>LR738715.1:239756551-239771724 GCA_902687465.1 Secale cereale | reverse complement strand
CCCCCCCCAAAACGAGCAAGAATCCATGGAGGAATTGAAAGATAGCAAGCTCGAAGAAGGTCAACAATGGGGGAAGAACACGAGCTCAAAGGATGAGGTTCATTGGGGAAGAAGACCCCCTTTTATAGGTGGGAAAAACTCCAACCGTTATGCACACAGCCCGCACCGAGCGGTACTACCGCTCCAAGGAGCGGTACTACCGCTAGGGCGGTAGTAGCCCTTTGAACACAACAGCGAGGAGGAAAAAGGTCAGAAGAACCGTCGGAGCGGTAGTACCGCTTGACCTCACGGTACCGCTAAGGGTAGCGGTACTACTGCTTGCGAGCGGTACTAAAAAATTACATCCGTGCCTACCACTGCTGGACTTATGACGAGTTTTTGGTCCGGAGCGGAAGTAGGCCACGGAAGTAAAATACATCCCCTCCAAGCGGTAGTACTGCTCCCATTTGCGGTAGTACCGCTGCAGCCCTTTTGAGGACACCAAAACGGACACAACTTTTGCAAACTGACTCCGAATTCAACGAAACCAAGTTTGTTGGAAAGCTAACGACATGTCCTAACACAATCTTGATAGAAATAAAAATAAGAAGCAAATGAGAAAAGGCCCATAAGAAAATGGTGAGAACCCTGCCTCGAAAGAGATCGGTAAAATCTCCAACACCGAAAACGCAATAGAAGAAGCATGTGAACTCCGTTTTTGATGAACTCAGGCTTGTCAAGAAGATGACCATAAGCTCCAAATCTCACAAGAAGAAAACCAAACAAGAGTCAATAAATATGATGCAAGCATGCAATGGTTTGAGCTCTCTACGAATGATATGATCAAGCTACTCACTTGAGAGCCCCCCTTGATAGTACGACAATCAATCCTATAACCCGGTCTCCAAACTACCACCATGAGACCGGTAAAATAGAGAACCTATCAAGGGAAAACCTTTGCCTTGCACAAAGTCCACTTGAGCTAGATGTAGACGATCTTGACTTCCTCAAGTTGGACCACCTTTCTTGATTTCGTTGGCTCGGTGAAGACTAGTAGATTGCTCCCCCGTACTCCACTATGGGTGAGACACTCTTTGGCATATCTTCACAAGTCCATTGTCAGCACAATGAACAGCAAGCTTCAAGCACTTGATCTCTTCGTGATGCATCACTTGTACTTGCACGCCACAACCTTGATTTGATGTCATCCTCCATATGTTGTATTTGATCTTCCTCTTGACGTAAGCCCATGGAAGATAACCTAACCCCACATAGAACTCTGGAAAATACCATGGGTTAGTACACAAAGCGTAATTGACAATGCTTATCATACCATGGGATCGCTTTATCCCTCTCGGTACATCTTCTACTCTGTGTGTGTTGATCTACTTGAAACACTCTTTGTACTTAGTCTTGGTCAACCTTGAATCTTTCCAACTCTATTCATTTGGATGATGTCTTGAAGGTAAACATGAATGATCACACACTTTTCTTATTCAAGACATGCTTGCAATAAGCTCAACACTCACAAGACCAATCTTTGGATAATTACTTAATAGCACCTCAGTCATCACAAACTCTCCTTGAAACCAACAAATGGACTCCAAGAAAATCATGTGGACAAACCCTTCAAATATAACTCAAGGCAACCATTGGTCCATAGAGATTGTCATCAATTACCAAAACCAAACATGGGGGCACCGCATGTTCTTTCACTTCCTAAATAGAATGCAATCGTTCTTGCATGCATCTATACTATCATATCCAATACCAGTGGCTCTAACAAACTTTTTGGCCCCATGAAATTTTTTGGGCAACGCCTGACCTTCTGGAAGTGCCTCCTTAATTAGCGTCAATACCTCATCAAAGCAGACATTGCTCATTCCCCTCATATTCTTGATATGAAGCAACCTCACCAAAAATTGCAGCTTCGAGAATCTTTTGCAACCTAGGTACAATTCATGGCGTCCATCATTAACTAATCTATAGTATGCCTTAGCATCATCGTCCAAATCATCTTCAGACTCTTGCTCCTCTCCTAAAGTATGATTATCGTACATCCCAAATCCTTCTAATAGCATCTCATCCATCTCATCACTATCAGCATATTTTTCAAACTATGAACTAGGACTAGTAGTTGCTTCGGAGGGCCGCATATTTTCTCCATGGTGAATCCATGTGGTATATCCGGACATGAATCCATCACAAATCAAATGATCATAGACTTCAAGTTCACCTAACCAATTAGAGTTTACACATATCTTGCAAGGGCAGAGAATCCTACTATTTTTTGCTGACTCACGAAAAGCAAATTTTATGAAGTTGATAGTTCCTTCAGAATACTCAGCGGAAGACCTTGTTGCTCGCATCCAACTCTTATCCATTCTCAACTAAATAGACCCAAGTTCTACAACATGAGGTGCTTAGTAGAAGCTATATACCATATTAAAGCAGATATCACATGAAAATTCTATAATAATTTGAATATGAGCAGAAGGAAAGAGGAATTTCTAAAAGCAATATTGGTGTAACTAGCAAAAATACCACATCAGCAATCAGTTGTTCCTTGTCACTGTTGCACACTCCTGGGAGTACAACTACCTTATGGTGACATATTAAAGCAGAGACCACATGAAAATTCTATAATAATTTGAATATGAACAGAAGCAAAGAGGAATGTCTAGAAGCAATATTGGTGTAACTAGCAATAATACCACATCAATAATCAGTTGTTCCTTGTCGTTGTTGCACACTCCTGGGAGTACAACTGGCTTATGGTGCAAGTGCCAGTCATTAGTGTATCTATTTAGTACTAATCTACATGTCCTAATCAGTTCAGTGCTTCTCCAAAATGATTGTTCATATAGAACATCGAGCACAAACAAAAAAGGGAAGTAAAATGAACTAGAAAAGTTTCAGGGGCATTACGTCAAACACACCTTGTGTGCACCGGGGCATTGGATCAACAACAACAAAAGAACATGGGCGAGTCTTGTGTGGAGAGGACGAAGCTGATGCCTGCGAGGCCACCTTCCTCTGCCGCCTCCTCTCCGGTGCCTGGATATCCACTCTCCTTCACTCAGCCACTGCAATCCCACCGCGAGATCGGGAAGGAGAGAAGAAGAGGTCCAGCACGGGATGGCGTTGCAGGTCGTGGCGCCGCGGCGGCAGCACCAATTTGGGACGCTGGTGGTGGAGGATCCGGTGGCTGTGGCGACGAGGCGCCTAGTGATAGATGCGCTGTGCAAGCTCGGTCTGGATGGGGTCTTCTTTATTATTATTACTTCGATGGTCACGTATACAAGCGAGAGGTGGGAGGGTTGTTTCGCAAATAGTCTAAAATTAAGGGTCAACTGTGTATAATAAAGCAAGCATCTGAGGCATTCTCCACCAGAACGCCAGCAATGCTCGGAGGCATTTTCTGAATTCGCCTTCAAAGCCTGGGCCTTCGGAGGCACTTTCTAAAAGTGCCGTTAGTACCATGATTTTAAGGCATTTTAGGATATCGTCGCTAATAAAATGCCTCCTAATGGCGTAAGTGTTGTAGTGTGGCGACTTCGGGTGGCTTGATGTATGTTCATGTCAGATCTTTGTGTAACAAATAATAAAGATGGTGCTTGCATTTTTTCTAAATTTATTTCAGACTTTTTCTACAATTTTTGTTTAGACATTTTTGCCGACTACACGACGCTTATGATTTATTTTCACTTCTCTAAGCACCTCCCTAATCATTTTTTCTTATTAAGGACCAACCTTTCTTTTTTGCGAGATCAAGAGTATTTTATTTCGATTAGATCGAGTTATAATCCTTCAGCAAGACATCCTCAATACATGGCGATCATCTACCGATCCACATAGCCATAGCTCGCTCAGAGCGACTATACCTTGGTAGGCAATCTGCAATACATGTGAGATCAATATAATTTCTGGGAAATAAACACTCTATCAATCATAAGGGACTTAATATTTGCTACTAAATGACCATAAAACGAACGGTCTAAGCTAGAACTGGATAGATAAGATATGGCAGTAGATGAATCAGATTGGACCATTACCGGTAGCTCTGTATGTTGACGAGCAAGCGCCATACCGCTAATAGATCTAAAATAAGTGTTTTTTACGTAAATCGATTCTTCAGGCGACTAGGTTTTTCGCTGGTCCGTCGTCGGCCGCGTCCTTGGTAGCGACGCGGCGGTCAGCGTATTGCCTTCCCAGGTCGATGCCTTGAGGCATCGTCACCGATTCTCTCTCTCCACTACAAGTTCATGGCCGCGTGGGGTCGTTCATAGTAGGATCAGTTTTCTGCCTAATCGCCTTGATTAGATCGGTTTGTTTTGCATCAACGTTTGAGTTTTGCGGAGTTTTGTTAGCTTTTCTCACATTGCATCCACGGCGGAGGACTGGCCGGCATAATGAAATTTCTAGCCTCGAACTGTCGTGGGCTTGGGAACACCGTGACAGTTCGAGCTGTGGTTGATGTCCAACGAGCATGCAACCCAGAGGTGATGTTCATGTCAGAGACTGATACGTCCATTTTGCATCATGCTTATAAGTTGATATTTATTGCATTATGGGCTGTTCATACATGTTTTGTCACAATACTTATGCCTTTTCTCTCTTATTTTACAAGGTTTACATGAAGAGGGAGAATGCCGGCAGCTTGAATTCTGGGCTAAAAAGGGAGCAAACTCTGGAAACCTATTCTGCACAACTCCAAAAGCCCTGAAACTCCACAGACATCGTTCCGGAAAATACAAAAAATATCTGGCGAAAGAAACCCACGAGAGGGTCCACCGGCTGTCCTCGAGGGTGGGGGGCGCGCCCCCCTTCCCAGGGCGCGCCCCCTGCCTTGTGGGCTAGCCGGCAGGCCCCCGGCGCCCATATTCTCCTATATGTGGTGTTTTGACCTGGCAAAAATCAGGAGGAGGCTTTCGGGACCAGACGCCGCAGTCTCGAGGCGAACCGAGGCGGAAACCAATCTAGGGCTCCGGCAGAGCTGTTCTGCCGGGGATACTTCCCTCCGGGAGGGGGAGATCGTCACCGCCGTCAGCACCAACAAGTCTCCCATCTTGGGGAGGGCTATCTTCATCAACATCTTCACCAGCACCATCTCCTCTCAAACCCTAGTTCATCTCTTGTATCCAATCTTTGTACCCAAACCTCATATTGGTACATGTGGGTTTCTAGTAGTGTTGATTACTCCTTGTAGTTGATGCTAGTTGGTTTATTTGGTGGAAGATCTTATGTTCAGATCCATTATGCATATTAATACCCCTCTGATCATGAACAATATTATGTCTTGTGAGTAGTTACTTTTGTTCCTGAGGACATGGGAGAAGTCTTGCTATTAGTAGTCATGTGAGTTTGGTCTTCGTTCGATATTTTGATGAGATGTATGTTGTCTCCTCTAGTGGTGTCATGTGAACATCGACTACATGACACTTCACTATTATTTGGGCCTAGAGGAAGGCATTGGGAAGTAATAAGTAGATTATGGGTTGCTAGAGTGACAGAAGCTTAAACCCTAGTTTATGCGTTGCTTCGTAAGGGGCTGATTTGGTTCCATATGTTTCAGGCTATGGTTAGGTTTACCTTAATACTTCTTTTGTAGTTGCGGATGCTTGCATTAGAGGTTAATCATAAGTGGGAGGCTTGTCCAAGTAAGGGCAGCACCCAAGCACCGGTCCACCCACATACCAAATTATCAAAGTACCGAACGCGAATCAGACGACCTGATGAAAACTAGCTTGACGATAATTCCCGTGTGTCCTCGGGACCGCTTTCCTTTATATAAGAGTTTGTCCAGGCTTGTCCTTTGCTACAAAAAGGATTGGGCCACCTTGCTGCACCTTATTTACTTTTACCGTTTGTCACTTGCTACCAATTACCTTATCACAAAACTATCTGTTACCTATAATTTCAGTGCTTGCAGAAAATACCTTACCGAAAACTGCCTATCATTTCCTTCTGCTCCTCGTTGGGTTTGACACTCTCACTTATCGAAAGGACTATGATAGATCCCCTACACTTGTGGGTCATCAAGACTCTTTTCTGGCACCGTTGCCGGGGAGTGAAGCGCCTTTGGTAAGTGGAATTTGGTAAGGAAAAATTTATATAGTGTGCTGAAATTTATTGTCACTTGTTACTATGGCTCAAAATCCTTTGAGGGGCTTGTTCGGGGTATCTTCACCCCGATCAGAAGAGCAAAGAGTTGTTCGCCAACCTACTGCACCTATTGAAAATGTTTGCTTTGAGATTCCTTCGGGTATTATAGAGAAACTGCTTGAAAATCCCTTTACAGGAGACGGAACACTGCATCCCGACTTACACCTAATCTATGTGGATGAAGTTTGTGGATTATTTAAGCTTGCAGGTATGCCCGAGGATGTTATCAAGAAGAAGGCCTTCCCTTTATCTTTGAAGGGAGATGCATTGACATGGTTTAGGCTATGCGATGATATGGGATCATGGAACTATAATAGTCTGAAGTTGGAATTTCATCAGAAGTTCTACCCTATGCACCAGGTTCATCGTGATCGTAATTATATTTATAATGTCTGGCCTCACGAAGGAGAAAGCATCGCTCAAGCTTGGGGGAGGCTTAAGTCAATGTTATATTCATGCCCCAATCATGAGCTCTCAAGAGAAATGATTATTCAAAAAAATTATGCTCAGCTCTCTCATAATAATCGCTCCATGCACGATACTTCTTGTTCTGGCTCTTATATGATGAAGACTATTGACTTCAAATGGAATTTATTGGAAAGAATTAAACGCAACTCTGAAGATTGGGATCTCGACGAAGGTAAGGAGGCATGTATGACCCCCAAGTTTGATTGTGTTAAAGCTTTTTATGTATACTGATGTTTTCCGTGAGTTTAGCACTAAATATGGACTTGACTCTGAGATAGTAGCTTCTTTCTGTGAATCCTTTGCTACTCATGTCGATCTCCCCAAGGAGAAGTGGTTTAAATACCACCCCCCCTATTGAAGTAAAAGTAGTTGAACCTATTAAATTTGAAGAACAGACTATCACTTATAATGTTGATCTTGTTATTCCTACCGCTTATATTGAGAAACCATCTTTCCCTGTTAGGACAAAGGATCATGCTCAAGCTTCAACTATAGTTCGCAAAAGTAATACTAGAACACCTACACCCTCTGAGAAAATTAAAATTGAACCTAGTGTTGCTATGGTTAAGGATCTCTTGGTAGAAGATTTAGATGGACATGTTATTTACCTCCAAGAAGAATCTGCTAGAATAGCCAAACCCAATGCTAGGAATAAACATAAACCTGTTGTAGGCTTGCCTGTTATCTCTGTCAAGATAGGAGATCATTGCTATCATGGTTTATGCGACGTAGGTGCGGTTTATGTGACGTAGGTGCTAGTGCGAGTATTATCCCTCTTGATTTATATAACGAAATTATGCATGATATTGCACCTGTTGAGTTAGAAGGGATTGTTGTTACTATTAAGCTCGCTAATAGAGATACTATTTCACCAGTTGGGATTGTTAGAGATATTGAAGTCTTGTGTGGGAAGGTTAAATACCCTACTGATTTTCTTGTTCTTAGTTCCCCACAAGATGCATTATGCCCCATTATATTTGGTAGACCCTTCTTGAAAATCGTTAATGCCAAGATAGACTACGTGAAAGATATTATTACTGTTGGATTAGGGGATATGTCTCATGATTTTAACTTTGCTAAATTCCGTAGACAACCCCTTGAAAAGGCACCACCCAGTAAAGATGAAATTATCGGTCTTGCTTCTATTGCCGTGCCACCTAATGATCCTTTAGAACAATACTTACTAGACCACGAAAATGATATGCATATGAATGAGAGAAGGGAGATAGATGAAATATTCCTTACACAGGGACCCATATTGAAAAACAACTTGCCTATTGAAATCCTAGGGGATCCTCGTCCACCCAAGGGTGATCCCGTGTTTGAACTTAAACCTTTGCCTGATAATCTTAAGTATGTTTATCTTGATGAAAAGAAGATATATCCTGTTATTATTAGTGCTAACCTTTCAGAGCAGGAAGAAGAAAAATTATTGAAAACTCTGAAGAAGCATCGTGCTGCTATTGGATATACTCTGGATGATCTTAAGGGCCTTAGTCCCACTATATGCCAACACAAGATATAATTGGAAGAAAATGCTAAACCAGTTATTGATCATCAACGACGATTAAATCCTAAGATGAAAGAAGTGGTAAGGAAGGAAATACTAAAGCTTCTAGAGGCAGGTATTATCTATCCAGTTGCTGATAGCCAGTGGGTAAATCATGTCCATTGTGTTCCTAAGAAAGGAGGTATGAATGTTGTCCCTAATGATAAAGATGAATTGATCCCGCAAAGAATACTTACAGGTTATAGGATGGTAATTGATTTCCGTAAGTTAAATAAAGCTACTAAAAAAGATCATTACCCCTTGCCATTTATTGAACAAATGCTAGAAAGGTTATCCAAACATACTCATTTCTGCTTTCTAGATGGTTATTCTGGCTTCTCTCAAATACCCGTGTCAAAAGGGGACCAAGAAAATACCACCTTTACGTGTCCTTTTGGTACCTTTGCTTATAGATGCATGCCTTTTGGTTTGTGTAATGCACCTGCTACCTTTCAAAGATGCATGATGGCTATATTCTCTGATTTTTGTGAAAAGATTGTTGAGGTATTCATGGATGATTTCTCCGTTTACGGAACTTCTTTTGATGATTGCTTAAGCAACCTTGATCGAGTTTTGCAGAGAAGTGAAGACACTAATCTGGTCTTAAATTGGGAGAAGTGCCACTTTATGGTTAATGAAGGCATTGTCTTGGGACATAAAATTTCTGAAAGAGGTATTGAAGTTGACAAAGCTAAAGTTGATGCTATTGAAAATATGCCATGCCCTAAGGATATCAGAGGTATACAAAGTTTACTTGGTCATGCCGGGTTTTATAGGAGGTTCATAAAAGACTTCTCCAAAATCTCCAGGCCTCTGAATAATCTCTTACAAAAAGATATTCCTTTTGTCTTTGATGACGATTGTCTACAAGCATTTGAAATACTTAAGAAATCATTGATCTCTGCACCTATTGTCCAGCCTCCTGACTAGAATTTACCCTTTGAGATTATGTGCGATGCTAGGGATTATGCTGTAGGAGCTGTTCTAGGGCACAGAGTTGATAAGAAATTGAATGTTATCCAGTATGCTAGTAAAACTCTAGATAGTGCCCAAAGAAATTATGCTACCACTGAGAAAGAGTTTTTAGCATTTGTATTTGCTTGTGATAAGTTTACACCATATGTCGTTGATTCTAAAGTAACTATTCACACTGATCATGCTGCTTTCAAATACCTTATGGAAAAGAAAGATGCTAAACCAAGGCTTATTAGATGGGTTCTCTTGCTGCAAGAATTTCACTTGCACATTATTGATAGAAAGGGAGCAGAGAACCCCGTAGCAGATATTTTGTCTAGGTTAGAGAATATACTTGATGACCCACATCCTATTGATGATAGCTTTCCTGATGAACAATTAGTTGTCATAAATACTTCTCGTACTGCTCCATGGTATGCTGATTATGCTAATTACATTGTTGCTAAGTATATACCACCTAGCTTCACATATCAGCAAAAGAAAAAGTTATTCTATGATTTGAGGCATTACTTTTGGGATGACCCACATCTTTATAAAGAAGGAGTAGATGGTATTATTAGATGTTGTATACCTGAGCATGAACAGGAACAGATCCTACGCAAGTGCCACTCCGAAGCCTATGGAGGACACCATGCGGGAGACATAACTGCACACAAGGTACTGCAATCCGGTTTTTATTAGCCTACTCTCTTCAAGGATGCCCGTAAGTTTGTCTTATCTTGTGATGAATGTCAAAGAATTGGTAATATTAGTAGACATCAAGAAATGCCTATGAATTATTCACTCGTTATTGAACCATTTGATGTTTGGGGCTTTGATTATATGGGACCTTTTCCTGCCTCTAATGGGTACACACATATTTTAGTTGCAGTTGATTACGATACTAATTGGGTAGAAGCTATTCCAACTAGTAGTGCTGATCATAACACCTCTATTAAGATGCTTGAAGAAGTTATATTTCTGAGGTTTGGAGTCCCTAGGTATCTAATGACTGATGGTGGTTCACACTTTATTCATGGTGCTTTCCGTAAGATGCTTGCTAAGTATGATGTCAACCATAGAATTGCATCACCTTATCACCCACAGACTAGTGGTCAAGTAGAACTTAGTAATAGGGAGTTGAAATTAATGTTGCAAAAAATAGTTAATAGGTCTAGAAAGAATTGGTCCAAGAAACTTGATGATGCATTATGGGCCTACATAACTGCATACAAAAACCCTATGGGTATGTCTCCATATAAGATGGTATATGGAAAAGCATGTCACTTACCTCTTGATCTAGAACATAAGGCATATTGGGCTATTAAAGAGCTCAACTACGATTTCAAACTTGCCGGTGAGAAGAGGCTATTTGACATTAGCTGTCTCGATGAGTGGAGAACCCAGGCCTATGAGAATGCCAAACTGTTTAAAGAAAAAGTTAAAAGATGGCATGACAAAAGGATACAAAAGTGTGAGTTTAACGTAGGTGATTATGTCTTGATATTCAACTCTCGTTTAAGATTTTTTGCAGGAAAACTTCTCTCCAAGTTGGAAGGACCTTACATTATCGAGGAGGTCTATCGTTCCGATGCCATAAAAATCAACAACTTCGAAGGCACAAGCCCGAAGGTGGTGAACGGTCAAAGAATCAAACATTATATCTCAGGTAATCCTATAAATGTTGAAACCAATGTTATTGAAACCGTAACCCCGGAGGAATACATAAAGGACACTTTCCAGAATGATTCAGCCTCTGAAAGGAAGAGGTATATGATACGGTAAGTAAACCGACTCCAAAACAGTTCTAAAGGCATTTTTTCTCCATTTAGGAATATTTAGAAAAATTGAAAAAAAACCGCAGTCCGGAACAGACACGAGGCGTCCTCGAGGGTGGAGGGCGCGCTCCCCTTCCCATGGCTCTCCCCCCTGCCTCGAGGACACCCCGTGTGTCCCCTGGACTCCGTTTTCTTGTGAGTTACTCCTTTTGTTTGGGAAAACTCATTATATATACTCCCGAAGGTTTTGACCTCTGTATCACGCAAAAATCCTCTGTTTTCGTTTCGAGCTGCTGTTTTTGACATATCTAGATCATCATGGCTTCCTCAAACATCCCCAAGGACAAGATCTTCGAGAAGGTCATCAACCCCTACCTTGCGGAGGTGCGGCACCACCCTAAAACCATGCAGTTGCATGATGGGGTGATGCACATCCGTGATGTTGAGGGGCCAAGGAGGACCGGAAGCGTGGAGACAAGGCTCGAGGCAATGGAGCACCAAGTTTTCAAGTGCCAAGGTATGGTGGAACGAGGACTCAACGCTAACCACATGATGATATCGGAGCTTTCCAACAACCTCAAGATGAACTCAAGGATCTTTGGGGAAGCCATCTCCAATCTTCAAGAGAAGATCGATCACCTCCAAGCCCAGATCTATGACCCGCAAAACCAAAACCGTGAATATGAATATAGATTCAAGAAGATGAGTTTGGCTGCAGATTTGACTATCCCGGAGACTCGATCATCCTTCTACGATGGTGAACCCATGCCTTGGAAGGTGGACAACCAGCCTACATCATCAACAACACCATCCTCACCACCCCCGAAGAAGGCGACATAATCATATGGGTATGGGCACTCCCCTTGGCAACTGCCAAGCTTGGGGGAGTGACCCCGGTATCGTATCACCATCACTCCTATCTTTACCGCTTTACTTAGTTCGATCCTTTTCGTAGTATCTTGATCTATTAGAGTAAAGTTATCATGATCTAGTTGTGAGCTTTTTCTTTGTGAGCTTTATCCTTTGTAATCGAGTCCGTGAGCTATATAATAAAGATTAGTGTTGAGTCAAGGGCTTGATTTACTCACTTGGGTCATGATAAAAGTAAGAAAACATAAAGAGTATCAAAGAGATCATATCGATCTTATGGGAAGTAATGACTTCACATACAAGAGTATGATAAATAAAAGTTGTTGGGAGGTGACAAACATAGTTTTGGTCATCGTTGCAATTAATAGGAAGTAATAAAAGAAGAGATGCTTCACATACAAATATACTATCTTGGACATCTTTTATGATTGCGAGCACTCATTAAAGTATGACATGCTAAAGAGTTGATGTTGGACAAGGAAGACAACATAATGGGATATGTCTTCTTGTATCTAAAATAACGTATATTGTCATGGATCATCCAACATGTTGAGCTTGCCTTTCCCCCTCATGCTAGCCAAAACTCCTCGCACTAAGTAGAGATACTACTTGTGATTCCATATATCCTTAAACCCAGTTTAGCCATGAGAGTCCACCATACCTTCCTATGGATTGATAAAGATCCTTCCAAGTAAGTTGTCATGTTGCAAACCCGCTAAAATATGTATGATTTATTAGTCTGGGAGAAATTTGCTTTATACGATCTTGTGATATTGAAGTAATAAAAGCGACTGCCTGCATAATAAAGGTCCTTATCACAAGTGGCAATATAAAGAGAAGTTCTTCTATGCTAAGACTTTGTGCATCCAACCATAAAACACATGACAACATCTGCTTCCCTCTGCGAAGGGCCTATCTTTTATTATTATCTTATAAGTGTCAAGGTGAAACCCACCTTTCCTTTTTACATTTTATCCTTTGGTAAGCACATTGTGTTGGAAAGATCCTAACATATATACCCACTTGGATGTAAGTTTTCATGATCTATTACTGTTGACATTACCCTTGAGGTAAAAGGTTGGGAGGCAACGCCATAAGTCCCTATCTTTCTCTTTGTCCGATTAAAACTCCATAAACATAAGTATTGCGTGAGTGTGAGCAATTGTGAAAGACTATATGATAGTTGAGTATGTAGGCTTGATGAGAAGCTCTTATATTGACTATTTCCGATGTTACGACAAATTGCAATTGCTTCAGTGACCGAGACCAAAGTTTGTTAGTTTCCAATGAATTTTATGATGCATACTTGATATTGTGGATGAATTGTTACTTTAGCATAAGAATCATATGACTATATTTACTTAAGTTGTTGTTATGAGAATGATCATGATGCCCACATGTCCGTATTTTGTTTTTATCGACACCTCTATCTCTAAACATGTGGACATATTTTTCGATATCGGCTTTCGCTTGAGGACAAGCGAGGTCTAAGCTTGGGGGAGTTGATACGTCCATTTTGCATCATGCTTATAAGTTGATATTTATTGCATTATGGGCTGTTCATACATGTTTTGTCACAATACTTATGCCTTTTCTCTCTTATTTTACAAGGTTTACATGAAGAGGGAGAATGCCGGTAGCTGGAATTCTGGGCTGAAAAGGGAGAAAACTCTGGAAATCTATTATGCACAAATCCAAAAGCCCTAAAACTCCACAGAACATCGTTTCTGAAAATACAAAAAATATCTGGCGAAAGAAACCCACGAGGGGGGCCACCGGCTGTCCTCGAGGGTGGGGGCGCATCCCCCTTCCCAGGGCGCGCCCCCTGCCTCGTGGGCTAGCCGGCAGGCCCCCGGCGCCCATATTCTCCTATATGAGGTGTTTTGACTTGGTAAAAATTAGGAAGAGGATTTCGGGACCAGACGCCGCCATCTCGAGGCGGAACCGAGGCGGAAACCAATCTAGGGCTCCGGCAGAGCTGTTCTATCGGGGATACTTCCCTCCGGGAGGGGGAGATCGTCACCGTCGTCATCACCAACAACTCTCCCATCTTGGGGAGGGCTATCTTCATCAACGTCTTCACCAGCACCATCTCCTCTCAAACCCTAGTTCATCTCTTGTATCCAATCTTTGTACCCAAACCTCATATTGGTACCTGTGGGTTTCTAGTAGTGTTGATTACTCCTTGTAGTTGATGCTAGTTGGTTTATTTGGTGGAAGATCTTATGTTCAGATCCATTATGCATATTAGTACCCCTCTGATCATGAACAATATTATGTCTTGTGAGTAGTTACTTTTGTTCCTGAGGACATGGGAGAAGTCTTGCTATCAGTAGTCATGTGAGTTTGGTCTTCATTCGATATTTTGATGAGATGTATGTTGTCTCCTCTAGTGGTGTCATGTGAACATCGACTACATGACACTTCACCATGATTTGGGCCTAGAGGAAGGCATTGGGAAGTAATAAGTAGATTATGGGTTGCTAGAGTGACAGAAGCTTAAACCCTAGTTTATGCGTTGCTTCGTAAGGGGCTGATTTGGTTCCATATGTTTCAGGCTATGGTTAGGTTTACCTTAATACTTCTTTTGTAGTTGCGGATGCTTGCATTAGAGGTTAATCATTAGTGGGAGGCTTGTCCAAGTAAGGGCAGCACCCAAGCACCGGTCCACCCACATACCAAATTATCAAAGTACCGAACGTGAATCAGACGACCGTGATGAAAACTAGCTTGACGATAATTCACATGTGTCCTCGGGACCGCTTTCCTTTATATAAGAGTTTGTCCAGGCTTGTCCTTTGCTACAAAAAGGATTTGTCCACCTTGCTGCACCTTATTTACTTTCACCATTTGTCACTTGCTACCAATTACCTTATCACAAAACTATCTGTTACCTATAATTTCAGTGCTTGCAGAAAATACCTTGCCGAAAACTGCCTATCATTTCTTTCTTCTCCTCGTTGGGTTCGACACTCTTACTTATCGAAAGGACTACGATAGATCCCCTACACTTGTGGGTCATCAGAGACATGCCTTCAAAGCTATCCGGCAGAGTGTTTGAGGAAAATACTGCAGATGGATCAAAAGTTTGTGTGCGTAGGAGCTAGAAGAAAAGGGGGTTTGCTCTTGCTTTGGAAGGAGGTTAAAATTCATTGTTTGGGTTTAGATCTGATTTACATTGATGTGAGAGTGGAAGACACAAACAACTTTTTTTTATAAAAGAAGGGATCTCCCCTTCCGATTTTCATTAAAGAAAACCAAAGCATCCATAACGAACAAGCTAAGATAAACCAAACGCGTCTACCCTGTGCTCCTCTCTCAGCTCCACCATAACCTCACCCGAGAGGCATGCCGCAGCTAAGTGTGCAGAACACACACACACACACACACACACACACACACACACACAC
>LR738715.1:239735487-239756369 GCA_902687465.1 Secale cereale | reverse complement strand
GCACGCACGCACCCACACGCACGCACGCACGCACGCACGCACACACACATCGTCTTACACAAACCAAAGTACCCATTCTAGGCATCACATACTATCTTAAAGACTCCAAAAGACAAACTGCTAAGAAACAAAGCATCAAATGAAGGACTTGCAGCTACAACAGTAGAACGAATTTTGCTCATCCCTCCAGTCTCGCCACATTGATCCGCCACCCATGCGGCGCTGCATAAACCTTACTTGCTACTCGTTCTAGCAGTTCTGCTCCCAGCTCCTCCCTTTTTTATGCTCATTTGTCGGCAAAATTGACCAATCCACCATCCAGTGGCTCATTAGTTTAATCAAAATAATAGGGTCGGTCACCCTCTTATTATAAAAAATTATACCGTTTCTACATTTCCATAGAGCCTAGAATAAAGCCGAAATCCCAACCATAACCAGTTTTTTTATCATTTTCCTTAAACCTATCTAACCAAGCCCCAGAGCATTCCCGAATTGATGAAGGAGGCGCCCTCAACCCAAAAGAGAATTTATCGAGCTCCAAATCAGGGATGCCACCGAACATGTAAAGATCAGATGGCCGACCGACTCATCTTTTCCCAAAACACACAGCTTTTTTGCCGCCACCCTCTTTTTAGTAGTGAGTCTCTATTCACTATGCTCTTCCTATTTACCAACCACAAAAAGATTTTAATTTTAGCTGGGACTTTAGTTTTACATAGAAATTTCTGTGGGAATCTAAGATCTGTCATGATCAGTTTTCTATATAATGATTTGATAGAGAATTTATGGCCAGCAGTGAGGGTCCAAATTATTTCATATTTTCCTTCTCCCATTTCAATATCGTCACACCTACTTTTAAGACTATTCCATAGCCCTAGAGTTTCACCATATAAAGTCCTCCAAAACCTAAACACATGCCACCCTTTCTGCAAGGCTTCAACCACTCTTATGTCGTGGTCAAAGCATATATCATATAACCTAGGATAGGCTTCTTTTAGGGTTTTATCATCCACCCAAATATCTTCCCGGAACCTAGTATTTTACCCATTCCCCAGTTTCTTTTTGACAAATTTGTAAAGTACCTCTTCCACCCCCATCAAACCAGACCAAATCTGAGAATCCCTAGTTTATTTTGTTGCTCTACATAGCCATCAATTTCCACCATATTTCTTAAACAGTACATATTGCCACAACCCTTTCTCTATCTTCATTTTCCAATACCATTTATCAAGCAATGAGATATTCATTAACTCCAAATTTAAAATTCCCAGGCCCCCTACTTCCTTGGGTAAACAACATGTCTTCCAATTTACTAAATGGTACTTTTTGACATTTTCATCTTCCTGCCATACCGACCTAGCTCTGAAAAAAATCCGCTTTCTTAACTACCCCCATGGGAATAGCATAAAAGGAAATCATGAAGAGTGAAATATTTGTCAAGCAAGCTTGAACTAATGTGACTTTGCCTACCATAGAGCCAAGCAATTTCCCTTGCCAACAGCTCCATCTTTTTTTCAATTTTCAGACACACACTTCCATTGAGTATTTCTAATTCTAAAGTCAGCTAATGGCATTCCTAAATATTTCATGGACATTGTACCCATTTTGCAAGTCAGAATTTCCTGGTAAACATTTTGTTTATCTTTAGCTTTCTCAAAGAGCATTAGCTCACTCTTATGAAAATTTATTTTGAGCCTTGACATTTGTTCAAAAGCTCCCAAAATAAACTAAAGGTTTTTCATGCTTTCCACATCATCCTCTATTAGGAATATTGTGTCATGTGCGTATTGCAGCATGTTAATCCCTTTATTATTCTCATCACCCAAAATCCCCTTCACTAATCCATGCTCCAACGCATTATCAATTAGCACTGTCAGAGCATCAGCATCTAAGTCAAATAGGAGAGGCGCATGGCATCTCCCTGCCTCGGTGTTGATACGTCTGCAACGTATCTATAATTTTTTATTAGTCCATGCTATTATTTATGAAGTCTTAGATGTTTAATGGGCTTTATCATTCACTTTTATATCAATTTTGGGACTAACCTACTAACCCAAAGGCCTAGTCCAGATTGCTGTTTTTTGCCTATTTCAGGGTTTTGCAGAAAAAGAATATCAAACGGAGTCCAAACGGAATGAAACCTTAGCGAGAGATATTTTTGGAGAAAATCACGCTAGAGGAACTTGAGAACCACGTCAGGGGAGCCTCGAGTGGCCGTCGACGGTGGGGGGCGCGCCCCCCTTCCCAGGGCGCGCCCCCTGCCTCGAGGCCCACTCCCCTCGGTGCCCTCCTTCTTCCTATATAAGTCCACGTACTCCAGAAACTTCGAATACAGAGAGGAAATCCTAATTCCACTACCGTAGCTTCTGTTCCCATGGAGATCCCATCTTGGAGCCTGTTCCGGAGCTCCACCGGAGGGGGATCCATCATGGATGCCTTCATCATCATCATCATCGCCCTCACCATGAGTTGTGAGTAGTTTACCACAGACCTTTGGGTCCATAGCTAGTATCTAGATGGCTTCTTCTATCTCTCTGGATCTCAATGCAAAGTTCTCCTCGGTCTTCGAGGAGATCTATTTGATGTAATCACTTTTTGCGGTGTATTTGTCGAGATCCGATGAATTGTGAGTTTATGATCAAGGTTATCTATGAAAGATATTTGGTTCTTCTTTGAACTTTTTATGTGTGCTCATAATATCCTTGCAAGTCTCTTCGAATTATTGGTTTGGTTTGGCCTACTAGATCTATAGTTTTTGCAATGGGAGAAGTGCTTGGCTTTGGGTTCAATCTTGCGGTGTCCTTTCCCAGTGATAGTAGGGGCAGCAAGGCACGTATTGTATTGTTGCCATCGAGGATAAAAAGATGGGGTTTATATCATATTGCTTGAGTTTATCCCTCTACATCATGTCATCTTGCTTAAGGCGTTACTCTGTTCGTATGAACTCAATACACTAGATGCATGCTGGATAGCGGTTGATGTGTGGAGTAATATTAGTAGATGCACGCAGGAGTCGGTCTACTTGTCTCGGACGTGATGCCTATATACAATGATCATGCCTAGATAGTCTCATAATTATTCGCTTTTCTATCAATTGCTCGACAGTAATTTGTTTACCCGCCGTAGAATATCGTTATCATGAGAGAAGCCACTAGAGAAAACTATGACCCCCGGGTCTATTCTCAACATATCAATCTACATCTACTTTACTTTTATGGCTTTTATTTGTTGTTTTATTAAACTAAAAATACCAAAAATATAAACTATCATCTCTATCAGATCTCACTTTCGTAAGTGACCGTAAAGGGATTGACAACCCATTATCGTGTTGGCTGCGAAGTTCTTATTTGTTTGTGCAGGTGCGAGGGACTCGCGCGTGGTCTCCTACTGGATTGATACCTTGGTTCTAAAAAACTGAGGGAAATACTTACGCTATTGTGCTGCATCTCCCTTTCCTCTTCGAGGGAATACAACGGAAGCTCAAGAGGTAGCAAGAAGAATTTCTGGCGCCATTGCCGGGGAGGCTTACGCAAAAGTCATATACCAAGTACCTATCACAAACCCTTATCCTTCGCATTACATTTATTTGCCTCTCTTTTTCCTCTCCCCCACTTCACCCTTGCCATTTTATTTGCCCTTCTTCTGCCGTGTGTTTATCATTCGCTTGCTTCTTGTTTGCTTGTGTGTGTTGGATTTCTTGCTTGTCACTATGGCTCAGAACAATACCAAATTGTGTGACTTCTCCAATACCAACAACAATGATTTTATTAGCACTCCGATTGCTCCTATTACCGATGCTGAATCTTGTGAGATCAATGCTGCTTTGTTGAATCTTGTCATGAAAGATCAATTCTCCGGCCTTCCTAATGAAGATGCCGCTACCCATCTAAACAACTTTGTTGATTTGTGTGATATGCAAAAGAAAAGGGATACGGATAATGATATTGTTAAATTGAAATTATTTCCGTTTTCACTTAGAGATCGTGCTAAAACTTGTTTTTCCTCTTTGCCTAGAAATAGTATTGATTCGTGGAATAAGTGCAAAGATGATTTTATTTCTAAGTATTTTCCTCCTTCTAAGATCATCTCTCTTAGAAACGATATTATGAATTTTAAGCAACTAGATCATGAGCATGTTGCACAAGCTTGGGAGAGAATGAAATTGATGATACGTAACTGCCCTACACATGGTTTGAATCTATGGATGATTATTCAGAACTTTTATGCTGGCTTGAATTTTGCTTCTAGAAATCTTTTAGATACGGCCGCCGGAGGCACTTTCATGGAAACCACCTTAGGAGAAGCTACCAAACTCCTAGATAATATTATGGTTAATTATTCTCAATGGCACACCGAAAGATCTACTAGTAAAAAAAGTGCATGCTATCGAAAAAATTAGTGTTTTGAGTAGAAAAATGGATGAACTTAGAAATTGTTTGCTGCTAAGAGTGCTTCTTTTGATCCTAATGATATGCCTTTGTCCACTTTGATTGAGAATAACAATGAATCTTTGGATGTGAATTTTGTTGGTAGGAATAATTTTTGGTAACAATGCTTATAGAGGTAATTTTAATCCTAGGCCTTTTCCTAGTAATTCCTCTAATAATTATGGTAATTCCTACAACAAATCTTATGGAAAGATGCCTTCTGAATTTGAAACTTGTGTTAAGGAGTTTATGATCTCGCAAAAAAATTTCAATGCTATGATTGAAGAGAAATTGCTTAAGGTTGATGAATTGGCTAGAAGTGTGGATAGAATTACTCTTGATGTTGATTCTTTGAAACTTAGATCTATCCCACCTAAGCATGATATTAGTGAGTCTCTCAAAGCCATGAGAATTTCCATTGATGAATGCAAAGAAAGGACCGCTAGAATGCGTGCTAAAAGAGAAGATTATATTAAATCGTGTTCTTCTAGTTATCATGAAAATAAAGATGAAGATCTGAAAGTTATTGATGTGTCTCCTATTAGATCCTTGTTTTCTAGTATTAATCTTGATGAGAATAGGATTGGAGATGATTCTGCTTTAAGGTGTCCCAATGATTCGGAGTTTTTAGATCTTGATGCTAAAATTGCTAAAAGTGGGAGTGAAGAGATTAAAACTTTGCATAGTGATGAACCCACTACTTTGGATTTCAAGGGATTCAATTATGATAATTGCTCTTTCATTGATTGTATTTCCTTGTTGCAATCCGTGCTAAATTCTCCGCATGCTTATAGTCAAAATAAAGCTTTCACTAAACATATAGTTGATGCTTTGATGCATTTTTATGAAGAAAACTTGAGTTGGAAGTTTCTGTACCTATAAAGCTTTATGATGAGTGGGACCTACTATAAAAATAAAGATAAAAGATCATGAATGCTATGCTTTGTGTGATTTGGGTGCTAGTGTCTCCACTATCCCAAAAACTTTGTGTGATTTGCTAGGGTTCCATGAGCTTGATGATTGTTCTTTAAATTTGCACCTTGCGGATTCCACTATTAAGAAACCTATGGGAAGAATTAATGATTTTCTTATTGTTGCCAATAGGAATTATGTGCCCGTAGATTTCATTGTTCTTGATATAGATTGCAATCCTTCATGTCCTATTATTCTCGGTAGACCTTTCCTTAGAACGGTTGGTGCAATTATTGATATGAAGGAAGGGAATATTAGATTCCAATTTCCATTAAGGAAAGGCATGGAACACTTTCCTAGAAATAAAATCAAATTACCATATGAATCTAGCATGAGAGCCACTTATGGATTGCCTTCCAAGGATGGCAATACCTAGATCTATCTTGTATCGTGCCTAGCTAGGGGCGTAAAATGATAGCGCTTGTTGGGAGGCATCCAATTTTATGTTTTTTGTTTTTATTGCTGTTAGGGAATATATATTGCATCTAGCCTCTGATTAGATGTGGTTTCATGTTTTGTTTAGTTTTTGTGCCAAGTAGAACCTTTGGGAGACTTGTGTGAAGTTTATGTGATCTTGCTGTGAAAAACAGAATCGTTAGCGCTCGCTAAAATAGTCGTGGGATTTTATTGGAGCGTGCTTTTTAGTTGATTCTGTTTGAAGATGATTTGTAGACAAATTCCGCAAATTTACCAATTTAGTTTGAATTTTTTTGGGGTGCCAGAAGTAGGCGAACCCTGCAGATTACTACAGACTGTTCTGTTTTTGATAGATTCTGTTTTTCGTGTGTTGTTTGCTTATTCCGATGCATCTACGAGTAGTATTGAAGGATATGAACCATAGAGAAGTTGGAGTAAAGTAGGTTTAACACCAATATAAACAAATAATGAATTCATTGCTGTACCCTTGAGTAGTGGTTTGCTTTCTTTTACTAACGGAGCTCACGAGAATTTTTGTCTAAGTTTTGTGTTGTGAAATTTTCAAGTTTTGAGTATTGCTTTGATGGACTATGGAAAAAGGAGTAGCAAAGGCCTAAGCTTGGGGATGCCCATGGCACCCCAAGTAAATTCAAGATAATCAAAAGCCTAAGCTTGGGGATGCCCCGGGAAGGCATCCCCTCTTTCGTCTTCATCCATCGGTAACTATACTTGGAGCTATATTTTTATTCGCAACATGATATGTGTTTTGCTTGGAGCGTCTTGTATAATTTGAGTCTTTGATTGTTAGTTTGCCACAATCATCCTTGCTGGACACACCTATTTGAGAGAGTTAAATATGGCCTAGAAATTGTTAGAACACTCTATGTGCTTCACTTATATCTTTTGAGTTGAATAGTTTTTGCTCTAGTGCTTCACTTATATCTTTTAGAGCACGGTGGTGGTAATATTTTGTAGAAATTGTTGAACTCTCATGCTTCATTTATATCTATTTGAGAGTCTATTAAAACATCATGGTAATGTGTTTAGGCTAAAGAAACTAGTCTTCACATGATAAACATCCAATGTCAATGTAGAAAAAAAATTCACACTAAGTGCATTGAATAGAATGAGATGTTGGATGCTTGATAATTGTTTTGAGATATGAGGATAGTGATATTAGAGTCATGCTAGTGGAGTAATTATGAAATTGAGAAATGCTTTTGTTAAGGTTAGTGATTCCCGTATCATGCACGTATGGTGAACCGCTATGTGACGAAGTTAGAGCATGAGGTATTTGTAGAGTGCCAACCTTTGTGTGGAGGTCGGGCGCGCACGATGGTTAACTCCTACCAACCTCCCCCCTAGGAGCATGCATTGATTGCTTTGTTTTGATGACTCGTAGATTTTTGCAATAAGTATATGAGTTCTTATGACTAACGTTGAGTCCATGGATTATACGCACTCTCACCCTTCCGCCATTGCTAGGCTCTCTTGTACCGCGCAACTTTCGTCGGTGCCATAAACCCACTATATATCCTTCCTCAAAACAGCCACCATATTGTTCCTCAAAACAGCCACCATACCTACCTATCATGGCATTTCCATAGCCATTCCGAGATATATTGCCATGCAACTTTCCACCGTTCCGTTTATATGACACGCATCATATTGTCATATTGCCATGCATGATCATGTAGTTGATATCGTATTTGTGGCAAAGCCACCATGCATAATTTTTATACATGTCACTCTTGTTTCATTGCACATACTGAGACATTGCCGGAGGCATTCATATAGAGCCATACTTTGTTGTAGTATCGAGTTGTAATGAAAGTGTGATGATCATCATTATTGGAGCATTGTCCCATGGGAGGAAAGGCTAAATCTATAAAGCCCCTCCGCAAAAAAAGGCCAAAAAAAGAAAGGCCTGATAACCCACAAGTGTAGGGGATCAGTTGTAGCCTCTTTCAATAAGTAAGAGTGTCGAACCCAACGAGGAGCTAAAGGCAGAACAAATATTCCCTCAAGTTCTATCGACCACCGATACAACTCTACGCACGCTTGACGTTTACTTTACCTAGAACAAGTATGAAACTAGAAGTACTTTGTGGTTTTCGTGGGATAGGTTTGCAAGAATATAAAGAGCACGTAAATATAAACTAGGGGCTGCTAAGGTAATAAAGTTAATATATCGAGTGTGGAAAAGTGGTGGTAGGAGTTGCAAAATTGCCCCTAAGCAATTGACTACGTTACTAGACCGATAGCAAGTTTTATGTGGGAGAGGCCACTGCTAGCATGTCATCCCTTACTTGGAATTCTATGCACTTATGATTGGAACTATTAGCAAGAATCTGCAACTACTAACGTTCATTAAGGTAAAACCCAACCATAGCATTAAGATATATTGGTCCCCCTTCAATCCCGTATGCATCAATTTCTACGCTAGGTTGAAGCTTCTGTCACTCTTGCCCTCCAATACGTAGTCCTATCAACATACAACTAACCATATGGTGTGATCCACGTGCGCGCTCATATGATGGGCACCAAAGGACAGCAACATAACCACAAGCAATTTAAACCAATCATAGCAATTCACCAATCACCGATAGGACAACGACAATCTACTCAGACATCATAGGATGGCAACACATCATTGGATAATAATATGAAGCATAAAGCACCATGTTCAAGTAGAGGGTACAGCGGGTTGCGGCAGAGTGGACCACTGTAGATAGATGGGGGAAGGTGATGGAGATGTTGGTGAAGATGATGGAGGTGTTGGTGTAGATCGCCATCACACGATGATGGCCCCGGTGGCACTCCGGTGCCACCGGAAGCGAGGGGGAGAGAGCCCCCCTCCTTCTTCTTCTTCCTTGACCTTCTCCCTAGGTGGGAGAAGGGTTTCCCCTCTGGTCCGTGGCCTCCATGGCGGCGGAGGGGCGAGAGCCCCTCCGAGATTGGATCTGTCTCTCTGTCTCTCTCTGTTTCTGCGTTCTCAGATTCTGTCCCTTCACCATTTCTTATATTCCCGGAGATCCATAACTCTGATTGGGCTGATTTTTTCACATGATTTTTATCCGGATATTAGCTTTCTTGCGGCGAAAGAAGGGCATCAACCGCCTTACGGTGTGGCCACGAGGGCCCAGGGCGCGCCCTGGGCAGGGGGGCGCGCCCCCCACCCTCGAGGCCCACTCGGGCATCGTCTCGTGTGGGTTTAGCTTCCGAAAATTCACATATATTCTAAAAAAATCTCCGTCCGTTTTTATTCCGTTTGGACTCCGTTTGATATGGATATTCTGTGAAACAAAAAACATGCAACAAACAGGAACTGGCACCGGGCACTGGATCAATATGTTAGTCCCAAAAAATAGTATAAAGGTTGCCAAAAGTATATGAAAGTTGTAGAATATTGGCATGGAACAATCAAAATTATAGATATGACGGAGACGTATCAATATCCCCAAGCTTAATTCCTACTCGTCCTCGAGTAGGTAAATGATAAAAAAGATAATTTTTGATGTGGAATGCTACCTATCATAATCTTGATCATGTAATCTAATCATGGCATGAATATTAAGACACGAGTGATTCAAAGCAATAGTCTATCATTTGACATAGAAGAATTTAATACTCGGGCATCCCAACAAACAATCAAGTCTTTCAAAATATCAATGCTAAAGAACGTTATCCCTACAAAATCATATAGTCTTTTATGCTTCCCTTTTCTTAACACAAGGTACCCCTCATGCCCATCCCGGTGTCAGCCAAGCAATTGTTTCATACTTTACTTTTCCGAACTTTTTCAACTCTTCACACAATACATGAGCATGAGCCATGGACATAGCACTATGGGTGGAATAGAAGGTGGTACTAGACAAAAGTAGGGAGAAAGTCTCACATCAACTAGGCAAATCAATGGACTATGGAGATGTCCATCAATCGATATCAATGTGAGTGAGTAGGGATTGCCATGTAATGGATGCACTAGAGCTATAAGTGTATGAAAGCTCAAAAGAAAACTAGTGGGTGTGCATCAACTTGCTTGCTCATGAAGACCTAGGGCATTTGAGGAAGCCCATCGTTGGAATATACAAGCCAAGTTCCATAACGAAAAATTCCCACTAGTATATGAAAGTGACAACATAGGAGACTCTCTATCATGAAGAACATGGTGCTATGATGAAGCACAAGTGTGGAAAAAGATAGTAGCATTGCCCTTTTTTTTTCTTTTTTTTCTTTTTTTTTGGGCCTTCCTTTTTTTTTGGCCTTTCTCCTTTTTTTATTTGGCCTTTCTTTTTTTTCTTGTTTCTTTTTTAAGGGACAATGCTCTAATAATGATGGTCATCACACTTCTATTTACTTACAACTCGATACTAGAACAAAAATATGAGTCTATATGAATGCCTCCGGCGGTGTACCAGGATGTGCAATGATCTAGCGTAGCAATGACATCAGAAAACGGACAAGCCATGGAAACATCATGCTAGCTATCTTACGATCATGCAAGGCAATATGACAATGATGGTGCGTGTCATAATAAACGGAACGGTGGAGTTACATGGCAATATATCTCGGAATGGCTATGGAAATGCATTAATAGGTAGGTATGGTGGCTGTTTTGAGGAAGGTATATGGTGGGTGTATGGTACCGGCGAAAGTTGTGCGGTACAAGAGAGGCTAGCAATGGTGGAAGGGTGAGAGTGCGTATAATCCATGGACTCAACATTAGTCATAAAGAACTCACATATTTATTGCGAAAAATCTATTAGCCCTCAAAGCAAAAATACTACGACGCATGCTCCTAGGGGGGAGGTTGGTAGGAGTTAACCATCGCGCGCCCCGACCTTCACGCAAAGATAAACAATCAAAATACCATGCGCGCCAATTTGGTTACATAGGTAGGAGACCATACGTGCATGCTTCGGGAATCACAAACCTTAACACCAATATTTTTACTAGACCACAATCATTCACTAGTACCTCCCACGTATTAGCATCTCTATATCGCAAAACTATTGCAAGGAATCAAACATATCATATTCAACGATCTAAAAGTGTATGTAGGATTTTATGACTAACCATGTGAATGACCAATTCCTGTCAACTCTCTAAATAGATATAAGTGAAGCAAGAGAGTTTTAATTCTTTCTACAAAAGTTATGCCCGTGCTCTAACAAATATAAGTGAAGCAAAAGAGCCTTCTACAAATGGCGGTTTTCTATGTGAGGAGAAACAGGCAATCCAAACTTCAAATGATTTAAGTGAAGCACATGAAGTATTCTATAAAGCCATACTCAAAATATATAAGTGGAGTGCAAAGATCATTCTATAAATAAACCAAGGACTATCTCATACCAGCATGGTGCATTTATTAAAAGGAAAAATAAAAAGCACACGACGCTCCAAGAGTTTATGCATAACATGTGAACAAAACGAATCCGAAAACATACCGATACTTGTTGAAGAAAGAGGGGATGCCTTCTGGGGCATCCCCAAGCTTAGATGCTTGATTATCTTTGAATATTTACTTGGGGTGCCTTGGTCATCCCCAAGCTTGAGCTCTTGCCTCTCCTCCTTCTTCTCACATCGAGACCTCCTCGATCCTCGAACACTTCATCCACACAAAACTTTAACAGAAAACTCGGTAAGATCCGTTAGTATAATAAAGCAAATCACTACTCTAAGTACTGTTGCAAACCAATTCATATTTTGTTTTTGCATTTTAGCTACTGTAATATAACTTTTCCATGGCTTAATCCACTGATAGAAATTGATAGTTTCATCAAAACAAGCAAACTATGCATCAAAAACAGAATCTGTCTAAAACAGAACAGTATGTAATAATCTGAACATTCACCATACTTCTGGTACTTGAAACATTCTGCCAAAATTAGGAAAAATCAACAATTTGTATAGAAAGACAGTGCAAAAAGTTTCAGAACCATTTGACGTTCCAGCAAAAAATGTAAAATCGCGCACTACAGCCAAAGTTTCTGTCCTGCACCGCACAAACCAACAAGCATTGTAAACATCCTAAAGGCAAACCTTGGCACATTATTTTTATAATAAAATGGAGTTATACAAGGGGATAATTATTTTTGATGAAAAGTTTCTGTAATTCAAGATTTGCAAAGTTTCCATGGGCATGAACAAAGTTCAAGGAGCTCCCCCATCTCAACGGTGCTCGTCCTTCTTACTTTCACTTTTCTTTTTGAAAAAAGTTTTAGGTTTCCCTCTTTATTTTTTTTTAACTTTATAAAAGCACAAAACAGAAATAAATGACTCTCTAAAACTTCCGGGTTGTCTCCCTGGTAGCGCTTTCTTTAAAGCCATTAAGCTAGGCATATAGTGCTCAAGTAATGGATCCACCCGGATCCCAAGGTATATCAAAGCCAATTTTAATTAGCAATGATTTGACATTTAGTAGTGAGCACAAAGTGATATGTGTCATGAAACAACGAAGTCTAACTCTCTTCCTATGCATAGGCATGTCATACAAGAAAAATTCATGCACATCAATTAAAGTCCAATGCATAGTATAAGCAGTTTCTTGCAATTTTATCATGTTGGAAACATAGAGAAGCGGAGATGTAGTTCCTCTCTCATAATAATTGCAAGTAGGAGCAGCAAGCACATGCATATTATAGTCATCAAAATCATCATGTGTAATGGAAAAAGGCAACCCATCAATATAATCCTTAATAAGTGCAAACTTCTCTGATATAGTATAGTTTGGAGAATTCAAAAAGATAATAGGACTATCATGTGTGGGTGCAATAGCAACAACCTCATGTTTTACATATGTAACTATAGCGAGTTCATCTCCATAAGCATAATTCATATTGGCATCTTGGCCACAAGCATAGCAAGCATCATCAAAAAGGGATATTTCAAAAGAATCAATGGGATCATAACAATCATCATAGCATTCATCCTTCGGTAAGCACAAAGGGAAATTAAACAATGTATGAGTTGAAGAGTTACTCTCATTAGAAGGTGGGCACGGGTAGCTAATCCACTCTTCCTCCGTTTGTTCTTCGCTCTCCTCCTCATCTTTTTCATCCAATGACCTCACAATGTCATTAATTTCTTCTTCCATAGACTCCTGTAAAATATTAGTCTCTTCTTGGACAGCGGAGACTTTCTCAATAAACGCATCAATATTGGAGTTATATTCATAATTCAAATATCAATATTTCAATATAGCAAGATTTTCAGGCCTAGAAACATCATCATCAAAAGCATCATTCTTTCTAAACAGAGATTCAATTTCATAAGCACCCTTAAAAGCAACGAATTCTTCTATTTGTTCCACATCATAATAATCATATATACTATTACCATAAGAAGCTAAGGTTTCATTATCATTAAATTTGCATGAAAAGGGAAGGTGTGGAGCCTTCATCCTAGAGCAACAAGTATAGTCATATCTCAAGCATAGTTGTCGAGCATACCAATGCAACAAATGAATTTGATCCTATACCAGTTTCCCTTTTTGTGTCAAGCGATAATCCCTAAAGTATTCACGTTGATCCAACGTTACTCCCATTACATAGTTGAATGGGGTTTTCTCAGGATTATCAAAGTAGTACATAATATCTTTCACATAATGAGCATCGAGGGTTTTAGGAGGCTCCCCATCTCCATGAGTAGCAAGTACAACTAAGTTTTTTGGTATTTCGTGTTCCATATCCATAACTAAAGATAGAGAACAACTCAGAACAGCAAATAAAATCTACTTAGTGATAAAGCAAACCAGCACACACGAGAATATTCACCCCACGCTATTGCTCCCCGGCAACGGCACCAGAAAAAGGTCTTGATAACCCACAAGTGTAGGAGATCAGTTGTAGCCTCTTTCGATAAGTAAGAGTGTCGAACCAAACGAGGAGCTAAAGACAGAACAAATATTGCCTCAAGTTCT
The DNA here is from genome assembly GCA_902687465.1 of Secale cereale. NCBI lineage: Eukaryota > Viridiplantae > Streptophyta > Magnoliopsida > Poales > Poaceae > Secale > Secale cereale. The sequence goes on along the minus strand of LR738715.1, from coordinate 239,742,629 downwards.
ATCGACCACCAATACAACTCGACGCACGCTTGACGTTTACTTTACCTAGGACAAATATGAAACTAGAAGTACTTTGTGGTTTTTGTGGGATAGGTTTGCAAGAATATAAAGAGCACGTAAATATAAACTAGGGGCTGCTAAGGTAATAAATTTAATATAGCGAGTGCGGAAAAGTGGTGGTAGGAGTTGCAAAATTGCCCCTAAGCAATTGACTACGTTACTAGACCGATAGCAAGTTTTATGTGGGAGAGGCCACTGCAAGCATGTCATCCCTTACTTGGAATTCTATGCACTTATGATTGGAACTATTAGCTAGCATCCGCAACTACTAACGTTCATTAAGGTAAAACCCAACCATAGCATTAAGATATATTGGTCCCCCTTCAATCCCGTATGCATCAATTTCTACGCTAGGTTGAAGCTTCTGTCACTCTTGCCCTCCAATACGTAGTCCTATCAACATACAACTAACCATATGGTGTGATCCACGCGCGCGCGCTCATATGATGGGCACCAAAGGACGGCAACATAACCGCAAGCAATTTAAACCAATCATAGCAATTCACCAATCACCGATAGGACAACGATAATCTACTCAGACATCATAGGATGGCAACACATCATTGGATAATAATATGAAGCATAAAGCACCATGTTCAAGTCGAGGGTACAGCGGGTTGCAGGAGAGTGGGCCGCTGTAGATAGATGGGGGAAGGTGATGGAGATGTTGGTGAAGATGACGGAGGTGTTGGTATAGATCGCCGTCACACGATGATGGCCCCGGTGGCACTCTGGTGCCACCGAAAGCTTGGCGGAGAGAGCCCCCCTCCTTCTTCTTATTCCTTGACCTTCTTCCTAGGTGGGAGAAGGGTTTCCCCTCTGGTCCATGGCCTCCATGGTGGCGGAGGGGTGAGAGCCCCTGTAATGCCCCGGATGTAATACTTTCCCTTTTGGGCTTATAATAAATCTCCGGCTTCATCTATTTCCATTTCGGGTTCTTTGTCTTTCGGGTTTTCGTCGTTTTGTTGTGTGAGTGTGTGGCATTCATTCATATCATGTAGACATGTGCATTGCATTGCATCTGTGTTGTGGGTTGCATCCGGTTCGTGGCGTTTCTTCCCGTTGTCCGTTTCTTGTTCCGGAGCTCCCTCACGTGTTCGTGACGTCCCGTAGGCCTTCTTTGTTGTTCGGGCGTTTTTCGTTACCGGTGTGCCGCGAGGTTGTGTTGTGTGTTGTTGTTTTGTTGTGTGCAACCTGCCTCTCAAATCTCGTCTCGTTTGGACTCCGTTGACTTTTCCCTCCGTTGTCCGTGTGGGTCCGAAGTGCCCTTACTTCGTGTCCCGGAAATACCCCTGTTGCATTCTTTTATCTCCGTCTGGTCCTTTTAAATCATCCCGCGATCGGATCCGTTGGATCCAGATCGGAGGGCTCCTAAACATCCCTAACCCCCAAACCCTAGTCTAAAACTGCTATATATAGACCCCTAGTCTATTTGGTTTGTCCCCTTCTTCTTCCTTCCCTCTCCTTTTCTTTTTTTTCTCAGTTCTTTCAGATCCAAAAATCAGATCCCGAGGGGATCCCTCGATCTACCCACAACGGCGCCGAATCCCTCGTTCCTGCCGAGTCAACGCCGCCGCGCCGTTTTCCTTCGGGCTCCTCCCGCGTCGACCGGAGCGACCGAGCCAGTCGCTCGCGAGGCCCAGGGGAGGTCCCCACATCACCGTCGCCGCTCACCTGGGCCTCTCGCCCGATCGAGCGAAGCCGCCCTCCCCGCGACGTCGTCCGCCGCCTGGCCCATCGGCCCGTATCGCCGCACCGTCCTGCTCCCCTCCGCGCCGCGCCGGGCCGGGCGCTCCCTCCCCCGCGCTGGGCCCGAAGGCCCAGCCTCTTCTCCGCCGGCGCGCGCTCGGGCCGGGCCGCCGCAGGCTGCCTCTCCCTCCGGGCCGCCTCCGCACAGTACTGGGCCGCGCCGGTACTGTTCATCCGGGCCGCGCCGACACTGTTCATCGAGGTTGACTTTTCCCCTCTTAGCCCCAGATCTGTTATCTGAGAATGCAATCTTTGACCTGCTATATCTTTTTACCTGTTGCTCCGTTTTGAGCGTGTGATATGTCCAGATGTTCGTGGAGATGCCCTCTACGTTTTACTTGTTGTTGTCATGCATGTTAGAGATCATCTAGGGCCTTGTTTTGCTGTTGCAAGAGTGTATGATGATATAAACTGCTGTTGTATGATATTTTTGTGCCACCTTTGACTTGTCATATCTTTTAGCTCGTTTGTCCAAACGACGCAAATGACATGTCCACGTGTTCGTCTTGACACGAACTACGTGTTGTGTGTGATAGGTTGCATGGTAGATGTATTGTTTCCTTGTTATCATCGTTGCAAGATGCCATGTTCAACTGTTGTGTTTTTTACTTGTTATGAAATGCCATGTTGTTGAGCTTGTTGCAATCGTTGTGTTTGCCTCAACGATGCATGCTTGTGTGTTTCGGGATCACCGTCATATGTATTTTGATGAGGTGCTTACCCTTTGCCATGTTTAGTTTTGAGGTGTCTTAAACATGCTCTTATTATTGCTATGATGATGTTGCTGTTTTGGGACTTAGTGAAATTTCACTAAGTCTGAAATCTGTAACGTTCCGATGCCATGTTCGTGTGATGTTGTAGGACAAAGCATGATAGTTTTGGGGTGGATTTTGATTGTTCCATGAAGTATATATTGTTGTCTTTCCATCCATGTCCTCACATGTCCATTTGAGGTGCTGTAGCATGTTTATCTTTTGCTCCGAACTTTCAATAAAATTCTGCTGCCAGAATTTTATTTCAAAGTTCAATATGTCCAAGGTCATTGCTAGTGATCCGTGACTCCGTTGGGGGTGCACTTTGGACCTAGTTGCTGTACTTTATATCTAGTTTATGTTCAAGTCCTTTGCCATGCCTTTTGGGTGCTGTAGATTATTTATTTTGAGCTCCCAAGATGCCATGTTGCTGTAATTTGCAGTTTTCGCTCAAATCTTGTTACGGGCATAACTTTTAGCCCGTAACTCCGATTTCAGCGATCTTTATATCAAACTTGGGTGATTTTCTGGGTAGATTAATAATATCAGGTTGTTATCTTGTTTTGAGGTGTTTTGCTTGAGTGATGTTTTACGTGCTCATTGTGCTTCACTAGTGCATCCATCATGCATACATGTTTTTCGAGTGCGCATTGCATTGTGTTGATTGGTGCTGGTGTGTTTGTCTTGTTTAGACCCGGAAGTTGAGCACGAGTTTTCCAACGAGGTTGAGCACGAGGTTTCCAACGAGTTTGAGCAAGAGGACCCTTCTTTTGATCCGAACTTCTTCTCTTCAGGCAAGATGACCGAACCCCGATAACATTACTATCTTTGTCTATTGCTAGTAGTCTCGATCTATAGTTTTGCCTCGATGCCCATGTTCTTCTTGTCAGCCTCCTACTTGTAACCAATTGCCATGTTTAACCACCCTACCTATGCAAACCGTTGCTTGGCTAAGTACGCTTCGCTCAGCCCTTCTTATAGCGTTGCTAGTTGCAGGTGAAGTGAAGATGCTTGCTCCATGTTGAAGTTTGGTTGGGTTATATCACACTATATAAATGCTTAATTTGAAATCATCTATATATTGGCAAGGGTGGAAGGCTAAGCCTTTTGCTTGGTGTTTTGTTCCACTCATGCCGTTAGGATCCGTATAAGCCGGTTTTATGTTCCTTGATTATGCGTTCCTAACACGGTTGGGGTGTATGGGACCCCCTCGATAAACCGCTATGTGCTAAGTCTTTTCCAGCAAATCCCAACATTGGTACTATTTGCCTAATAACCAACTAAACATGCATAAGGGAGTAATTAACCCTCTTTCTTAATCAACAACCCCGGGCCAGTGCTCCACATGAGTGTTGGTCCGAAACGGGGAGCCTGCGGGGCCACCTCGAGGAAACTCAAGGTTTGGTAAAAACCCGTAGCTTCGCCCATCCGGTCGTGTCCTGAGACCTAGATACGCGCGGCTACGATCAGGGTGTCGACACGCCGGGAGGATTTGCTGGATTAGCCTTACCTTAGTTCGGTTTAACGTGAGCACGGGATTCCGAGGATACTCGGGTCTTCCCACCTTGGAGTTGCGACTCCGCGGATCGTGGGCTTGTAATGGGTCAAGTTGGAACACCCCTGCAGGGTTTGAACTTTCGAAAGCCGTGCCCGCGGTTATGTGGCAGATGGGAGCTTGTTAATTCCGGTTGTAGATAACTTGACACAATGATACTAATACACTACCAGCGTGAGTTCCGTGACTGTCAATTTCCGAATCGGGAATTCGGGAGTTGAACACGGAGGGGTTATGTTTGTGAGCTTGTAGCTAGGATCACTTAGTGATCACTCCTTGCCGTATGCCTTCTCTTCTCGCTCTCACTTGCGTAAGTTAGAGCTAGTTGCTGCTGCAGACTCTTTGTTGTTCCTTCACCTCATTCCTTTCTTCAGCCTTTCCCTCACCTAAAGGCTTTGATAGTTCTGTTACCCGGGAACGGGATTGCTGAGTCCTCTGTGGCTCACAGTTACTTCACACACCAGATGCAGGTCCAGCCGTGAGCTATCCAGGAGATGGCACCGAGCTGGATTGGGAGTACGACGAGGAGCGTAGTCGTTACTACGTGCGCTACCCGGACGATCAGTAGTGGAGACTCTTACTAGGATTCGATCCGCCTGTGGTTGTTTATTTATCTGAGTTTGGTACTTTGCCATTTGGATTTTGCCCTTAGAGGGTTGTAGTGATCTTTTGTATGATGTTTGAGACTTGTACTGTTATTCTGTGACGTGGCGATTGTAAGCCAACTATTTTTTAAGTTTACCATCCCTCTTTTACATGAGTTGTGCAAAGATTACCAAACTTGAGATCATTCTAGGATGGACTTATGCCTTTAAGTCGGGCCTCGACCCGTAGGAGGTATAACTCCATCCTGGGCATTACAGCCCCTCCGAGATTGGATCGGTCTCTCTGTCTCTCTCTATTTCTGCGTTCTCAGATTCTGTTCCTTCACCGTTTCTTATATTCCCGGAGATCAGTAACTCCGATTGGGCTGATTTTTTGACACGATTTTTATCCGGGTATTAGATTTCTTGCGGCGAAAGAAGGGCATCAACCGCCTTACGGTGTGGCCTCGAGGGCCCAGGGCGCGCCCTGGGCAGGGGGGCCCGCCCCCACCCTCGAGGCCCACTCGGGCATCGTCTCGTGTGGGTTTCGCTTCCCAAAATTAACATATATTCCAAAAAAAATCTCCATCCGTTTTATTCCGTTTGGACTCCGTTTGATATGGATATTCTGCAAAACAAAAAACATGCAACGAATAGGAACTGACACTAGGCACTGGATCAATATGTTAGTCCCAAAAAATAGTCTAAAAGGTTGCCAAAAGTATAAGAAAGTTGTAGAATATTGGCATGGAACAATCAAAAATTATAGATACGACGGAGACGTATCAGCATCCCAAGCTTAATTCCTGCTCGTCCTCGAGTAGGTAAATGATAAAAAAGATAAATTTTTATTGTTCCATGCTATTATTTATGAAGTCTTGGATGTTTAATGGGCTTTATCATTCACTTTTATATCATTTTGGGGACTAACCTACTAACCCAAAGGCCCAGTCCAGATTGCTGTTTTTTTTTGCCTATTTCAGGGTTTTGCAGAAAAAGAATATCAAACAGAGTCCAAACAGAATGAAACCTTCGCGAGAGATATTTTTGGAGAAAATCACGCCAGAGGAACTTGAGAACCACGTCAGGGGAGCCTCGAGTGGCCCTCGAGGGTGGGGGGTGGGGCGCCCCCTTCCCAGGGCGCGCCCCCCTTCCTCGAGGCCCACTCGAGCGTCCCCCGGTGCCCTCCTTCTTCCTATATAAGTCCACGTACCCCAGAAACTCCGAATACAGAGAGAAAACCCTAATTCCACCGCCATAGCTTTTGTTCCCGTGGAGATCCCATCTTGGAGCCTGTTCCGGAGCTCCACCAGAGGGGGATCCAACACGGAGGCCTTCATCATCATCATCATCGCCCTCACCATGAGTTGTGAGTAGTTTACCACAGACCTTCGGGTCCATATCTAGTATCTAGATGGCTTCTTCTCTCTCTCTCTGGATCTCAATACAAAGTTCTCCTCGGTCTTCGAGGAGATCTATTCAATGTAATCTATTTTTGCGGTGTGTTTGTCGAGATCCGATGAATTGTGAGTTTATGATCAAGGTTATCTATGAAAGATATTTGGTTCTTCTCTGAACTTTTTATGTGCGCTCATAATATCCTTGCAAGCCTCTTCGAATTATTGGTTTGGTTTGGCCTACTAGATCTATAGTTCTTGCAATGGGAGAAGTGCTTGGCTTTGGGTTCAATCTTGCGGTGTCCTTTCCCAGTGATAGTAGGGACAGCAAGGCATGTATTGTATTGTTGCCATCGAGGATAAAAAGATGGGGTTTATATCATATTGCGTGAGTTTATCCCTCTACATCATGTCATCTTGCTTAAGGCGTTACTCTGTTCGTATGAACTCAATACACTAGATGCATGCTGGATAGCGGTCGATGTGTGGAGTAATAGTAGTAGATGCAGGCAGGAGTCGGTCTACTTGTCTCGACATGATGCCTATATACAATGATCATGCCTAGATAGTCTCATAATTATTCGCTTTTCTATCAATTGCTCGACAGTAATTTGTTTACCCGTCGTAGAATATCGCTATCATGAGAGAAGCCACTACAGAAAACTATGGCCCCCAGGTCTATTCTCAACATATCAATCTACATCTACTTTACTTTTACCGCTTTTATTTGTTGTTTTATTAAACTAAAAATACCAAAAATATAAACTATCATCTCTATCAGATCTCGCTTTCGTAAGTGACCGTAAAGGGATTGACAACCCTTTATTGCGTTGGCTGCGAAATTCTTATTTGTTTGTGCAGGTGCGAGGGACTCGCGCGTGCTCTCCTACCTGATTGATACCTTGGTTCTCAAAAACTGAGGGAAATACTTACGCTACTGTGCTGCATCTCCCTTTCCTCTTCGAGGGAATACAACGCAAGCTCAAGAGGTAGCAGGCGTCTTGTGAGTCCTGAAATATGGACCAATCTCATAATTGACCTTCCC
>LR738715.1:239700089-239735340 GCA_902687465.1 Secale cereale | reverse complement strand
TCATTATTTCCATTACCCAATCACACCCTTTATGAGGGAAGCCTTTGAGATATAGCATTTGGATCACAAGGGGCACTTAATTTTTTCGTATGCCTTCTCGAAATCCACTTTAAAGATCAATGCATCTATCTAAAATATCTCCTTTATATCTTTCATTCCAGGTTTTATAAACTAACTCCTTAAAACCATCCGTCAGAGCCCAGGCATTCTCATATCTAAATATGTATTTGATATCTTGCATTTCTCGTCTGTCCAAGAACAATGGAACGTGGCTAGACACCTCCCTAGCAACAACTTGTAGTACTGTTAATGGGTATTTTTTTCTCCCAAGCTGGGCACATTAACACCCTACCTAATTTCTCATTAGTGGGACCATCCAAGTTATTAGCCCATGTAAATTGTCTTCCATTCAGGGGAAATTCTATCAATCCAACCTACTCAATAATTGCATTGAACATAAAAGTCCATTGATCATTATGAACATTTTTTTGTTTTTCATTCCTGATAATGTTGAAATCTTTCCCTGATGGAAATATGCCCTAGAGGCAATAGTAAACTGGTTATTATTATATTTCCTTAATCATGATACAGGTTTATTATTCATGCTTGAATTGTATTGACCGGAAACCTAAATACATGTGTGAATACATAATCAAATACAGTGTCCCTAGTAAGCCTCTACTAGACTAGCTCGTTAATCAAAGATGGTTAAGATTTCCTAACCATGGACATGAGTTGTCATTTGATAACGGGATCACATCATTATGAGAATGATGTGATGGACAAGACCCATCTGTTAGCTTAACATTTGATCGTATAGTTTATTGCTGCTGCTTTCATGTATGTCAAATACATATTCCTTTGACTATGAGATCATCCAACTCCCGCATACCAGAGGAATTAATTGTAATGCCCAGGATGCGACTATATATCCTACGTGTCGAGGAACGACTTAGAGACATAAGCGCATTCTGGAATGATCGCAAGCGTGGTATCTTTGCACAACTCATGTAAAAGAACGGGGATGAAAGAGTAAAATAGTTGGCTTACACTCGCCACGTCACACAATGAATTCAATAGCATACATTCATCCAAATAACACAGGGTCCGTCTACGGACAAAATCAAACGAGAAAAGAAACAACAGCCACAAGTCCTGATCGCCCTAGTAGGAACCACTACTGATCGTCGGGATACGTCACATACATACGGCCACGCTCTTCGTCGAACTCCCAGTGAAGTTCTTGCCCATCTCCTGCGTCGTACTCTGTTGTACCTGCATCTGGTGTGTGTTGTAATCTGTGAGTCACAAGGACTCAACAATCCCATTCCCGGGTATCAAAACTAACAAAGCCTTATAGGTGTGGAGAGGTAATAAAGTGTCTGCAGTAAGCACTAAGCAACTAGCTTACGAATTCAGAGCTAGAAGAGAAATGTGCCAACGGTCGCCAAAGATGATCAATAAGTGATCCTAGCTACTCACGTTCATGCATAACCCCACCGTGTTCACTTTCTGAAAACCCCTTCGAAAAGAGACCGCCACGGTTACTCACATAGGTAGTGTATTCTTAAGGATATGGTGTCAAGTTATCTACAACCGGATATTAACAAATTCCCATCTGCCACATAACTGCGGGCACGGCTTTCGAAAGTTCATAACCCTGCAGGGGTGTCCCAACTTAGCCCATCACAAGCTCACGATCTGCGGAGTCGCAACTTCATGTTGGAAAGACCCGAGTATTCTTGGAATCCCGTGCTCAAGATATTTCGACAAAGGTAAAACTAATCCGGGAAGACCTCCCGGTGTGCTGACACCCTGATAGTAGCCGCGTGTATCTCGTCTCAGGCCACGACCGGATGAGCAGTACGTACGGCAACCAAAGACCCCAGAAACTGGGTGGCACCGCAAGTGGCTCTAGTTTGGACCAGCACTCATGAGGAGCACTGGCCCGGGGGTTGACTAAGAACTCGGGTTAATTACTCTATATGCAAGTTTTTAGTTGTTAGGCAAATGGTAGTACCAATGTTGGGCCTTGCTGGAAAAGCTTTAAGCAGTGCGAATTATCAAGGGGGGCCCATAAACCCCAACCGTGTTAGGAACGCAAAATCAAGGAACATAACACCGGCTTATCGGGTCCTAAGGCGGCATGAGTGGAACAAAACACCAAGCAGAAGGCCAAGCCTTCCACCCATTACCAATATATATGTGCATTAATTTAATTAAGATATATATTGTGTTATCCCAATAAGAAGTCCAGACATGGAGCAATCTTCAAACTTCACCTACAACTAACAACGCTATAAGAGGGGCTAAGCAAAAGCGTACTTAGCCAATCAACGGTTTGCTAGGAAGGTGGTTAGAGTGTTTCATGGCAACATAGGAGGCTGACAGGACAAGAATAGGCATCGAGGCATAACTATAGAGCGAGACAACTAGCAAAGCTAAGGTAGAGGTGATATCGGGGAACGGTCATCTTGCCTGGGATCCCGCAAGGAAGAGAGGTGGTGGCCACGTCGGAGTTCGCCGGCGATGGGGACGAGGATCCGGCGGCGGTTGTGTTGCGGGGACGCGGGGCGCTTGGGGGCGCGGCCGTGGATCGAGCGAGGTGGAGGGTGAGGGGGTCGGGCTCCTCCCCTGGTAGTGATAACCCACAAGTGTAGGGGATCGCAACAGTTTTCAAGGGTAAAATATTCAACCCAAATTTGTGGATTCGACGCAAGGGGAGACAAAGAATACTCTTAAGTATTAGCAGCTGATTTGTCAATTCAACCACACCTGGAAACTTAATGTCTACAGCAAGATAGTTTAGTAGCAAAGTAATATGATAGTGGCGGTAGCAGCAATAAAAGTAACGGTAGTGTTTTTGTAGTTTTTGTAATAGTAGCAGCGGAAAAGTAAATAAGCAACAAGCAATATATGAGAAGCTTGTAGGCATTGGATCGGTGATGTGAAATTATGTCGGATGCAATTCATCATGTAGAAGTTATAACCTAGGGTGAGAGAGAACTAGCTCCAGTTCATCAATGCAATGTAGGCATGTATTCCGAATATAGTCATACGTGCTTATGGAAAAGAACTTGCATGACATCTTTTGTCCTACCCTCCCGTGGCAGCGGGGTCCTATTGGAAACTAAGGGATATTAAGGCCTCCTTTTAATAGATTACCGGACCAAAGCATTAACACATAATGAATACATGAACTCCTCAAACTATGGTCATCACCGGGAGTGGTCCCGATTATTGTCACTTCGGGGTTGCCGGATCATAACACATAGTAGGTGACTATAGACTTGCAAGATAGGATCAAGAACACACATATATTCATGAAAACATAATAGGTTCAGATCTGAAATCATGGCACTCAGGCCCTGGTGACAAGCATTAAGCATATCAAAGTCATAGCAACATCAATCTCAGAACATAGTGGATACTAGGGATTAAACCCTAACAAAACTAACTCGATTACATGATAGATCCCATCCAACCCATCACCGTCCAGCAAGCCTACGATGGAATTACTCACGCACGGCGGTGAGCATCATGGAATTGGTTATGGAGGAAGGTTGATGATGACGATGGCAGCGATCTCCACTCTCCGGAGCCCCGAATGGACTCCAGATCACCCTCCCGAGAGAGATTAGGGCTTGGCGGTGGCTTCGTCTCGTGAAACGCGACAATTCTTTCTCTCTGATTTTTTTCTCCCCGAAAGTGAACTTGTAGGATCTGGGGATACGTCGGTGGAGTACCAGGGGGCCCACGAGGCAGGGGGGCGTGCCCTGGGCAGGGGGCGTGCCCTGGGCAGGGGGCGCGCCCCCACCCTCGTGGATAGGGTGTGGGCCCCCCTGGTAAGGATCTTCTTGCAGATATTTTTTATATTTTCCAAAATAAATCTCCGTGGAGTTTCAGGTAATTCCGAGAACTTTTTATTTCCGCGCAAAAACAACACCATGTCAATTCTGCTGAAAACAGCGTCAGTCCGGGTTAGTTCCATTCAAATCATGGAAGTTAGAGTCCATAACAAGGGCAAAAGGGTTTGGAAAAGTAGATACGTTGGAAACGTATCAACTCCCCCAAGCTTAAACCTTTGCTTGTCCTCAAAAAATTCAGTTGATAAACTGAAAGTGATAAAGAAAAACTTTGAGAAACACTGTTTGCTCTCGTTGTTGTAAATATGTAAGCCAACATTCAGGTTTTCAACAAGATCGTGAACTAACCACATTCACAATAACTTTCAGGTCACAAGACTACTCACATCAATGGCATAATCAACTAGCGAGCAATAATAATAAACCTCGGATGACAACACTTTCTCAAAACAATCATGATATGATATAACAAGATGGTATCTTGTTAGCCCTTTCTGAGACCGCAAAACATAAATGCAGAGCACCTTTAAAGATCAAGGACTGACTAGACATTGTAATTCATGGTAAAAGAGATCCAGTCATGATCATACTCAATGCAAATTAATAGTAATACATGCAACGACATAGGTGCTCTCTTATTAGTGCTCTTTGATAAGAGGATGATGACTCTGCATAAAAGTAAATAGATAGGCCCTTCGCAGAGGGAAGCAGGGATTTGTAGAGGTGCCAGAGCTCGATTTTTAAATAGAGATGAATAACATTTTGAGCAGTATACTTTCATTTTCAACATAACAACCAAGAATCTCGATGTCTCCCATGCTACGCACATTATAGGTGGTTCCCAAATAGAATGGTAAAGTTTATACTCCCCCAACCACCAACAAGCACACTCCACGGCTAGCCCAAAACAACGGGTACCGTCCAAACCAGCAACGGCCCTAGGGGAGTTTTGTTTAATTATTATGATTTTGAGCATGGGACTGGGCATCCCGGTTACCAGCCATTTTCTCATGAATGATGAGCGGAGTCCACTCATTGTGAGAATAACCCACCTAGCATGGAAGATATAGACAGCCCTAGTTGATACATGAGCTGTTCGAGCATACAAAACAGAATTTCATTTGAAGGTTTAGAGTTTGGCACATACAAATTTACTTGGAACGACAGGTAAATAACGCATATAGGATGGTATAGTGGACTCATGTGGAATAACTTTGGGGCTTATGTAAGTGGATGCACAAGTAGTATTCCCGCTTAATACAGGTGAAGGCTAGAAAGAGACTGGGAAGCGACCAGCTAGAGAGCAACAACGGTCATGAACATGCATTAAAATTAATAAACAATGAATGCAAGCATGAGTAGGATATAAATCACCATGAACATAAATGTCGTGGAGGCTATGTTTATTTGTTTCAACTACATGCGTGAACATGTGCCAAGTCAGATCACTTGAATCGTTCAAAGGAGGATACCACCCCATCATACCACATCACAACCATTTTAATATCATGTTGGCACGCAAGATAGACCATTATAAACTCTTAGCTAATTAAGCATGGCATAAGCAGCTATGATCTCTAATTGTCATTGCAAGCATGTTTCATTCATAACAAGCTGAATCTGGAACGATGAACTATCATATTTACAAAAACAAGAGAGGTCGAGTTCATACTAGCTTTTCTCATCTCAATTAGTTCATCATATATCATCCTTATTGCCTTTCACTCGCACGACCGAATGGTGTGGATAATAATAATAGAGCACGTGCATTGGACTAAGCTGGAATCTGCAGGCAATTAATGCAAGAGAGAAGACAAGGTAATGTGGCTCAAGGTTAAATCAACAATAAAGCATATGACAGCCACTAAGCATTTTCAATCATGGTCTTCTACTCTTAACCCCCAAAGAAAAGAAAAGAAACTATTTACACGGGAAAGCTCCCAACAAGCAAAAGAAGAACGGGAAATCTTTTTGGGTTTTCATTTTTAACTACTACTACAAGCAAAGAAAGTAAACTAGCTAGAAGCTACAACTAATAAATTTTTTGTTTTCTTAAGGTTTTTCTAGCACACGAGAAAAAGACTAAGAAAAAGAAATGAAACTAAGCATGGATGGTACAATGGAAGAGTGTGAGCACCGACAACTAGAATAAATGTGAACATGAATGTAAAGTCGACGAGAAACACGTACTCCCCCAAGCTTAAGCTTTTGGCCTAAGTTGGTCTATGGCCAGTATTGGCCTGACGGATATCCAAAGTCGTAGTTGGGGTTGTACTGAGATGCAGCAGCTACTGCATGCTGAGCTGCAGCTCGAAGGCGGGCTGCCTCTGTCATGTTATAATAAGCATTTGTCTCCTCCATAATTATAGTGTATCTCCCTTTTGCCTAAAAGTTAAACAAAGTAGGGGCAAGAAGAACAATAGGGATGGCATGCTGCCTGTTAAAGATTAGTCGATATTTGAGGGTTCGATCATCCCACTCTACAAAACCAGTGACTTGTCATAGCATGGCAATCTAAATAAGCAGGCGGTAAAGGTTCATCATTCTCGTGCACAGGCACACCAAGAAAGCGGGCTATGCAAGTGGCATAAATAACACCAAATAAATTTCTAACCATACCATTATGGTGTAGCCTACGTGCACCAATGGCTCCCAAGTTATGTTGTATATCACCTAGTACAGCACTCCTGAGAACACTGAGATCTGGGACGCACATATGACAAGCCTCGTCTTTACCATTTATGCATCTACCAATAAAGAGAGCAAAGTAATGAATAGCAGGAAAATGGATGCTCCCTATGGTAGCCTGTGTGATTTCCCTAGATTCCCCCACTGTAATGCTAGCAAGGAATGCTCTAAATTCAGATTTGCGAGGATCACCCATACTGCCCCACTGTGGGAGCTTACAAGCATCATTAAAATCCTCTAAGTCCATGGTGTAAGATTTCTCATACATGTCAAACAGTACAGTGTGAGAATTACGTGAAGATGAAAATTCAAACCTTCTCACAAAGCTAATAGTTAAGCCACGGTATTGAGGGAACTTATCTTGTATGAAGCCCTCGAGGTCAGCGTTGCGCACATATGCGTAAAATTCATCCTTGATGCCAGCCTGTTCCATAAAGTCATCTGACGGCCATTCACAAGGCCGTACGTCAGCATCCCTCGGTGGTTCATCGTCCGGCTCACGGAACGCGAGCCTTGGTTCTTGCTTCCTTGAAGAACCACCTTGGAATTTTTTCCTATGCATTTTTCTGAAATTTTCTGAAATTTTTAGTAACCCAAAATAAAAGTTAGCCAAACTCAACAAGATTGATAGCAACAACTCCTATAAGTGCCTAGAGACTATATCATGCATTAGAACTACTTGGGACCAAGAAAATTTGACATGCAAGCTCAAGAACAAGGTCAGCACATCAGCAAAAAAATACTATAAATAGAGCACTAGAACAAAAACTAATCGGACCAATGGAGGAGTCACATACCAAGGAACAATCTCCCCCAAACAGTTTGGCGAATGGTGCTTTGAGCAAGGAGATCAAAAATGGCAACAAGATGAGCTAGAACTCGGGTTTGAGCTGGTTGGTGATTTTTTTGGGAGGAAGAAGAAGAGTGTGGGTGCAGGAATAAGTGGAGGGGGACACGTGGGGCCCACGAGGCAGGGGGTGCGCCCTGGACCCTCGTGGCCAGGTGCTGGCTCCCCTCGCCGTGTGTTCTGTGCCATATTTCCTCAAATATTCTAGAAAAAATCATATTTCATTTTCATGGCATTTGGAGAACTTTTATTTTTCGGGATATTTTTTATTGCACGGATAAGTCTGGAAACAGACAGAAAATACTATTTTTGCTTTATTTATCCTAATTAACAGAAAGTAAAAAGAGGGTATAGAAGGTTGTGCTATCTAGATTCACCTATCCCATGCTCATCAAAAGGAATCCATTAACAAGGTTCATCAGGTCTTGTTAATAAACTCTTTCCGAATAGCATGAAACCGGAGAATTTTCGAATAACACTAGGTTACCTCAATGGGGATATGTATGTCCCCAACAATAAGAATGTCATATGTCTTCTTGGTAGTAGGAAGAGGAAATTCAAAACCTCCAATAGTAATAGTTGAAAATTTTCCAATATAATTGATACTGTGGACCTGAGGTTGTTTCCTCAGAAAGTGTACCGTATGGTCATTACCATTGACATGAGAAGTGACATTGCCTTTGTTGCAATCAATAACAGCCCCTGCAGTATTCAAAAATGGTCTACCAAGGATAATAGACATGCTATCGTCCTCGGGAATATCAAGGATAACAAAGTCCGTTACAATAGTAACATTTGCAACTACAACAGGCACATCCTGACAAATACCAGGTATAGCAGTTGATTTATCAGCCATTTGCAAAGATATTTCAGTAGGTGTCAACTTACTCAAGTCAAGTCTACAATATAAAGAGAGAGGCATAACACTAACACCAGCTCCAAGATCACACAAAGCAGTTTTAACATAGTTTTTCTTAATGGAGCAAGGTATAGTAGGTACTCCTGGATCTCCTAATTTCTTAGGCATCCCACCCTTAAAAGTGTAATTGGCAAGCATGGTGGAAATATCTACTTCAGGTATCTTTCTTTTGTTGGTAATAATATCTTTCATATACTTAGCATAAGGATTTGTTTTAAGCACATCAGTCAAACGCATACGCAAAAAGATAGGTCTAATCATTTCAGCAAAGCGCTCAAAATCCTCATCATCCTTTTTCGTGGATGGTTTCGGAGGAAAAGGCATGGGTTTCTGAACCCATGGTTCTCTTTCCCTACCGTGCTTCCTAGCAACAAAGTCTCTCTTATCATAACGTTGATTGTTTGATTGTGGGTTATCAAGATCAACAACAGGTTCAATCTCTACATCATTATCATTGCTAGGTTCAGCATCATCATGAAAATCATCATTAATATTATCACTAGGTTCATGTTCATTACCAGATTGTGGCTCAGCATCAGAAACAGATATATCATTGGGATTCTCAGGTGTGTCAGCTACAGGTTCACTAGAGGCATGCAAGATCCTATCATTTTTCTTTTTCTTCTTCTTGGAAGAACTAGGTGCATCTAAATTAGCTCTCTAAGAATCTTGCTCAATTCTCTTAGGGTGGCCCTCAGGATACAGAGGTTTCTGAGTCATTTTACCACCTCTAGTTGCAACTCTAACAGCATAGTCATTATTCTTACTATTTAATTCATTGAGAAAATCATTCTGAGCCTTAAGTACTTGTTTTACTTGAGTGGTGACCATAGAAGCATGTATACTAATAAGTTTTAGTTCGCCTTTAGCTCTAGACAGATAATCACTCAAGCGTTCAATCATATAAGCATTGTGTTGCAATTGTCTACCAACATAAGCATTGAAGTTTTCTTGTTTCACAATAAAATTGTCAAACTCATCTAAGCATTGGCTAGCAGACTTATAACGAGGAATATCACCTTCATCAAATCTATAAAGAGAATTTACCTTTACTACCTGCATCGGATTATCAAGACCATGTATTTCTTCAATAGGCGGTAAATTCTTAACATCTTCAGCTTTAATACCTTTTTCTTTCATAGATTTCTTTGCCTCTTGCATATCTTCAGGACTGAGAAATAGAACACCTCTTTTCTTCGGAGTTGGCTGAGGGGCTGGTTCAGGAAGTGTCCAATTATTTTCATTGGCCAGCATATTATTCAACAGTAATTCAGCTTGTTCAACTGTCTTTCCCTGAAAACACAACCAGCACAACTATCCAGGTGGTCTATGGAAGCATCGGTTAGTCCATTATAAAAGACATCAAGTATATCATGCATCTCAAGAGGATGATCAGGCAAAGCATTAAGTAACTAGAGAAGCCTCCCCCAAGCTTGTGGGAGACTCTCTTCTTCAATTTGCACAAAGTTATATATTTCCCGTAAGGCAGCTTGTTTCTTATGAGCGGGAAAATATTTAACAGAGAAGTAATACATCATATCCTGGGGACTACGCACACAACCAGGATCAAGAGAATTAAACCAAGTCTTAGCATCACCCTTTAATGAGAACGGAAACAACTTAAGGATATAGTAGTATCAAATCTTTTCATCGTTGGTAAACAGGGTGGCTATATCATTCAACTTAGTAAGATGTGCCTCAACAGTTTCAGACTCATAGCCATGGAAAGGATCAGACTCAACCAAAGTAATTAACTCAGGATCAACAGAGAATTCATAATCCTTATCAGTAACACAAATAGGTGAAGTAGCAAAAGCATGGTCATGTTTCATTCTAGCATTCAAGGACTTTTCTTTCAGCTTAGCTAATAATTTCTTAAGATCATATCTATCGTTGCAAGCAAGAAAGTCTCTAGCAGTTTCTTCATCCATAACATAACCCTCATGAACAACAGGCAATTCATATCTATTGGGAGAAGCTTCATCATCACTTTCATAAATATCATCAGTTTCAATATTTGCATTCTCCCTAACCTTAGCAATTTGTTCATCTAGAAATTCACCTAGTGGCACAGTATCAGGCATAAATGTAGTTTCATCATACATAGCAGAAGTGGCATCATCAAGAACATACGACATATCAGATTCAATAGCAGGAGTAGGTGTCGCAAGTTTACTCATAACAGAAGGAGAATCAAGTGCAGAGCTAGATGGCAGTTCCTTACCTCCCCTCATAGTTGAGAGTAAGATCTTGGTTTTTGAGTCCTTCAAATTCTTCATAGTGATTAACAGATATAAATCCCAAGTGCCTTAAAGAATAGAGCTATGCTCCCCAGCAACGGCGCCAGAAAATAGTCTTGATAACCCACAAGTGTAGTGGATCGCAACAGTTTTCGAGGGTAAAGTATTCAACCCAAATTTGTTGATTCGACACAAGGGTAGACAAAGAATACTCTTAAGTATTAGCAGCTGAGTTGTCAATTCAACCACACCTGGAAACTTAACATATGCAGCAAGATAGTTTAGTAGCAAAGTAATATGATAGTGGCGGTAGCAGCAATAAAAGTAACGGTAGTGTTTTTGTAGTTTTTGTAATAGTAGCAGCGGAAAAGTAAATAAGCAACAAGCAATATATGAGAAGCTCGTAGGCATTGGATCGGTGACGAGAAATTATGTCGGATGCAATTCATCATGTAGAAGTTATAACCTAGGGTGACACAGAACTAGCTCCAGTTCATCAATGCAATGTAGGCATGTATTCCGAATATGGTTGTACGTATTTATGGAAAAGAACTCGCATGACATCTTTTGTCCTACCCTCCTGTGGCAGCGGGGTCTTATTGGAAACTAAGGGATATTAAGGCCTCTTTTTAATAGAGTACCAGACCAAAGCATTAACTCATAGTGAATACATGAACTCCTCAAACTATGGTCATCACCGAGACTGGTCCCGATTATTGTCACTTCGGGGTTGCCGGATCATAACACATAGTAGGTGACTGTAGACTTGCAAGATAGGATCAAGAACACACATATATTCATGAAAACATAATAGGTTCAGATATGAAATCATGGCAGTCGGGCCCTAGTGACAAGCATTAAACATAGCAAAGTCATAGCAACATCAATCTCAGAACATAGTGAATACTAGGGATCAAACCGTAACAAAACTAACTCGATTACATGATAGATCCCATCCAACCCATCACCGTCCATCAAGCCTACAATGTAATTACTCATGCACGGCGGTGAGCATCATGGAATTGGTGATGGAGGAAGGTTTTTTTTTTATAGAAAGACTGTAAGGGAACCCCTTACAGTATAATTGGTGCAACAAACCCAAATTGCAAGTACCGTGCCTTGAACCTGGGTGGGTGGGAAGGCATCAGCCCCTTCCCACCACTAGGCTATGCCTTAGTCTGCATGATGGAGGAAGGTTGATGATGACGATGGCGACGATCTCCACTCTCCGGAGCCTCGAACGGACTCCAGATCAGCCCTCCCGAGAGAGATTAGGGCTTGGCGGCGGCTCCATCTCGTGAAATGCGATAATTCTTTCTCTATGATTTTTTTTCTCCCCGAAAGTGAACTTATAGGATCTGGGGATACGTCGGTGGAGCACCAGGGGGGCCACGAGGCAAGGGGCCCGCCCTGGGCAGGGGGCGCACCCCCCACCCTCGTGGGCGGGGTGTGGGCCCCCTAGTAAGGATCTTCTTGCAGATATTTTTTATATTTTCCAAAATAAATCTCCGTGGAGTTTCAGGTCATTCCAAGAACTTTTTATTTCTGCACAAAAACAACACCATGGAAATTCTGCTGAAAACAGCATCAGTCCGGGTTAGTTCCATTCAAATCATGCAAGTTAGAGTCCATAACAAGGGCAAAAGGGTTTGGAAAAGTAGATACGTTGGAGACGTATCACGTAGCGATGTGTGTGCGTGTGTTGAGTGGCGGCGGTAGAGGGAACGAGAGGGGGGAGATGGGATCGATCTGGTAGTTAGTTTAAGGAGAGGTGCGGGCTGGGCCTAGGAAAGGATGGGCCGCGGGGGGGGTGGTTGGGCCGGCTAGATCAGGCCTAAGAGGCTAGTTGGGTTGGGTCCTCTCTCTCTCTTCCTTTCCTTCTATTTCCTTTAACAGAAAAGGAAAGGAAATATGAAAAGAAAGAGAGGGTTAGGGAAAGACTTTGCGCAAGCCGGTAATTTTCCCGGACTCATAAAATTGAGCCTTATCTAGCAAAAAATAGAAGTGGCATGATTGTGAAGTTGATTTCAAACTCGTTTGAATTTAATTCAAATGAGTTTGAGAAGGAAGTGGGTAATTGGTATGTCCCAATATGTTGAGACTTTAGGAAGAGACTCGAGAAAATACGACAGGATTTTCAAGCAAAGTTTGGGATCAATAATTGAGATACAAAAGGCATGGAGAATATTTGCAAATGTGTTTGGTTAATTCCACAATAATGGAATAATTATAATAGCTCCATAAATATTAGGAGGATATGTTATAAAGAGAAGTCACTCTTCCCTCAATTTAAATGGATCGAAGATCCACACAATTTATTTAGTTGAGATGCAAAAGATTAATGACATGATGGCCTGATGACATGATGCGATGCAAAAATAAATAGAGCGAGCACAAATGAAACACACGGTGAAACCCGGAACATATGGAAGTCTTCTGGAGCGTCGGTCTTGGGGCGTCATAACTCTCCCACACTAATAGAGGATCTCGACCCGGGATCCTGAAGATGGCACCTGGTAGAAGAGGAAAAGAGAGAGGTAAAACAAAGTTGCTTCTTCGACAAACGAGTGAAACCACGAACCTTGGAGGGTTGAACAACTTGAATGAAAGAAAATAACAGAGATGAACGAAGTTGGAGCACTCCGGTAACAAGGAGGAACAAGGGACACCACGAGAATTTGAAGGTTGCAAAGACATAAACGAAGAGCTCAAGGATCATGGAAGAATTTAAACCACTCCGGTTGAATAAAGGTAGAGAAGGAGTAAGAATGAAATAATTCGAACAGCACTCCGACTGAAAATGGAAGGAATTAGAATCATGAACTTGGGAAGATTGGATGATACTTGATGAAATTAACAACACACTGCCTCCAAAACAGATGAAAGAATGAAGATTTCAGACAGCACTCCAATTAAAAGAGAGGTAAAACTTGATAAGATGAGAGAACTTGAAGGGACGATACAATACTCCTGTTAAATGGACTGGAAAGGACAAGAGCATGATCTTGATATGACAAGATAATGGTTCGAAGAGAGCAATATCACAAAGCCTCCGGAACGAAAGAATAGATGCTAAATCGTTGGAAAGAAAAGAACAAAGAAGAAAATGACAACTTCTCCCACAAATTATTTGAAAATCATACTTACGGAGAAGTGTTGAACGGAGTTGTTGAAAATAATCAACAACAAAAGAATAAGATTGTTGTGGGCTTATGGAAAACATCTCTAAATTATGAGGTGACAACCGGCCACTAACGGAAACCAATTGTAGCTAGAGATCAACGAAGAGATGAAAACTTCTTTCACCGAGAGGATAAATGAAGAATTTGGGTCAATTATAAGCACCACAATAGCAACAATCTTTAGGGAAAACTTTTTGGTGAAATACAACCCAAGATTACTCCAATGAATAAATTGAAGGGTTGAAAAAATCTCTGAATGAAGAAAATGATGGGTTTACATATTTCATTCTTGATAACTTGTGAATCATGATACATGAAGGGAAATTGTCAAAAATGACATGCCACCATCTCAAACGATAAGGTCGAAATAATTGCACTTCAAAATGCAAGAAGAAGAATACTTGAGCTCGAACAACAAGAATCTTGATGAACACTTGAAGAAAGAATTAAATCATGATGAACCACCATGAATAACTTCGGTAACAAAAGGATGAGAAGTGAAGGATGAAAAGAATACGATTGAAGCCTTGCAACAATTTGGATGGAGCTTCGAAATGATATAATTGAAATAACTTGGAGCTCGGGAAAACAAGATGAACAACTTGGAACCGAGAATAGGATATGATGAACAAGCTCCGGAAAAAGAGATTAATCATTTCGAGGAAATAAGAATAAGATTTACTGTATGCTTATCCTTCATCAAATTAAATTGATAACAAGCAACGGATTTGGCCTACTACTTATTCTTCTTGAAAAGGATTGGAGAGAGATATAGCCAAACTTGAGAAAAATCTTGAATGGCTCATCGGTAGGATTATGAAAAGAACAAATGAATTAATACGATAACAATAGAAGAGTAATCTTGAATGAACCACCATAAGAATATGGAGACGAACGAAGAGGCATCAATTAAGAATAGCTAGAGGACGAAGTTGAAAACTGAGAACGAAGAGATCTTCTGAAATGATGGCCTTCGAAGGATGAAAATGGAAAACAATTCCTGAAATACTCCGGATGGTTAAGGAGAAGAATTTCTGACAAACGAAATAGTTCAAGAGGATAACATGAATCTAGAACCACGAATCTCTCGAAGAACGGTTAAGGATTCAAGAGGAACTCTTCTTCGGTCTTCAAAATCTGAGAAGACAATGACATACACCACCATGAATTGTTGAGGCACTCCGGAATGAAGAATTAAAAGGTTGAACCAATGATGAAAAGAATTTGAAAGCGATCTTGGAGGATACATTTGACCGATGAGAGATCCATTCTTACGTCAAACTTGAAAAAAATGAGAATAACTCCGGAAAAAATAGAAGAGTCGGGTAAGATCCTGTAAAAAGACCTGTGGGTTAGGGCCCACTAAAGAAAAATCCACCGTTGGAAAGGATTACTTGAAAGAGATATCACACTGGTTGAATTAAATGGCTTGAATGAGATAACAACATCAAAATAGCTTGAACGGATTAAGAATGGAAACCCGAATCTTCCAAGATATCTTCAGCACTCCGGAGAAGAATTAGAGAGAGTTGAATAAGCAAGAGAGACTGGGATAAGAATTTCCAACATAGAAAGAATATGTGAAACAATAGAAAGAGATATGATCAACACTGAAGCTTGAATTTAGTCCACGAGAGAAGAAACGAGAACGGAGAATGCTAAACTTGAATCTTCCTGAGCATCTTCACGAGAAATCACCGGATGAAACATTAAAGAAGATTGATGAAGAGGCATCACAAGAATATAAGGACACTTGATTCAGGACTCTAGCTCCATAAAGAAAAGGGTGGGATGGTGGGGAAAAACAAAGACAACTTGGGATGAATGAAACAGACACCGTTGAGAAAAAACAAGACTTGGTCTTGCACATATTAAAAGGATCGGGTTAACTTGAAGAGAAAAGCACCGATTGAAAAAGAATTTAACATGACAATATTGATGATCAAGAAGAACTAGCACTGCCATAGAAATATGAGAACGTCGATTAGGAAAGGTATGGAATCAACACTTGACATCGAAGCAACTCGAATACCACAACTCAAAACAAAACAAAGGATTGGTATGTTGCAACATAATCTTCACAATATCATTCGAACATATAATTGAACGAATGAATTCCATAGCTTAATGGTACATCAACTTGTCGATAAGCCACTTGGGAGAACAAAATGATAGAATAAAACAGCAAGGTAACAGATGGAACAAATACATAATAGAGGTTTCGTCCCACATGTTCGTGTTGAATGCCCCATGGCACGTGTTACAAAGGGCCTTGCAATCCCCGGATCAGCATAGCCAAGGATCCTTTAAGATGCAACCCCCTAGTGCAACAACGCCCATGCTAGCCTCTCCACTAGATGTTGAACCCCAACCTCATATCATGCACCCGTTGGAAGATTACCTAAGAGCTACTTGAATCCCACCTATTAATTCCCGAAGCTTTGTGGTTATACAATCTGGTGTTGGGGATACAGGGGAAGAATAATATCTCACCCCAACTAGCAATACCTACATCCAGCTGTATCCATCCGTCAACACATAACCAGCACCTTTGGAAACCGTTTACCTCGGACCTTTGAAACGCATCCGCTATACTAGATGTGGCAATACTCATGAACTATCCCACCAGTACTGGGTGACGTCGGGGTTATGTCACCACCAGACACACATAGAAGAGTTTTCGATGTCGGCCGCCTCTGGTATTCTAGAACTGTAACGATACACAATGGGATGACAATACCTCAGAGCTCAACTCCCCGGGACTCACCCTAAACAGACGGGAGGCACCAAGATAGAATTCTCGTCACAAAGATATCTGAACAATCCCAACAATACCCGCATGATCCTAAAAAAAATTGGTGAAAATTTGAGGATAGTGATGTTAAAACAACGTCAGGAATCCTCACCAGAGCGACGAAGGGGATGAGGAGTAAAAAGAAATCCTACTCTCCAATATATATATATATATATATATATATATATATATATATATATATATATATATATATATATATAGGACTCAAAACATTTTTCTGTGTGTGCCTAGACACAACCGTCAGCGGTTCGATCAATCAGGGGCTCCTAGGTCGGAGAAGGCTCTGAATACCAACTTGTAATGCCCAGGATGCGACTATATCTCCTACGTGTCGAGGCACGACTTAGAGACATAAGCGCATTCTAGAATGATCGCAAGCGTGGTATCTTTGCACAACTCATGTAAAAGAACAGGGATGAAAGAGTAAAATAGTTAGCTTACACTCGCCACGCCACACAATGAATTCAATAGCATACATTCATCCAAATAACACAGGGTCCGTCTACGGACGAAATCAAATGAGAAAAGAAACCACGGCCACAAGTCCTGATCGCCCCTAGTAGGAACAACTACTGATCGTCGGGATACGTCGCATACATACGGCCATGCTCTTCGTCGAACTCCCAGTGAAGTTCTTGCCCATCTCCCGCGTCGTACTCTGTTGTACCTGCATCTGGTGTGTGTTGTAATCTGTGAGTCACAAGGACTCAGCAATCCCATTCCCGGGTATCAAAACTAACAAAGCCTTATAGGTGTGGAGAGGTAATAAAGTGTCTGCAGCAAGCACTAAGCAACTAGCTTACGAATTCAGAGCGAGAAGAGAAATGTGCCAACGGTATCCAAAGATGATCAATAAGTGATCCTAGCTACTCACGTTCATGCATAACCCCACCGTGTTCACTTTCCGAAAACCCCTTCGAAAAGAGATTGTCACGGTTACTCACACAGGTAGTGTATTCTTAAGGATATGGTGTCAAGTTATCTACAACCGGATATTAACAAATTCCCATCTGCCACATAACCGCGGGCACGACTTTCGAAAGTTCATAACCCTGCAGGGGTGTCCCAACTTAGCCCATCACAAGCTCACGATCTACGGAGTTGGAACTCCATGTTGGGAAGACCTGAGTATTCTCGAAATCCCATGCTCAAGATATTTCGACAAAGGTAAAACTAATCCAGCAAGACCTCCTGGCATGCCGACACCCTGATAGTAGTATCTCGTCTCAGGCCACGATCGGATGAGTAGTACATACGGCAACCAAAGACCCCAGAGACTGGGTGCCACCGCAAGTGGCTCTAGTTTGGACCAACACTCATGAGGAGCACTGGCCCGGGGGTTGATTAAGAACTCGGGTTAATTACTCCCTATGCAAGTTTTTAGTTGTTAGGCAAATGGTAGTACCAATTTTGGGCCTTGCTGGAAAAGCTTTAAGCAGTGCGAATTATCAAGGGGGGCCCATAAACCCTAACCGTATTAGGAACGCAAAATCAAGGAACATAACACCGGTTTATCGGGTCCTAAGGCGGCATGAGTGGAACAAAACACCAAGCAGAAGGCCAAGCCTTCCGCCCAGTACCAATATATGTGTGCATTAATTTAATTAAGATATATATTGTGTTATCCCAATAAGAAGTCCAGACATGGAGCAATCTTCAAACTTCACCTGCAACTAACAACGCTATAAGAGGGGCTGAGCTAAAGCGTACTTAGCCAATCAACGGTTTGCTAGGAAGGCGGTTAGAGTGTTTCATGGAAACATAGGAGGCTGACAAGACAAGAATAGGCATCGAGGCATAACTATAGAGCGAGACAACTAGCAAAGCAAAGGTAGAGGTGATATTGGGGAACGATCATCTTGCCTGGGATCCCGCAAGGAATAAGAACAAGTCCATGAAGAAGACAAACGGACGAAGACGAACGAATCCTCACAACTCCGAAACGAAACCGAAGCTAACGAGAGAAGCAACCGGAAATAAGCAAACAACATGGCAAACACACATATCATAACCATGGCATGATGCACAAACAAGTATGATGCATGTCCGGTTTAAATATGCATGGCATGGCAAAGTGCTCAAACAATACCACAAATTAAGTGGAGCTCAATATGCAACGAGTTGCATATTGACAAAACACCACATCTAATTATTTAGTTGACTCTCGTTTATTTACAAGACAATATTAAATGTTAATTAACATGGCAAGAGGTGAAGCATGAGAAAATTACACTATCTAGTCATTTTAAATGAGGCCGGATATAGCAACAACAATTCCGGAAACTCCCCATGTGCATAATTAGCAATTTTAAGCAAACAACAATTTAAACATTTTAAATGTTGTTATCATGATGCGGATGACAAATGCAAGTTTTATGCAATTTTGGTTAAAAGTTGACATGAAGATGACAAGGAGTAACTCGTCACTGTGGTGGAAGGAAAGGGGCCACGGCGGCGATAACCGAAAATGATGCCACGACAACATATCGGTTCTGGTAACTTGTTGAGAGACCGGTGCAAAAGAAAGGGTCGACGTGAGCGTGTCATGCAAGATGGTGGGGTGTTCCCAGTAACCGGGTTCCCACGGGTCGACGGCATGGAAAACGAGGGGTAACTCGGACATGGTGCAAACATGTGATTCATCTCATACAGCACAAGCATTCGTTCACGGGGGTCGTCGGCTCGGCGGTATACCTTTGGAGCGTGCGTTTCAAGGGGGTTTGAGTCCTCGAGTGTCAGGGATATTACTACCAGGTATAAACCGGCCAGGAGGGTCCGGTTTACGTTATCAAGACTATATTATCAAAGGCCCAGTGGAGCATGAAGTAGGAGATTGTATCCCAAGAGTTTTAGAGCCCAAGTGTTAGGGCCCATGATTTGTAAACCGTCAGACTATGTAACTTGGGATGTAAGATAGAAAGAACAGAGACCGAGGCGGACACGTTTATGAGCCGGCCTCGGGACTCTGTAAACCGGACCGGGCGTCACCTCTTATATAAAGGGACGACCCGGCACTGGTTCAGGACAGACAACAACAGCTCAAGACACAGGCAAAGCGGATCCGCTCCCTGGTCATCGAAGCCCTAGCAATACCACACCAAACTAGATGTAGAATTTTACCTTCATCGAAGGGGCCGAACTAGTATAAAATCCATGTGTCCTTTGCCCGCTTTAACCCCTTTAAGCTAACCCGTAGCGATGGCCTCACGACTAAGTCCTTTTGCTAGGACATCTATCGTGCTAAATCCACGATAGTTGGCGCCCACCATGGGGCTATCGCACGATGGTTTCGATTTCTTGAAGGGCAGCTTTGAAGGACTCAAGGGCTACCAGTGGGGCGGATGACTAGGAGTCATCGCGGCCTGATCTACATCGACGATGCAGGCTGGGGCCCCGAGGCCGATTCAATCGAATACGGGTACCGGGTCCCCTTCGGCAGCATCCACGTCTTCATCGGCAAGATCGGCGAATCGGGCCTTGAGCCAGACATCTTCCCCAACATCGTCGAGCCGGCTCAGCGTGCGAGACCAGCCCGGTTTCAGCCAGCCGTGAAGCACGTCTTCGTTGGAGCAGTGCATGAAGTACAAACCGAGGATGGATCGGACTCTGGCGGCGAGACTGTTGTCTATTCCGACGACGAATCTTCTTCCGGAGAGACGGAATCTTTGTATCTGCTGCAGGACGGTCGATCGGAGGGTTGTTCCGAGGGAGACGGTATTCCGGACCCCCTCGATCTGCCGAACCAAGTCGCTGTCTTTATGGTTGGATCACAGTCTATGCAACAGCCTTCAACCACAGCGGCGTTAACATCAGACGTGATGGGGGCTAGAGTTGGAGATCCTCCCCCATCGCCATCTGACACTTTATCCACCTTAGTCGACACTTTGACGGCGTTATTGACAGCAGAGGTAACCCAGGCCGACAAGGAGCGGCATGATGCGGAGCTCGCTCAGGTAACTGGCTGCTGAGAAAGCTAGGATGGCTACAAAGCAGGCGGAGCTTGATGCTCAGGCCTATCGACTCATGTTGGATCAGACTGCTTCACAAGAGGTGATGATGAGAAGGCAACGATCTTGCTTTCCACCGGTTTATGAGGCAAGAAATCTCTTCAGCACGCCAGGAGCAGGAACCAGTAACCAGCCGGAGGTGAACCGGGGAGGAGCACCGGGCACGGGTGCGTCGGTTCAGCCACCGGCCGCAGAGCCAAACCGCCAAGTTGTGCTGACCCAGCATGTGCCCACCCCTCCTGGTCATTATTCTAATCCACTGGATAACATAGTTGTCGCCGCTTCACGACTGGCCGCCCTTCCCATTGAAGGAACGTCCCCCATAGCAGTGGAGGCGCGACGGGCCAGGGAGTTGTTGGACACGGTGCTAACTCAACAGCAAGCTTATTCCTACAGCCGGGAGAGGATTCACTCAACTCCCCACCCAAGCCGGAGTTATACTAGGTGCATGGATGAGCCGGCCGTATCAAGCAGTGCACGGAGACGTAATCAGCCAAGGCAAGATAATCCGGCAGGAGAAGAGGCGCATGCTCAAGAGGTGGTGGATCAGGCCACGCAGCGTCGGGAGGCCGAGGTAACAGCACAATACGAAGCCCGTCAGGCGACGCCAGTTCGTCCCACCACCACGGTTGAACCGGGGGTCATGTCCAGTTCCCTGGGCGTGCCGTGTCTCATCCCCGCTCTACGGAACATGAAACTGCCCAAGGATTTTAAAGGACCACGCAAAGTACCCAACTACACGGCGGATCTGGCTCTAGAAGCATGGGTTGAGAGTTACGAGATGGCAATGGAGATGCTGGATGTGGATGATGCGGCATGCGCTAAGTATTTCCCGATGATGCTCAAAGGCACGGCTCGTACTTGGTTGAAGGGTTTACCACCTAATTCATCGGATCATGGGCTGAATTGCGGCGCCGGTTTATCAACAACTTCAAGGATACGTGCAAGCAGCCAATGTCTGTCGTCGACTTAGCCGCCTGCGTTCAAGGAGAGCATGAGTCTACAAGCAGCTGGGTGCATCGGTTATCAGAGATCTTACATTCCTCTAATAGCATCAACCCAAGCACAGCAATAGTAACCTTGGAAGGTAATTGCCGGTTTGAACCTTTGAGGCAGAAGTTGGGACGACTTAAACGTGATTGCAATGACATGGGGACACTCATGGGCGCTTTAGTGAAGTATGGAGACTCTGATAACACCAAACATCTAGATGCTGATGGAGACAAGTCAGGGAAGGCAAGCAAGAACGGTAAACCGCCGCAGCCCAATCCGGCGAATCAAGGATACAATGGTAAGCGTAAAGCGGATGGCAGCTCAGATTTTGTGGCCAACACCAACGCTCAGGAGGATGGGAAACGCCGCAAGGTCATACGTCCAAAATGCATCACTATTTTGTATTATAATTTACCCTTATTCATTGATATATTTCATGTTATGATGATGTTCTTATGTTGTTTTGGTCTATTTTACACAGTTTGCAACTTTCCAATACCGAAACAGCAGACGCAGGATTCAGCAGGAAAAAGTGGATGCTGAGTTGCTGAAGAAGAACACCTCCAAATTACCTGAAAATTGACGGGAGGTATTTTTCAGAAGAATAACGAAGACACGCAAAAGGGGAGTCAGAGGGGGGCCACAGGGTGCCCAGGCGGCCTGGGGGCGCCCCCCTGGCCGCGCCGGGGGGGGCGCCTGGAGCCCCTGGCCCACCTCTGGCCGCCCCCTTTGGCATATATGTTCTCCGTCCTCCAAAAACCCTAGGCACGGGACTTTTTACGGGGTTCTGCCGCCGCTTCGAGGCGGAAACCTACAGAGAAGAAAAGGGCATCTCCGGCGGTTCCGTCGGGGAGATCACCTCCCGGAAGGGGAGATTGTCGCCATCGTCATCACCATCATCACGGGCATCATCGAGATCATCATCAACATCATCCCCAACACCAGCACCATCTCCATCTTCATCCAAATCTCATCTTTCCATCGCAACTCGTGTTGTAACTTGTACTACCTATCCTCTCTACTCCATCGGTGTTGATTACTACTTTGTGGTGAATGCTATTGAGTTTTGTTGGAGAAATATTATTATGTCCAGATTGTTTATCACATATTTATCCCCACTGATCATGATCTCTTTTATGTCTCGTGAGTAGTTACTTTAGTTCTTGAGGACATGGGGAAAGTCTTGTTGTTAGTAGTCATATGCTGTTGAAGTAATATGTGTTGTTTGATACTTAAGTTGTGTTGTCATTCTACTAGTGGTGTTGTGTGAGTCGAACACCCAACACTTCGCCTTATTAAGGACCTAGGGGAATACATTGTGTATAGAGAATGCTTATGGTGGGTTGCCGGAGTGACAGAAACCTGAACCCCAGTTTGCATGCTTTCGCATAAGGGAATAATGGATCCTCGATCGTATTGCTATGGTTAGGCTTTTGCCTTAAATTCTATCTTGTATTTGCGGATGCTTGCAAGGTGTTTAATCATAAGAGTGCATTCATCTTAGTCTAGAGAGTGCACTAGCATAGATCCACCACCAACACTTATCAACACATAACATAGTATCGATACGGAATATGGCGAAAGCACATGACTACCTCTCCCGTGTGTCCTCAAGAACGCTTTAGTCTTTATAAGTTCAGTTGCTAGGCCTCTCCTTTGCTAAGAAAGGATTGGGCCACTTGTTACTCTCAGTATCTTTTACATTACTTGCCTTTACATTCATGTTGCTTATATCGAGAAAAACCCCTAAAAAGTTATCTTTCAGTGCTTGCAGTAATTTCTTGCTCGGAATCGCTTATCAATACCTTCTGCTCCTCGTTGGGTTCGACACTCTTACTTATCGAAAACACTACAACAGATCCCTTACGGTTGAGGGTCATCACAAGGTTAGACCGCCCCCATGTAATGGGAGGCCGCCTATTAATCTGGAGCGCCAGTTGAATGTGCCTTGCCCAAAGCACGGTACACCGGAAAAACCAGCTACGCATCTCTGGAAGGATTGCTTCATCATGCAGGAATTCATGAACCGGAATAGGTATGATAACGGGCCCTCCGGCGGATCAGGCCCTGGTTTCCGGGGTCCGGGTTATCAAGGTGGTGGATCCGGTTCAGGATATCAAGGTAACAACGGCAATCACAATGGGCACAATCAGCATAACCAACAGCATGGTCAGGGCGGATATAACAATAAGGGAAATCAACAGCGTCAACAGCAGCAGCAATCGGGATATCAGAATAATCCAAAGGAGCTGAGCAGTGGACAGTATCACATCTTCACCACAAGCTTGTGTAAACGTGATCAGAAAGTTCTAAAGAGGGCAGTACATTTTGTTGAACCGACGGTGCCACGTTTCCTGCGTTGGTCGAAACAGCCCATTGTGTGGAGCAGAGAGGATCATCCGCCCTGGGTTGACAATCCGGGTCAGCTGGCTCTAGTGGTAGCACCTCAGGTGGGTGGCTACAAGTTCACCAAAGTGCTTATGGATGGAGGCAGCAGCATCAACATCCTGTATTATGAGACTTTTCGGCGTATGGGGCTGACAGATAAAAAGCTTCGACAGTCCAATACAGTGTTCCATGGGGTGGTGCCAGGTAAATCGGTGTATCCAGTTGGCAAGATTGATCTAGAGGTTACCTTTGGAGATGAGCACGACTCCACGTCAGAGACCGTGACCTTTGAGGTGGTAAAGATCAAGAGCCCATATCACGCTTTG
The DNA here is from genome assembly GCA_902687465.1 of Secale cereale. Classification (NCBI taxonomy): domain Eukaryota; kingdom Viridiplantae; phylum Streptophyta; class Magnoliopsida; order Poales; family Poaceae; genus Secale; species Secale cereale. The sequence continues at coordinate 239,711,069 of LR738715.1, read as the reverse complement.
TTTGGGTGGCCGGTTTACGCCAAATTCATGGCTAGGCCATGTTATGTTTATCTACAGATCATGATGCCAGGCCACAAGGGAACCATTACGGTCCATGGGAGCCGCAAAATTGCATTGGAGTGCGAGGAAGGTGATGCAGCTTATGCTGAAGCGGTTTGTGCAACTGAGGAGCTGAAGTACTATAAGGACAATGTTGATCCGGCAGATATGTCTCCGCGAAGAAACCAACCACAGAGCATGATCCGGCGTTGAAGTTCAAATCAGCTGAAGAGACTAAGCAGGTGGACTTTGTTTCTGGCGATTCATCCAAGCAGTTCACTATCAGTGCTAACCTAGATCCGAAATAGGAAGGCGCGCTCATCGAGTTCATCCGTGAGAACCAGGACATCTTTGCATGGAAGCCTTCTGATATGCCAGGTGTACCGAGGGAACTCGCTGAGCACAATCTTAATATTAATCCTAAGTTCAAACCGGTCAAGCAGTATGTGCGCCGCTTCAATGAAGAGAGGCGCAAGGCTATTGGAGAAGAAGTGGCTAGGCTCTTAGCCGCAGGCTTTATAGTTGAGGTGTTTCATCCAGAGTGGTTGGCTAATCCGGTGCTAGTACTTAAGAAAAATGGCACTTGGAGAATGTGCGTTGATTACACAGATCTGAACAAAGCTTGCCCAACTGATCCTTTTGCTCTCCCCCGTATTGATCAAATTATTGATGCTACGGTAGGATGTGAGCAGCTAAGTTTTTTGGATGCATACTCAGGTTATCATCAGATCAAGATGGCAGTTAAGGACCAGGAGAAGACAGCCTTTATAACTCCCTTTGGAGCCTTCTGCTATGTCTCTATGCCATTTGGGCTCAAGAGTGCCCAGGCGACCTACCAGCGTTGTGTGCAGAACTGCCTTGAGGGACAAATCGGGCGGAATGTTCACGTATATGTTGATGACATTGTGGTAAAATCCAGGAAGGAGGAGACACTAATAGAAGATTTGAAGGAAACTTTTGACAATCTCCGGGTCTACAAAATGATGCTTAATCCGGAGAAGTGCGTTTTTGGTGTTCCGGCAGGCAAGCTCCTGGGGTTCTTGGTATCAAACAGAGGAATCGAAGCTAATCCGGAGAAGATCAAGGCGATCACATCCCTGGCTAAACCGCCATGCATCAACGATGTCCAACGCGTGGCGGGCCGTATTGCAGCACTCAGCCGGTTTATCAGCCGTTTGGGGGAGAAGGCTATCCCGCTTTATCAGATGATGAAGAAGACAGACCGCTTCGTCAGAAGCGACGCTGCTGATGCTACGTTTGAGGACTTGAAGAGGCAATTGGCAGAGCCGCCGGTCCTTGCTGCCCCAGTTGACAATGAGCCGTTGTTGTTATACGTGGCTGCTAATGCCCGTGCAGTAAGCGTTGCCATTGTGGTAGAGCGCAAGGAGGCAGGCAAGGAATATCCGGTTCAGCGGCCGGTTTACTACATCAGTGAGGTACTCATTGAGTCAAAGCAGCAATATCCGCATTGGCGGAAGCTAGTGTATGGAGTTTTCATGGCAAACCGGAAGCTGAAGCACTATTGTCAAGGCCGTCCAATCACCGTTGTCAGTTCAGCTCCGTTGGGGGATATAATCCAGAACAGAGAAGCTACTGGTCGAGTTGCAAAGTGGGCCATTGAACTTAGCCCACACGGGTTAAAGTATATGCCCCGTACTGCGATAAAGTCCCAAGCACTGGTGGATTTCATCAACGATTGGACAGAGTTGCAAGCGCCCGAGGAGAAGCCGGATCACACATATTGGACTATTCACTTTGACGGTTCAAGGCAATTGGAGGGCTCGGGGGCTGGAGTCGTATTAACTTCCCCACGAGGTGATAAGTTTTGTTATGTCCTCCGTTTAATGTTCCCTTGCACTAACAATGCTGCTGAGTATGAAGCTCTCCTCCATGGTCTGCGGATGGCCAAGGAAATGAACTTGAGCCGGGTTAAGTGCTTTGGCGATTCAGATCTGGTGGCACAACAGGTATCTGGCAAGTGGGACTCCAAGGATCCGCTCATGGCAGCATATCGACGAGAGGTGGACGCTGTTGCTGGGCACTTCAAGGGTTATCAGGTAGATCATATAGACCGGCGAAGGAATGAAGCAGCTGATGCGTTAAGCCGGCTGGGTTCCCAGGGTAAACCGGTTCCACCTAATACCTTCTTGGATGAGTTGCATAATCCGCCGGTGCAGTTACCTACAGAGGAGGACTTGGTTGTTCCTGATCCGGAGGCGCAATTGGTCGCGGCACTTCATGTCATTCCGGATTGGACGCTCCCTTACCTGGCATACATGAACCGAGGTGAGTTACCAGAGAACGAAATCTTGGCTCAGCAGATAATCCGGCGGTCTAAGTCCATGACTATTGTCGATGGAGAACTTCATCATCGCAGCGTTTCTGGAGCATTTCAGCGATGTGTGTCATCAGAAGAAGGTTGTGATATCCTTAGAGAGATTCATGAAGGGGATTGTGGTCATCACACTGGTTCAAAATCTTTGGTGGCTAAAGCTTGTCGTCATGGGTTCTACTGGTTAACAGCTCATGCTGATGCAGAGGACTTGGTTAGAAAATGTGATGCTTGCCAGACATTTTCGTGGCGTTCTCCTATACCGGCGCAGGAGTTGAGGATGATCCCAATTACTTGGCCATTTGCGACCTGCGGGCTTGATATGGTTGGACCCTTCAAGATATCCCAAGATAAGAAAACCCACCTTTTGGTGGCAGTGGACAAGTTTACCAAATGGGTTGAAGCGGAGCCTGTCAGTAAGTGTGATGCAGCAACAACGGTTCAGTTCATCAAAAAGGTGATTTTCCGGTTTGGCTTTCCACACAGCATTATAACTGATAATGGCACCAATCTATCCAAGGGGGCTATGGAGGAGTTCTGTCAACGAGAGCGCATCCGCCTTGATGTATCATCAGTAGCTCACCCTCAGTCTAATGGCCAAGCTGAAAGAGCCAATCAAGAGATCTTGAGAGGCATCAAGCCCCGGCTTATGGTTCCATTGCAGAGAACACCGGGTTGTTGGGTGGAGGAATTACCTTCTGTGCTATGGAGCATCAATACTACACCTAACAGATCTACAGGGTACACGCCTTTCTTCATGGTGTATGGAGCTGAAGCGGTCCTCCCTAGTGATATGCGTCATGACTAGCCGCGGGTGGCGGCTTATGTCGAAGCGGATAATGAGAAAGCAAGGCAAGATTCGTTGGACCGGCTGGATGAAGAACGGGACACGGCAGCAGCTCGGTCGGCGATTTATCAGCAAGACCTGCGCCGGTACCACAGCCGCCGGGTCAAGACCAGGACGTTTCAAGAAGGAGACCTGGTGCTCCGACTCATCCAAGACCAGACGGACATGCACAAGTTATCCCCACCTTGGGAGGGACCCTTTGTGGTCAGTAAGAACCTGCACAATGGATCATATTACCTCATCAACATTCGAGAACATAAGGACTCACATACGACGGAGGAGGAGACCAAGCGACCGTGGAACATCGCTCTTCTTCGACCTTACTATACTTGAGCCATAGGCTCCCCTTTATGTACAATGTATATATTATGATCAATATAATAATCCGGCGCCCCCGGTAAACCAGGGTATCAGCCATCTTTTCATAAGAGTATCACATGGGGGCTTCCGTGGGCAAGGGTGTTTTCTATGGCCTCTTAAACCGGCGCCTTCGATAAATCGAGGCATCAGTCGTCTTTTCTGTTCATAAGAGTATCACATGGGGGCTTCCGTGGGCAAGGGAGTTTCCTATGGCCTCTTAAACCGGCGGCCACATCAAGACCATCATAAGAGCACAGCTCTGCTTGCTTCGGCAATTTCCACATGATGATGAGGGGCAAAAGAGGGTTTGATGCCTAGCACAACTCAAACATAGGCCCCGACAAGCAATGCTCAAACGCTACCTGGGGGCTCCTGATGCAAGTTCATCAGTGGGTTGAAAACTCTTGTAGTGAACACGGCTTGGAAGCTTGGTGTATACACCTAAAACCCCGGATTAACCTACCTGCATCAAGTAAATCACGCCGTCCAGGTAAACCTGGTATGACCCGTCGAACGTACACACAAGTCAATCCTTTTGGACCCTAAACTTGGTAACGTTAAATTGACGATCATCAAGTGATTACACAAGTCAAATCTTTATGAGATTTTGAACATTGGTAGCATTTGACATTGATGATTTGGTTAAGGATTGCGGATCATCTTAACAGGCTTTGCTAAAATGGTTAATGATAGTAGCCTGGCAGCTCATAAAAAGCCTCAAATTTGGAGCCTGGCAGCTCGTAAAAAGCCTCGACTACATGGTCTTATTTGGCCAAAAAACTTTATTTTTCATTTTTTATGTTTTCTCAAATCTTTATCTTCAAGGTCATTGGTTTTTCAACCAATTCCATTGATTCAAGACTGGATAACTACAAAGTTGCTGCTACATCTGTATTTAGAGAGTTATAGTCTGGGTTATAAACACCAGTACTAGTTTATAGTTAAACCGGAGTTCATTGTAACCCGGATCGGCCTTCATGATGAGCCGACAAATAACCAAGGGAGTCATCAATACTTACACCTTGGATCGTTCCTGCCGGATTAAGGTTTAAGATACACTTAATCACAGGTATGGTGTATACTTATGTTTTTATGCATAGTTCAGGTTATTAACTTAGATCATGTGTTTGGGAAGTATGACCCGTCCGGCGGTAAACCGCCAGGACACTTTGAGCTTTGTTTTGTGCAGAAACAGGTAGAATAAACCGTCAAAGCATTGCAAGCGGGATATATTTCAGAAGTTGCCACTTAAAGCAATCTCACAAATATAGTATCTCAGCTATCCTATTACAAGGCGCTGGAAGGCCCAAAAGAATATCAGTTTTTCTCATAGAGTACTCAACACATAAAGGTAACCGGAGCCGGTTTATGATTCTGCTTCAGCTCATTGTGACGATTGAGGGTCAGCCTGCTCCGGGTCTTCGGTGGTTTCTTTCAGCTGCTGGAAATCAGTGGTGCTCCAGTCAATCTTGGCAAGGGCTCGGAAATAAACTTCGTCATTTATAAGTTCTGACGGTTCAATGTCAGGGGCGAAGGTGTGCTTACGGACAGGTGGAATAAGATTCTCAATGTCATAGGACGGACGCTCCACCCGCACGTTCTCCAGATCATAACCCGGGTGGTATCTTGATTAATCCGCTTGGTCAACAAGTTTACTGGCAAGAGGCCGCATATCCTTGGTTAAGGCACGAAGGTCATCACTGGAGAAAGCTTATCCGTCCTCTTTCATACTTGGATAGCCATTCATTGCCTCAGTCGGATCGAAATCAAGAACCCACGCCTTGGCTCGGGTTAAGGCCATTAAAGAGCCAGCTCTTGCGGAGGACTTCTTCACTTCGACAATGCGAGCAGGAAAAATTGATAGTTTCTCCAGAGTACCTTGGACGGTGGTTGGAGCCGGTTTATTGTGGGAGATATCACTAATGGCCCTTTGCGCGCCAGAGTATAGCTGCTCCACCAAAGTGTAAGCAGTCTTCAATTTCTTCCGCACATCATCCCCAAGATGAGTAATGCGCCTCCCTGCGTACGAATTATGAGTTAAACCGGAGCATTACAAGATAGCAAGGATAAGCTTATGTCAACAAGGACTTACCAAAGATAGTAGATGTCATGTCATTTATATGCTGCTTTAACCCAGACAGCTCCTCCGTCACCGGGTTAAGTGTTGCCTCTGCATCACTGGCTCTCTTCTCCAGTGCAGCCTTTTCAGTTTCCCAAGTTGACCGCTCCGCTTCAAACTCCTTCTTCAGCTTCTCCATATTAGCTAAAGCAAGGGTAAGCTCCTCCTTGGCTTTAACCGAAGCAATCTCTTGGCAGGTTAGGCTATCCCGGAGTTCAGTAATTTCAGAGGCCCTCCGGTTCAAGTCAGTCTACCAAGGATAAAGTATATCAGAAAGTCATAAAGCAATTAAATCAAAGTCCCAAGCACATAACAAGTTATGCATTTGACACTTGGGGGCTAATGTATATTTGCAGTGAAAGCAGGCAATTTTTCAGACAAGTCCCACTAATGTGACATCATTCTAAACATAGGAAAAGTCCCGGTTCACCCGTAATGGAGTAAACCGGCCCTTGGGGGCTACACGTGCAAATCAAAGTTATTCTAGTTGATATACTGAAGTCCCGGTTCACCCTTAAAGGCTAAACCAGCACTTGGGGGCTACGATGGACTAAAGGTACAGCTACAAGGCACAAGCATAAATGAAAGACAGGAAAAGAAATTACCTCATATTGTTCTTTCATTAAATTCACCAAACCGGCCTCATGGTCACGGCTGGTGAATAGCCGGTTTAAGTACCCAGAGTGAAGCTCCTGGGCACTAAGCTGGGCATAGCTGGACAGGTCGGTGCTCCACTTGCCTTTGTCCTTATGAAGAAGTTCTTCCTTGGCAGTATGTTTGGCCAAGATGACATGCTCTCCTGGGGTGGTAAAACCAGTCCCAGTAATCTCAACATCGTCCGTAGAAGCAGCAGTTGGCCTAGAAGGATCAGCAGCAGTGGGATTGGCATGTACAGGACTAGCAGGGGCCGGACTAACCCGAGCATGGCTAGTCCGGACAGGGCTGGCCGGTTCAGCGGTATACTCCATGGAGTTGTCCCCCGGAGCAGCAAGGTCTTCTCGATCCATAGGAGGAGGATCGTCATGTGGAAGCTCAACATTGTCTTCTAAGGGATTGCCAAGTTCAGGATCTTCCGTCGGTCCAGAAGCGGTGTTGTCGACTGCCGGTTTACTGAATTTTGCCTTTTTTCTAGGCTTGGGCATACTGAGAAAAATTAAAGGAACAATGAAAGTCACAAGTCAAAATGGAAAGATAAACCGGATAGAGTGAAAGACAGCTTACCCCTGAACAGTCTTGAGCGCATGGACTTGTGTGGCGGTTGACTCGCCAGAAGATGAGAGAGGAGTTTCCTAATAATTCGGATCAGACGGTTTAAGAGGTCGACGAATTAGACCCGCTTTGGGATGATGAATAGTTGGAGTAAGTAAAACCTCTGAAAGGCGCCTTCGAACTGGAGTGTGAGTCAGTCTGGTGGATTCAACCACATGGCCACTGTGGCGAGTAGTGCGGCGAGCTTCATGTTGTTTTTTCTTCAAAAGAAAGTTTGGGTCCGGTTGAGCATAATGATGAGAAAACTGAAACTTCCGGACTACCCGACGAACATTGGGTGGCAATGGTTCTGAGTCAGAGGAAAGAGAGATTACCTCAACATCACCCGCTTTACTACCTTCAGCCGGATCCTGGGAAAAGTTATTGTTAATAGAAATGCAGACAAAGGAAAGATTAAAAAGTCATAAGAACTAGGCGGTACCTCAGAGGCCGGATCATCTTCTTCCGTGTTTGAACCGGACGCAACGGCAGGTTTCTTTTTGTGCTTCTTCACAGCCAGGGTCTTTTTGCGAGATGGCTTCGCCGGTTTGTCCTGGGCTTTCCTCTTCCAGAAAGGGTCGTCAGCCTGTTTAAAGGAATAAAAGCATATTAAGCCAAGCAATATGGATGGATTAAAACAAAGTAAAGGGACAGAAGAATCTCTTACCGACGGCGGTTTATTATTCACGCAGAAGGGTGCTAATCCGGTCTGACTGCACTCTTCTAGAGGTATATTCAACATATTTTTGGCGGATTCATTAACTTCTTTCTCCGGAAGCACCATCTCTGTGTGACGCAGAGGGTCCTTGGGGTTCCCAGTGTACTCGCACATTAAACCGGAGCGCCAGCTTAGCGGAAGTATACTCCAAGAAAGCCAGCAGCGGACGAAGTCAACTCCTGTTAACCCGTTGGCTACGAAGGCCCTGAGCTTTGAAAGCTGGGGGCATATCGAGCTCGTTCTTGGGCACTTAAGCGTTACGGAAAAGGATGATCCGCTGACAGACGGTGGGGGCGATAACCCGGCATTGGATTTTCTCCTTCTGGTGAAGTGTCAACATAGTAGAACCAAGTTTGATTCCAGTCCTTGGGATGGCTATGGAGAGTAGCGTGAGGAAAGCTAACATACTTCCTCTTCTGAATGCTCATGCCGCCAAGTTCAGTATTCGGGCCATCATGAAACTTAGTCCGACTGTTTAAATGGAAGAAGTCCCGGAATAGCTCCACTGATGGCTCCTCTTGCAGATAGGCTTCAGAGAAGACTTGGAAGTTGCAAATATTTGATACAGAGTTGGGACCTATGTCTTGGGGATGGAGCTGAAAGTCTGCCAACATGTCGTGGAAAAACTTTGACCCTGGAGGGTTAAAACCCCGGGCCAGGTGATCGAAGAAGATAATAATTTCTCCCTCCTTAGGCTTAGGGGGGCACTCTTTTCCAGGAGCCCTCCAGTGAAGGACATCCTTTGGACCTAAAGCACCAATTGAGGCCATCTTTTCTAAATCGTCATCGGTGATCCGGGATGGGACCCAGTTGCAAGCAACAAACTGCTTGGCCACGGAAGTCATCTTTTTTCAAAGGGAAGGCTGAAAATGCAATAAAGATCCGGTTTACGATCTACACAGATTTAAACCGGCATATTCTATGAAGGTACTGATCTAATTGGCGGTTTAAGCAGGGGCCTAATGGTATCTATTGATCCGGAGCAGCTATAAGCATGACGTCTATCGGATTATGAAGTTTGAAAGGAAAAAAGTTAAACCGCCACACATAGGCAGGTGAGGCACAGATCTAAAGCTAAACCATCGACATAGGCAGATGAGATGCAGATCTAAAAGCGTGGGCAAACAACTTTAACACGAGCAGCAGTAAAATATGGATCTACGGCATATGGAAAACTCAAGATAATTCAAGTTATATTCAGTGGAAACAACGAAGATTTTTTGCAGATTCAGTCTAAACTAGCATTGTTGGGGGAAATAAGATTACGAGGACGGAGCGGAGTCAGGCGTGCAGTGGTCAGCCTAAAAGTTTGAGATCTACGGCTAGGAAATACCTATGGTGAAGAACCACGAAGAACAGGGGTTCATCTACGAGCTCACATGAAACCCTAGAACTAAGATCTACGGGAAGGAAAGAATCGGATGTACCTGAAGCAATGGAAGCAGAAAGGCGTCGGCGAATCTCTGGACGTGTTCAGGTTGATGCAGCGGCCGGCTCGACGGAGGCGCAGTACTCGGCGGACGGCGGCGGAGCTCGAGCGTCAAAGGACAGAGGAAGAATAAGCAAGGGGGAAGAAGAGATGCCCTTTGGCCCTATTTATAGGACGAAGGGATAAAACGGCAGGTGCGGGAATCGAGGAGACCAAAAATCGGATATGGATGGTGTTGTCGCCTCGATCTTAGGAGCTTTAATAAGTAAAGGTAAAAAACAGGTACAAGTATTAAATGCGCGGATGGCGTCACGACGGTTTAAAGCGACCTGAGGAGATGATGTCATGCCGGTTTACAGAGCATAGTGAAGCTGCAAAAAGGAAAATATGTACAAGACTTTGAAGATTGACATGAACAGGTTCAAATCAATCTGGGGCCTAATGTCAGGGATATTACTACCAGGTATAAACCGGCCAGGAGGGTCCGGTTTATGTACAAAGACTATATTATCAAAGGCCCAGCAGAGCATGAAGTAGAAGATTGTAGCCCAAGAGGTTTAGAGCCCAAATGTTAGGGCCCATGATTTGTAAACCGTCATACTATGTAACTTGGGATGTAAGATAGAAAGAACAGAGACCGAGGCGGACACGTTTATGAGCCGGCCTTGGGACTCTGTAAACCGGACCGGGCGTCACCTCTTATATAAAGGGACGACCCGGCACCGGTTCAGGACAGACAACAACAGCTCGAGACACAGGCAAAGCGGATCCGCTCCCTGGTCGTCAAAGCCCTAGCAATACCACACCAAACTAGACGTAGGCTTTTACCTTCATCGAAGGGGCCGAACTATTATAAAATACATGTGTCCTTTGCCCGCTTTAACCCCTTTAAGCTAACCCGTAGCGATGGCCTCACGACTAAGTCCTTTTGCCAGGACATCTGCCATGCTAAATCCACGATATCGAGGGAAGTAGCCGTTCACGGACGTCGTGGAAGTAGGGGTTCACGGGACGTAGTCGTACACGTCGACGGTAGTCGTACTCATCTAGTCATGGAAGTAGTGGTACTCGGCGTCTTGTCGAACCCAAGCGACGGTAGTCGTACAGGTCACGTTGTGGAAGAAGTTGTACCCGCGGTCTTCGGCGACGGTAGTGGTACACGGTTCGAGTTCGTTCGGGTCATTGGTAGAGGAACATGACGTTTCGAAGGGGTACTTGGCAAACAACGGTAGTCATGGTACTTGGCGATTCCGGAAACGCGGTAGATGAACTTGGTGGTCCTCGTCCTGGTACTTGGCGTCAACACGGCAGGGGCGGCTTCCTCGGTCTACTCCCGACAGAAGGAGGCAGCGCTTGGGCTACGACACGAAGACGACGGCAGTGATGCGCACGGAGCTCCGGCTAGGTGAGGCAGATGCGAAGAAGGCGGGGAGAAGGACTTGGCGACGGCTGGACAACGCGGTAGATGAGGCAGAGCGGCGGCGCTGGAGACCGGAGGCGGCGTGGAACTTGCGGGGGAGGTCGCCGGTGGCTTGGACGCGCTAGAGACGAGGGGCTCGAGGGCTGGCGGCGCGGGACAATGCCGAGAAGGGCCGGCGGCAGCTCGGTCCAGAGGTGGCGGTGGCTGAGGGGCTCGCGGACATCGCCGGGAGGCGTGGAGGAGGCTGGTTCCGATGGCGAGGAAGAGATCACGCGGACGGCGGGGGCTTGCCGTGGCGCACTGGTGGCCGGGGCCGGGCGGCATCACCACGGGTGCAACTCGGGCAAGCTCGAGGTCGGGACGGGAGGAGGAGAGGTGGTGGCCACGACGGAGTTTGCCGGCGGCGGCGGCAGGGACGAGGATCCGACGGCGGTCGCATCACGGGGACGCGGGGCGCTCGGGGGGGAG
>LR738715.1:239681917-239700018 GCA_902687465.1 Secale cereale | reverse complement strand
GGCGCGGCCGCGGATCGAGCGAGGTGGAGGGCGAGGGGGTCGGGCTCCTCCCCTAGTAGTGATGTGTGTGCGTGTGTTGAGTGGCGGCGGTAGAGGGAACGAGAGGGGGGAGATGGGATCGATCTGGTAGTTAGGTTAAGGAGAGGTGCGGGCTGGGCCTAGGAAAGGATGGGCTGTGGGGGGGATTGGGCCGGCTAGGTCAGGCCTAAGAGGCTAGTTGGGCTGGGTCCTCTCTCTCTTCCTTTCCTTCTATTTTCTTTAACAGGAAAGAAAAAGAAAGGTGAAAAGAAAGAGAGGGTTAGGGAAAGACTTTGCGCAAGCGGGTAATTTTCCCAGACTCATAAAAATGAGCCTTATCTAGGAAAAAATAGAAGTGGCATGATTGTGAAGTTGATTTCAAACTCGTTTGAATTTAATTCAAATGAGTTAGAGAAGGAAGTGGGTAATTGGTATTTCCAAAAATGTTGAGACTTTAGGAAGAGACTCGAGAAAATATGAAAGGATTTTCGGGCAAAGTTTGGGATCAATAATTGAGATACAAAAGGCATGGAGAATATTTGCAAATGTGTAATGGTTAATTCCACAATGATGGAATAATTATAATAGCTCCATAAATATTAGGAGGATATGTTATAAAGAGAAGTCACTCTTCCCTCGATTTAAATGGATCGAAGATCCACACAATTTATTTAGTTGAGATGCAAAAGATTAATGACATGATGGCATGATGACATGATGCAATGCAAAAATAAATAGAGCGAGCACAAATGAAACACACGGTGAAACCCGGAACATATAAATATGGAAGTCTTCTAGAGCGTCGGTCTTGGGGCGTCACAGGAATACCTTGTGTGCTATCAAACATCACAACATAACTGGTGATTATAAAGATGCTCTACATGTATCTCCAAAGGTGTTTTGTTGGGTTGGCATGAATCGAGATTAGGATTTGTCACTCCGAGTATCGGAGAGGTGTCTCTGGGCCCTGTCGGTAATACACATCATAAGCGTACAAGCAAACGACTAAGGAGTTAGTCACAAGGTGATGTATTACGAAACGATTAAAGAGACTTGTCGGTAACGAGATTGAACTAGGTATGAAGATACCGACGATTTAATCTCGGGCAAGTAACATACCGACGGACAAACGGAATTACGTATGTTGTCATAATGGTTCGACCAATAAAGATCTTCGTAGAATATGTAGGAGCCAATATGGGCATATAGGTTCCGCTATTGGTTATTGACCGGAGAGGTGTCTCGATCATGTCTACATAGTTCTCGAACCCGTAGGGTCCGCACGCTTAACTTTCGTTGACGATATAGTATTATATGAGTTATGTGATTTGGTGACCGAATGTTGTTTGGAGTCCCGGAAGAGATCACGGACATGACGAGGAGTCTCCAAATGGTCGAGAGGTAAATATTAATATATATGATGATGGTATTCGGACACCAGAAGTGTTCCGGAGGGTATTAGGTACTTATCGGGTCACCGAAAGGGGTTGCGGGCACCCCCGACAAAAAATATGGGCCTTATGGGCCAAGAAGGGAAACGCATCAGCCACAAGGGGCTGGTGCGCCCCCCATATGGGCCGGCCAAGGTGGAGAAGGAAAGGCAAAGAAGGAAAGGAAAGAAAGGGAATATGATTCCCCCTTCCTTTCCCCTCCCCCTCTTTCCTCCCCCCTCCAAACAAACATGGCAGGGAGGGTGCGGTCAAGGAGGACCCCAAGTAGGATTCGGCCTACTTGGGGCGCCCCATGGTAGCCTCCCTCTCCCTCCCACCTATATATATGAAGGGGGCGCCCTAGCACACCCCAGACATTTGCTTAGTTGTGTGCGGCGCCCCCCTCCACGGTTTACAACCCCGGTCATATTTTCGTAGTGCTTAGACGAAGCCCTGTGGAGATCACTTCATCATCACCGTCACCACGCCATCGTGTTGACGGAACTCATCTAATACATTGACGTCTTGCTGGATCAAGAAGGCGAGGGATGTCACCGAGCTGGACGTGTGCAGAACACGGAGGTGTCGTGCGTTCGGTACTTGATCAGTTGAAGCACGAAGAAGTTCGACTACATCAACCATGTTGTGAAACGCTTCCGCTTACGGTCTACGAGGGTACGTAGACACGCTCTCCACCTCGTTGCTATGCATCTCCATGGATAGATCATTGCGTGTGCGTAAATTTTTTTTGTTTTCCATGCAACGTTTCCCAACACTCCCCACCAAGCAAGGTAGAGGGTTATCATGGTATAATCAGGCTAATTCAGCTAAAAAATCAGCTTTCCCTTCTATTTGAGCATCCCCATATACTATGACAAAATTCCAATGCATTTTGGCATTTTTTTCATAAACTAACATTTTTTGGGAAATATACTCCTTTATCTATGTGCTCTACATCAAACATATCTTTGTTCACTCCCATCAATATTCCCCCAGACATCCATCTAGGTGAATTCCAACACCACTCATAATTTCTACCCCCACACAAATTGTGCAGTTCCTTTTTGGAAAAGTTCCGCTTCATGGTTTCAGAAATGCCTATAAAATCCAATCTATTGTTCAGTGATCATCTCTCTTGCATATCTTTTTTATGATCTTGCCCTATCCCTCTTACATTTCAAAAAATTCCTCTCATTGTTCTATTTTTTGCTCTGGTCTAATTTGTCTAGAGCTAAAATCCTACTTTATATCAGTACTCTAAATTATATTCTGTTATAGGCTAATCAGCCTTCCTTCCCCTTTTTTCCTTCTCAGCACACCCACCCCAACTGAGTGCTTCACACAGCTCAATGATGGTGAGCATTCTTTTCCATTTTTTCTTCCTGAGAAAATAGCTCTCAGTTTCATATATTGATGTTCTTCCACCTCAGCATTAAAATGTTCCAATTCAGAACATAATTCTTCAATGTCCACATCTCCAGTGTCAATATGCATTGAAGTGTCAAGGGGTTTACCTCCCCTTCTATCGGCATCTACACCTCCTGTATTATCTTTAGCTATGTTTTTTATATACATTTCCTGTCCAGCAATCTCCATTTTCCTAATTATCTCTAGATTTTTGTCAATCATATCTGTAGAGCATCATAGATCAATACCAACCAAATAACTGACATGAAGTAAAGAAGGGTTATCCATCTCTGGATATAAATTCTTACCATAATTGTCTCTTTCTTCAGCTCCGATTTTTGCCATTTCCTCAACTTTTTTATCTTCTTTTCCTTTATTTCTTAGACTTATTTTCAGCTCAACCTCCTTTTCTACTCCACTTTTATCCAACACCCCAACCCCATGGATTTCAGCCATCTTCTCCCCAAAGGTCACTATTGATTCCTAACTAGCATTATAATCAGTAGGCTCATTATATTTCCCAGACTCAGTATCCTCTCTTTTTTCCTGGTTCTCTTTCTCAAAATCCTCAACCTCCATATTTGCCAGTTCCATTTCATATTGTTCCCTGTTAGCTTCCTTCTGCACCAGTTTTTGGACCTCTCCTTGTTCTTGTTCAATCCTTCCTTCCAACTTTGTTTGTGTTAACTCTAGCTCATTAATGTTTTTCAGCTTTATTTCATAATGCATTATGTCTAGCTTTATCTTCCTCTAGATTTTTTATCTTCATGAACATGATATCACTTTCTTTCTGTCATTTTCCTCTTTCTGCATTCATTTCTTTTGGCAATCGCCCTATTGTCTCTTCTAATGCAATTTTCATCATTTCATTCTTTCAATCTATTTCCTCGCTCTGTCTTAGGGATAAGCTACCCAATACAATTCATGTTTTGTCTTTGTCATCTAGCTTGGTTTTCTTTCTTTTTTTTCTTCCTCCTCCTCTCTGCATTCTAACTCACCAACAACATCACTTTTCCTCTTCTCTTCCTTATATCATCCCATTTCAACTACCTTTTCCATTTATGTTCCAATTCTGAACATTAGCAAACAGGGGATGTGATTTCAACATGCAAGGGTATTCTTCCTACATCTCTGATACCACATTTTACTCTCACCCTTTCTTCATTGATAGTAACCATATCCACTTCCAGGACAGGATCAACAACAACGGCAACCTCACACATTCCAAAAAAAGGTCTGAAGCAATCAGACACCTTCTCAAACTTAACCCATGCAATGTGCATTTTCCAAATTGCTTGATGATCAGAGACCACGGTTGGACCTTAATCACAACTCCAGTCCCTAGTAAATTGAAGTCATTAAACTTTGCAAGCTCGACCAATTTTGCTTTGTTGGGGAACCTCGTCATACAACAATTCTTCCCATACTCCTTCACTCTCCATTGCCATCCCCAATCAAACATCTCAGCAAAGGCCCTTACAAACTCTGTCTCATTGATTTGCCCATCCCTTATGAACTACTCCTAAAGGGTTCATATGTTCAGCAATGAGCACGTATTTGTACCTCTGAACCAACAGGATGCCCAAGCCTTTAGCAGCATAGCAAACATACTTTGGCACATGCTTCATTTGCTTCAAAAGATGCATTCCCCAGTTATGTGATTATCCCTACCAAAAATTAGGCAGTGTCCCACTCTACACTCTCTAGTTGAGTGTCTGGGGTCTTTGCATTTGCCACACACCTGCTTGTTGCACTTGCCACCTTGTTTTCTATCTTCACCAGAGATCTGTTGCCAAGGCCTCTGCCAGTTTGCTTCGTAGCTCAACTGTTCATATCAAACTCAATCCCTTTATCTCCTTTTTGTGTATTCCTTCCATTAACAGCAGGCCCTTTTTTACTCTCTTCCACTAGTTGTTCCTACCTTCCCAAGATTAACCATATAACCTATCCTTGTGTTCCACCTCCACATCTCATCCCCTAAACCAACTGTGATAGCAACGCAACGAGCAATTATTGTTGTTGATTAGGATCTATACCAGCACACTCTGCATTTCCATTTCCCTTCTCTTTTCCTGTCTTCTCCATCTCCTAATTTTCCATCTCCTCACTTGGATCTCTATCATATTTTTATCCCACTTTCGCTTGCCTGATCTGTCTCCCTCCAGAAGCATCTCCTATGGAAACAGCCCCATCACCAGCCCCTCTTCAGACACAAACAACTTGGTATGGATATCTACAGGCATGTACGGTGAAATCGGGTGGGAGAATAAGTTCAAATCCTTGGACCATATGCGCCAACTCCGTCATGCACATGATCCTCCCTGGCTTCTTATTGACGCTTTGAATAAAATTTAGTTTTTGCATGAGAAGAAGGGTGGTAACCCCCGCCCACAACAGTACATGTAGGCTTTCCAAAGTGCTATATATGGTTGTGAGTTGCGGGATCTCATCTATTTGGGAGATAAGTTCACTTGGAAGCGACGGCGGACTTGAGAGAGATTGGAACATGGCTTGGTAAATGAAGCATGGTCAATTCTTTTTTCTTCGACTGCTCTAGAAAATTTGCAATATAATCACTCCGATCATAGACCATTCTTGATGAACACGGAACTTTTTATTCTGCTAGATTACGGTGATACAAAGCCAATGAGATTTGAGTCACAATGGTTACGTCAAGGTAAGTTTGATGATACGATCACGGAAGACTGGCAAAATGTTGGGTCGGATCGTACTACAAACACAATTTATGAGAATCTCAATCACATGCATGCACAATTCCATGATTGGGATTAGAGGGTACTAAAGAAATCAAAACATTAATTGTGTAAGGCACAAAGGGATCTCAAAAAGGTTATGACAGGTCCTATTAACGATGCAAGTGAGGAAACAAGGAAGGAGTTATCTGAGTTAATTGAATACCTCCTCAAACTTGAAGAGATTCATATGATGCACATGTCACATATATCATGTCTTAAAATGGGGACAGTAACACAGACTTCTTCCAAGTCTATGCTTTAGCAAGGACAAGAAGAAATTGTATTAAAAAGTTGAAAGACAATGGTGGTAATTGGATACGTCAGAGGTGCAACACACCGACCCGGCTCTCCTTGATAAGGCTAAAACTAAAGTTACATCTCATATGAATCATATGGTATTAGCCCCATTTACTCATGATGATGGTCGTAAGGCTGTATTTAGCATTGGAGATCTAAAGGCATCGAGCCTGGACAACCTCCATGGGGTGTTCTTTACAAAATGTATCCCAATTTAAGCATCATATCTTAGGGGAGGAGAGATTACTCAAGATGTGTTAATAGCAATTAATTCAAAGCAAATTACAATTGAATGGAATGACAAAATGATTGTGATGATTCCCAAAATTGGTGCTCCGAAGATGGTAACTCAATTCAGACTCATTAGCCTTTGCATTTTTCTTTACAAAATAATTTCAAAGATGTTGGCTACTGGGTTGAAAAGTATATTACCTGATATTATATATCCAACCTGGAGTGCCTTTGTTCTTGGGAGATTCGTCACTGATAATATTCACTTTGCTTATGAATGTGTTCATAAAATAAATAAAAAAGAGTGGGCCAAACAAGCTTATGTACAGTAAAGTTGGATACGCATAAGGCCTATGGTCGTGTGGAATGGGTGTTTCTGTGGAATATGGTGCTTAAATTGGGATTTCATGGAAGCTTTAATTGTAGAGATGATGATGGCTTGCGTTGGCTTGGTGAGGTATAAAGTAAGGTATAATTCACAAGAAACTGGTACTTTTATACTGTGATGGCCTGGCTTATTAGGGATGATAGACTACTCATATCAATAAGGAATTCCTTCTTTTCCGGGAGCCCATTCGGATAGAACTCCAAAGTTAAGCGTGCTCAGCTTGGAGTAGTTTCAGGATGGGTGACCGACCGGGAAGTTGCTCCCGGGTGCGCACGAGTGAGGACAAAGTGCGCAGAAAAGACTAGTATTGATATGTGAGGCCAGTCTAGATCCCGCCAGGAGTAACGACCACCGGCGGGTGTGTCCAGGGCGTTATAAGTTGGTATCAGAGCCGACCCTCGCGGTTACACGGATGTTTGCGGACAGTTTGCAGTCATGTTGTGCATGACGTTTGTGACCCGTCGTGGCACACGGCATGGCACATGTGCTGTCCTGGAAGCACAGACGGTTGTGCCAAGAGGGAACGTTCCTGTGGCCCGACGAGGACGTAGGTTCCTCTGAGTGAGGGTGTATGTGATGGCCTGGCTTATTAGGGATGATAGACTACTCATATCAATAAGGAATTCCTTCTTTTCCGGGAGCCCATTCGGATAGAACTCCAAAGTTAAGCGTGCTCAGCTTGGAGTAGTTTCAGGATGGGTGACCGACCGGGAAGTTGCTCCCGGGTGCGCACGAGTGAGGACAAAGTGCGCAGAAAAGACTAGTATTGATATGTGAGGCCAGTCTAGATCCCGCCAGGAGTAACGACCACCGGCGGGTGTGTCCGGGGCGTTATATATACCTAATAGAGGGATTAGGCAAGGAGATCCTCTTTCTCCTTACATATTCTGATATTCCCTTTGTTTGCAAAAGGTTTGTCTAGTTTGTTGTAGTATGAAGAAGTTGGTGGCATTGAGGGAATTGAAGTGTGCAAGAAAGCACCGTCAGTCTCACACCTTGTATTTGCTAACGATTCTTTGATTCTCATGAGCGTTGATGTTTTAAATGCAGCTTCCTTACATCAAGTTATGGATATTTATTCTCAAAACTCAGGTCAACTAGTTAGTTTGGCAAAATCAAGTGT
This sequence comes from Secale cereale, assembly GCA_902687465.1. Lineage (NCBI taxonomy): Eukaryota > Viridiplantae > Streptophyta > Magnoliopsida > Poales > Poaceae > Secale > Secale cereale. Next base: position 239,692,368 of record LR738715.1, on the reverse strand, counting down.
TTTTTCGGTCCTAATACCAATGCAAACTCAAGAGCTAAGGTATGCCAAGAACTTTATATTGATACTGAAGCACTTTCTGATAAATACATAGTTCCGGCTATGGGAGCAGATCGTAGTGCTTGCTTCAAAAAAATTTGATAGGATTAAACAGAGAAGCCAAGGTTGGATGGGAAAGCAATTATCTGTTGGAGGTAAAGAGATTCTGTTAAAGGTTGTTGCATAACTATCCTTGTATTTTCTATGTTTGTATTATGTTTCCCAAAAGGTATTTGCAAGGATATCACAGATTTTTTTTCAATTTGTGGTGGGGAGATGACAAGGAAAGTAAAATTATGCATTGGTATTCTTGGTGGACTACCCAAAAAGTGAAGGAGGTATGGGGTTCAGAGACTTCTATTCTTTTAATCTTGCAATGCTAGCTAAGCAATGTTGGAGACTTATTATAACTCCTGAATAATTGTATGTGAGTTCTAAAGGTAGAATACTTCACAAATGGAAGTCTCTTGCAACTCTCTTTAAAAAGGGGATCTTCAGTTACTTGGCAAAGCATTATGAAAGGACTTGTTGTTTCCAAAAAATGATATATCTCATGAGTGGGCAATGGGAATGATATAAATATTTGGATGAACTTGTGGATCCCTTCTAGTCCGAAATAGGATGGTGATTACCCCTAAAGATCAAACATGTGGCAGACCTTATTGATCCGAACATGGGTCTATGGGATGAAGGTCTAATTAATATGATATTTAATTATGTGGATGCACGCAGGATTATGCAAATCCCATTAATCCTTAATACCTTTGATGATTTTATTGTGTGGCGCCCTAATAGAAGGGGTATATTTTATGTTAGGGTGGCCTACAGTTCAATGCTTACCTAAGTTTGGGGCATATGCAAACACAATCGCACGTCCGGGAGGATCTACTACTCTGCCAGTATGAAATGCTCTGTGGAAATTACCAATCCCACATAAAGTTTCTATATTTTGCAAGCGCTTATAACATGGAATTCTGCCTCTAATAGGTATACTTGTGAATACACTTATAGGATTAACCGGGGCATGCCCAATCTACCATCAAAATTTTGAAGATGTCAGACATCTATTTTCTAAATGCATCCAATCGCTAGAGTTTTGGAACCGGATAGGATTGACTGGCTTCATTCATAATGCAATCAATGTCGCACCCTCTAGTTCAGCCATCATGGAATACATTCTTTCCATTGAGAGTACCCCTTTACCGCTAATGCCTTCACCTGAAGTGAAACAAGTGATAGTGGTGGGATGCTAGTATATTTGGTGGACCCATCGTCGTATAACTGATAATTAGACCCCCCCCCCCTTGTTAAGATGGCATGTGTATGTTCTAGCTGTCACGAGCAATTACCAGAAAGCTTCAATGAAAATTGTTGGAACAAATGAGCCAAAGTGGTTGAAGCCGGATCCAATATTCATTAAGCTCAATGTTGATGCGGCTATCTTTTTTGAGGAAGGAGTGGGAGCTATGGCAGCAATCATTAGAGATGATAAAGGTACCTTCCTTGCATCTCAATATAAATTTATCCCCTATGCAGTCAATGTGATGACTACTGAGGCAATGGCAATGAGAGATGAACTGAGTTTGGCAAACAATCTGGGTTTTCAATGGGTTGAAGCGGAATCCAATTCCCTAAGTGTGATCAACTTTTGCTCTAGACAAAATACATGGTGGGATGCTATGGCGGCAATTTTTACGAAATGTGTGGACATTAGTACCTATCGAGAAGGTCAAATTTAAGCATTGTGTTCATTCACCTAATAGCGCATGTGCTTAGCTAATTTTAGTTATTGTAGTAAAGTTTCTATTAGTTGGATTGACGAGCCTCTAGAGTGCGTGGTGAGTAAACTCATAGATGATGTATCTTTGTATTTTAGGGAAGATAATGTATCTCTGTTTAGTAATCAACTAGCACAAATGCATGTGCGTTACAACGGGAGACATTGTTACATGTCTCATACCTCAACTTATTTCCGTCCGTCCTCGTCTCCTCGTACCAGTGTGTTATCAACATCTCCTAAGCCCCATTGTCCTCCTTAGCGCTTCTAGTGGACCATCATGTATACCCCAGGCAATAAGATTATTCGCATTCATTAATGCAGCTTTCTATTGAAATGTGATATTTCGCCATGTATGTTGCCTGCTTAGAAGGGATAAAAGGAGAGCACATCTCAAGCATGCATTATTATGCAGCAAGCATGCAAGTGTGTCTTAGGAAGGAATATCTCTTAATTGCCCACCATATTTCTCAAGCGTGCATTAGGGATCTTTTTTCAATGGGTGGTTTCCTCAAGACTTTGCTGACGCATGTTGGTGGGCGACAAGCGTGGTGGAGCCGGCGATGGGTCCTAGGTTGTGGATGTGAGGGGTCGGGGGAAATCTCTATCGGGTCTTGCTGGCACCGACACGGTGACGCCTGTGAGCGCCACCATCCTTCTTGAAGAGCGTCGGGTGTACCTCTCCCCCACTCCCCTCCATGTACCAGGAGAAATCCTACGACACGCCCGGGCAACAGCATCGCAGTAGTCGTTGTCCTTCTTGAAGTTGTTGTTTGGTATGCGGCAATTCGGTAGCATAGGGGCGCGGTGGAATTCTCGGGAGGGCGCAGTGGTTGCGGGATACCGTCGCTTTCATCGATCCAACGTTGTTGGCATTCTTTCTCTTGTTTTTTCTTTGGGCGTGACTATGGTGTTTCCCATCAATGATCAAACAGCTGCATCGGATAATTGCTTCTTTTTTTAGAACTATCGGATAATTGCTATATTAATACAGCCGGGCGAAAGCCTATTTCGAGGAGAAGGCCTAGCAAAGTTTTGGCCAGCCCGAGATTATGTCGTGATCCCAAAGTGGTCCTTCCAGATATTATTTCAGCGGAACAGTCTGCCTTTGTCCCTGGACGTCTGATAACAGATAACATCATGGTGGCATATGAGTGTTTGCACTTTATGAAACGCAACAAGGCTGTTAAGCATCGCCATTGTGCTTTGAAGCTTGATATGATGAAAGCATATGATAGGGTTGAATGGGACTATTTGAAGGCCATCATGCTCAAATTGGGATTCTCTGATAGGTGGGTCGCTATTGTCATGAACCTTGTCAGCTATGTCTCCTTTTCAGTTTTGTTTAATGGAAAGAAATTGGATGAGTTTAAACCTTCACGAGGTATTCGTCAGGGAGATCCTATCTCCCCTTACATGTTTTTGTTGGCAGCAGAGGGCCTTTCGTGCCTCCTTAACTCCAGAGTTCAGTCATTGCAGATAGGTGAAATCCAAGTAGCGCCGTCGGCGCCTCCTGTTAATCACCTTTTGTTTGTAGATGATAGCCTGCTGTTTTTCAAAGCGAATGGTTTGGGGGCGACTGAGGTATCAAACCTGTTGGATAGTTATTGCATGGCGTCTGGTCAGCGTATCAATGCTAGCAAGTCTTCTATATATTTCAGTAAAGGCTGACCAGCTAATATCAAGGAAGAGATTAAGGGTTTGTTGCATGTGCCTAATGAAACTCTAAACGACAGGTATTTGGGGATGCCCTCAGATGTAGGCTCCTCTACAACTGGGGCCTTCAAATATTTAAAGGATAGGCTTTGGAATAAGGTTAAAGGATGGATTGCAAAATTATTTTCTTCAGCATGTAAGGAAGTTTTGATCAAGTCAGTGGCTCAAGCGGTGCTGGTCTATTCTATGTCATGTTTCAAACTTTCAAGGGGACTTTGTGAGCACCTGAATAAACTCATACATCAATTTTGCTGGGGAAGTAAGGATGGTCATCGAAAGCCAGCGTGGATGTCCTGTAACGACATGACTCAACCAAAGTTTATGTGAGGCTTGGGATTCAGGGATTTTGAACTTTTCAATCTAGCATTATTGGCTAAACAAACATGGAGGATCCTACAGTGCCCTCGCACCCTGTGTGCTAGGATTATGAAAGTTGTTTACTTCCCGTCTAGAACAATCTTGATAGCTGAACTTGGTAACCATCCATCAAAAATTTGGAGAGCAATTATAGAGGGAAGAGATATCTTACGCCAAGGTTTGATTAGGAGGATTGGGGATGGATCATCCACTAACATCTGGCTAGATAACTGGATCCCTAGAGATGAAAACATGAGGCCAATAGTGTGCTTGTCGGCTGCCCGACCCACCTTTGTTTCCGAGCTCATTGACCATACAGAAGCTTCATGGAACCATGATCTGCTGCAACAACTATTCTTACAGGCAGATGTTGATGCCATCATGAGCATACCGCTTTCTACTAGACAGGAGCCTGATTTCTGGAGTTGGCATTTTTAGAGGAACGGGCATTTCTCCATGAAGTCAGCATATCGTATGCTCGCAAGCACCAAACAGAGGCGTGAAGCATGGCTCGAGGGCCGCGCAAGCGCTTCCAACAAGGCAGCAGAAGAAGGAGGATGGAGGAAGCTTTGGCGTGTTGATGTCCCTGGAAAGATTCAGACTTTTTGTGGAGGTTAGCAAAACAATCAATCCCTATCGAAGATATCCGCAAACGCAGGAAAATGTCCCACTCTGACAAGTGTCAGCTATGCGGCGCTAGAGACTCTTGGCGTCATTCTTTGCTTGAGTGCTTGTCTTCGAGATGTATATGGGCGTTAACAGATGGGGATCTCGCTGAACACCTCATTGCCACGACAGAACCATCGGCAAAGGAGTGGCTGTTTGCTATGATTGAGGCACTCTCACACGAGAAATTTGTGTTGTTGACAGTTACTCTTTGGGCTATTTGGACGGCCAGGCGGAAGGCGATCCACGAATCAAACTTCCAGGGTCCGCATACTACTCATCTCTTCGTGCAGCGGTTCATATCAGAGTTGGAGGCAATCAAAAAAGTTCCGAATAGCACTGTTTGTGTGGCGCCAGCCAGGCACCCCCAGAGGTGGAAACCCCCGGTAGCAGGTATGGTCAAAATCAATGTCGACGGAGGGCTATCCCGTGATGGCGCCACTGGTGCTTCTGCCGCTGTTTGTAGGGACGACGAAGGCCGATTCCTAGGATCCTCTTCGATGGTATTTCCTGGAGTTACAGACCCTGCCTGTTTGGAGGCCTTAGCATGTCGAGAAGCTCAAGCTTTAGCCTTGGATTTGAGTCTACGCAGAGTCATTATTTCATGCGATAGCAAAGGGATAGTGGAGGACATAAAAAATGATACTCGTGGCATGAATGGCACTATCATTCATGAGATCAGGGAGAACCAAATGCTTTTTCAGGTTTGTAATATTATATATGAAGGGAGAGACACGAACAAAGAAGCTCATAATTTAGTAAAATTTTCAGTTTCGCTTAGTAGGGGTCGCCATTTGTGGCTAGGGTACCCGCATGACCCTATTTGTATTCCTTTGAACACCCCCTTTGATAAATAAAGTGTTTCTTGCTGCTCAAAAAAAAAACCGGGATTGTGATGACACGTCGATTTTCTTGTTATTTTTTCGCTCCCGATTTTCCTCTCGAACAAACACTTGACGCGCCTACAATTTCCATTTTGCAACGTGCGGCAGCTTACAAGGCCCCGTGCAGGCGCCGGAGCCACGCATCGACCACCGAAAGTTATCCAAAACCAGCGGCAAACCATGAGGGGAGCCAACCAAGCAGCCGCGCGACCATGAAGTGCTGGTGCACACATGCTCCCAAGGGAGCAATGGCGACGCCGCTCTCCAGCCCCTTCTCCGTCCCCACCCTCCGCGCCCCGCTCTGGCACGGCCGCCTCCACGCTCCTCTCCGCGCAAGCTCAGGCGATGACGCCGCCGCCGGGCCGGAGACGCCGGCCCCGGTCGCCACCGCCCCTGCCGCCGACGAGGAGTTCGAGAAGCGCGTCCTGCAGCTGAAGTCCCGCGTCGGGCCCAAGAAGCGGGGCAGCGCCGGGGCGCGCAAGAGGAAGGCCGCCGCCGAGTCCAACGCCGTGACGCTGCCGCCGGTGCCGCTGCGGGAGCCGCGGTCGGCCCTCGGCCTGCCCGTGGAGTTCGGCTTCACCGCCTACAGCGAGCGGCTCAACGGCCTGCTGGCCACGGTGGGCCTCACCGCGCTGCTGCTGGTGGAGCTCGGCTCCGGCAAGTCCCTGGTGAAGTACCACCAGGCGCCCACGCTGTTCCTGCAGGTGTACACGATCGTCGCGGCCGGCACCGTGTACGTCAAGTACGAGAAGGAGCGGATCAGCGTCTGGCCGGCGCCGGCGCCGCCCAAGGCGCCGACGAGCGGCGAATGATCTACTAGCTCTTCTTGGTTGATTTTGGTCTCGTCCGTAGGATGCTTCCATTTTGTCATTTATTATAACCTCATATAAGTTGCCGAGCTGTGTTGTAAAAACCGAAATTGCTTAACCACGCGAGTTCAAAAAATATGTTTTCTTACAGTTGCCTGACCTTTCTTTTTTACTCCACTTCCACACTTGTTTCCTTTTACCACGTGAGATGTGATTATTGAATTTCTTTCTTGGATGGAAGTTCCCCCACTATGTTGAGAAGAAACTCTGTTGAGGCTGCCGTGTGTAGCTGTTGAGATAATTTTGGGGGCATTGCCAGCTACCGAGATGAGATGTGCACCTGCACTTGTAGATTTTCTTTCTCGGATCGTCTGAAACAGGAGAATTTCCACGAAATGGACAAAAGTGGGGCCAAACAAACGTTGCCGTTGGTCCTCGTCCGTGGAGTGACTGCGTTTGCTACGTGGACCATATTCTGCCCAACGCAGGGGACATCAATGATGTTGCGTGGTGTCTGCGTAGTCTACTCTTATCCACAGCTCTCAACCACACCATCCAAAGAGCTGGCCATAATTTCCATGGCCTGGCCCGCGCTGAACAGGCGACCAACCAATGGCACGTCGGATAACCAATGATACGCATCGTCGCAACACAGTTTTTCCACATGGACAGATAGATCACAGATGGACTTGACCAACGCATAAGACGAGCACCCATCATGAGAAAATGTCCAGCAGCTGCAGCTGCTGCTTACTTTTCCACTCTGCCATTAGAAAAAGGCACACCGCGGACTTTTATTCGATGCAAATTGCCCGGCGGGTATGCACCCATTAATAAACGGTAGAACAAAAGTCAGGTCCAAAGACAGCAACAAGTCCTAATTAAACCACATCCAAACCGGGTGGGTATGCGTACCGTACCGTATCCCATCTGCTTTTCCAGACCAACAACTAGGAAAATTATAGCGAGGACAAGTCACTTTAATACAGGGCGCCCTACCAATACCGTGCAAGTAGGTAAAGCCCAGATAGAGAGAGAGAAAGAGACACTTCTGCAAGTAGCTTCAGGCCATCTCTCGTTTGGTTTGATTTGAAGATTTGGCGAGAAATGTCAGAGTTTTCGCCTGCTAGCTTCAGCTCATACCAAGGAGCAGGATCCAAAAGATGCAGCCACCAGATGACAATCATCTCATCAGTGTAACATGTGTATCACTGTAGATGTTATTACGCTGTGGCATATCTCCTGAGAAAGAACGCAACAAACAAACCAATGTAGGAAGAGGGGGGTATGGTCAGCAAACACTTCTTCATTTGGCTAACAGAAGCGACGACGGCTGAATCAAAATGCCACTATGTATTAGTCGGTAGAAGATTCAGATTCATTCATTGCTAGGTCAGTACCTCCTCTTCTTCGATCTACTGTCATTCGGGTTGCCGTCACGGCACCCCTGGGGGCCACGGTACCTGAAGCCGTCTTCCTGCTCGCCCCTTGCTCGGTGCTCCATTCTGTTCCTGAAGCGGCCGTCAGGCTCCCGTGGACCGCCATCACCATCGGCGAAGTCGATGTCGCCATCGCCGTGGTATGAGAGCATCTCCTCGTCGCCGCCCATGGGGCTCCGTTCCAAGGATCGACGATATGCTCTCCTCTCCCCAAACCTCCTTCTCTCTGTAAGTTCAGCCTCTGCATGTAGTTCGGCTAGCTGAGCGGGATGTAAAGGTGGCTCAAAGGTCTCACCTTCCACACCTTGATGCATGCCACACCGCTTCATGTTCCTTTGCATGCCCCTCTCGTCATGTCCTACTCGGTCGAATGGAGAACCACGGCGTCGTATGTGGCGTTGATGAGGTAAGTATGGTCTGTCACTTCTGTTTAGTGGTGGTGATCTGTGCATGGTTTCAGGGGACCGTCCCCGGTGGAAATGCACGGGGGCGCCCCTTCTTTGACCAGGTGAATGACTCCTGTCCCTGTGGATAAATGCATGATCACCTAGAGTGTGCTGTGAATGAGGATGGGGCATGAAAAACCTCTGTTCCATCATGTCATCTTGGACATCATCCATCTGCCCATGATCCAACAGCCTAGGGTCCATAATCTCTCTCCCAGAAAATCTGTCATGCTCCATTTCTCTCATGAGGCAGCCAGGCATCTGATTCGGTGGTGAACGAAGCCGCCTATGCTGAGTTCGGTGCAAGTGCCCATAGTCATTTTCATGTGGGCGCCTTCTGCCAATAATAGGTTCATCTTCAAAGTCAATTTCAGACTCATCACTCATTCTTGGACCCCGGAAGTTCCTAGGATGGCCATGATATCCACCACCATGACCACGATAACGTGGGTCTATCCTCCGTTGATTGTTCATGTCTCTGCCGCCATGGAATTCTCTGTTGTTCTCTCGCTCAGACTGCATGAACCTCTCCCATCTTTCATTTCTGTAAAGAAAAATAAAGAGGACAACCCTCTGTAACAACAGTCAAGGATAAAACCAAGAAATATAAATACACACAGGGCAAAGCCAGCCATGCTACATGTAACATGACTGCGAAAACAAAAGAATAACAAGAATCATACCTATTAACATAAGCATTTGCCACATCTCGCCAATGCGAACCATTAACCTGTCCATCTTTTTCATTCTGTACAGAAGATGTCATGCAAGAGTCAGGTTTGTATTTTTCATGTTCTGATCTTTCACCTGTTGACTTTACCTCTGTAGATTCATTATGTAGTTGACTAGTCGAAGCTCCATCAACAACTGAATCTTCACCCAAAACTGGATCATTTGGCTGTAAATTAGAGCCTCTAGCAACCTCTTCCTTTTCTGTCCCATGCTCACTCTTTACAGCAGCAATTTTGTTATTGCCCTCGCTACAATTAGCAGTTTGCTTACCATCAGGAGACTGACTCCTTTCAGATTTTATCACTGGGATTCTACACTTCTCGACAGTGTTATCAGATGTCTTGGGAGATTGCCTGGTAGAATCTATTTTATGGGAACCTGATGTTCCCAAAATAGGTGATCTTTTAAGATCTGCTGAACTGGCACCTGCGGAAATCTTAACATCTTCTATCGTAACATCAGTATTATTCAGTGGGGAATTCTTATCAGATGTCAACAATTGTTCTTTGGCTTTCCCATTAACAGAAACCTCACTTTCATGCTCCTCCTCGCCTGAATGAGTGGCAATGACATCTGGCGTATTAACACGCTTCACACCATCAGTGCCCTGAAAGTGAACCTTATTTGTCACGGACAAACAGTCGTGATGCATATTACTATCACCTTCTTTCCGCTGCTCAGTGATTAAGTTATTAACCTCAGTAATTTGACTAGTACCCAATGACTCAACATGAAGCTTATTGGTAGTAGGCAGCTGTGAAACAGCATTATCACCGTCCTCTGAAAAGTCCATTGAAGCACTTCCTTGGGACATACCATCAAATACAGCACGGTGCAGAGAATTGAAAACCAAAGATTCCGCTGCAGGGTTGGAGGAACTTCGGGATACATCACAAGGCTTCCGGGCCACATTTTTGCGAGCATGAACTTGATTAACCGCTGGTTTACAATCAGTAGTAGCTTTAACAGGATTACAGCTTGCAGGTCCCGAAGCAGAAATGGTGGGTTGACTAGCTGATTGACATAATCCAATAACAGGGCTGGCGACATTACCTTCCAAATGCAGTGATTTAGCAATTAATGACTCAGACTGACCACTTACTGTTGCAATCACAGGGCTTGGGATGGCAGTTGTCACTTCTTCACGCTTGATAAATTTCTCAGTGCAAGCAACACCACACAATTTGTCAGTTTGTACAGGAACACTACCAGTCACTACCTCCAATCCATTGTGGACACCACTACCATTTGGAAAATTTCCAGAGTACAAATCAAAGCCAGCTTTACCACACACTTTGTTTAGGTTGCCAGTTTTTTCAACAGCACTACTGCTAGCCTGTCCAACGCTTTGTTGGACGAACAGAGGTGCCTTTTCTACATTGTTCTGGATATGTCGCCGTGTAGGTTCTCCAGGCTCTTTCTTCACCAAATTACTTGGAATTATCTTCACATTTCCAGAAACTGTTTGTGGCATAGTAGTGTGAGGATTTACATTACACGCCACAGGTTTCGAAATCTTCCCAGATGGTGATTTATCAGAGACTGGTGTAGGAACCTCCTGGCTGATCTTATTGGCTCTTTCAACAGGT
>LR738715.1:239631717-239681906 GCA_902687465.1 Secale cereale | reverse complement strand
AATTTCTCAGTGCAAGCAACACCACACAATTTGTCAGTTTGTACAGGAACACTACCAGTCACTACCTCCAATCCATTGTGGACACCACTACCATTTGGAAAATTTCCAGAGTACAAATCAAAGCCAGCTTTACCACACACTTTGTTTAGGTTGCCAGTTTTTTCAACAGCACTACTGCTAGCCTGTCCAACACTTTGTTGGACGAACAGAGGTGCCTTTTCTACATTGTTCTGGATATGTCGCTGTGTAGGTTCTCCAGGCTCTTTCTTCACCAAATTACTTGGAATTATCTTCACATTTCCAGAAACTGTTTGTGGCATAGTAGTGTGAGGATTTACATTACACGCCACAGGTTTCGAAATCTTCCCAGATGGTGATTTATCAGAGACTGGTGTAGGAACCTCCTGGCTGATCTTATTGGCTCTTTCAACAGGTTCAGATGTAAATATAGCATCAGGAACATTCAGACCCTTAGGCTCATCTGTGTGATTACCAGATAGAGAGAGGCTTAGCTCTGGATCAGGAGCAAGGCCTTTCCAGTTTATTCCAAGCTCAGGTCTGGTTGGTGGTTTAAGTTGCAAATCTAAGGTAACATCAGCTGTTCCACTCTTATTCGAAAGTTGATATGCATTCGACGGTTTCAGAGTATTGTCAATATTTAGACTCAGACGGCTGCTTACTGAAGAATAGGGTGCCACTGGGGGAACCTGTGCTTTCTGATGCTGAAATGTTGTATGATGGGATATGTTAAAGCCAGCCTGCATTGTAGGCAAACCTTCAAGTTGATCAACCGGGTCCAGTGATACATTAAGATCTAAATTAGATAGTTTTCCCAAGCTAGCGTTAGAAGAAGATTCCATGCCACTTGTTGTTTGCACATCCTTGGGAGGTCTTGCTGGAGGAAAGATAGAAAACCCTTGATCTAGTTTCTCTTTCTTGACGGGGGAATTAGAGTTGATTTTGGCATTCTGACGAGACGCTAACTGTAAATCCAAAGTGAGAAACTTGTGACTCTGTGATCTGGCAACGGGAGCACCACTCCCTAGTCTACCACTCTCTACGCGAGAGGGGATCTCGCTTGAGCCATTAAGTAGCACGCCTTTCTTCTCGTTCATGGATGGAGTATAAGATCTACTGGGAATATCTGATTTAGATCTATTCAAGACAGGCTCATTGCTAAAGCCTGCCCCCAGAGCCGAGACGGACATCCCGGTCGGAGTAGATGGGGGCTTCATGGAGAGTGTCATTCCAGATGGAACTGATTTGTCAGATAAGAAAACTGGCCTTTTCTTAATGGGAACACCAGCAGCCGGCTCACCCAATCGCAGCCCAAGCGGATGACCGCAAACCTGCTCACAGAACATGGACGATTTATGTACATGCAGAGGTGGCAAGAGGAGTATCCAAGCAACCTAAAATTAAGATCCAATGAGGAAACTGCAAGTACCTCATCCTTCTTGGCTACCGACATGTTGCGGTGTAGATGATAGGCAGACAATAACCTGTTTTCTCTGGTAGAAACTGAAGTCAGTCTCCCCCCCAAAAAAGGCAGATAACAATAGTACGTACAGAAAGGTACAAGTAATAATGCATACCAACCGGGGCAGATGGTACGGTGGATCATACCAAGAAACTGCTACTATCATACTAGTACTAGGAGGAAAATCCCTTTGTCTATTTGCAACGCCGAGAGTAAAATTAACTCTTTCACTTCCTAGACACGACAACTCTTTTCATGAGGACGAGTCAGCGAATTAGCTGAGCAGAAGGCACGGACAACAAATCTGCCAAGTGTTAAATGGTGGACCGACGGCATGGCAAATCTACCAAGTGTTAATGATGGATGAACTCGACGGCATACTTACCGCAAATCTATCAGGATCTTCCAAGGAGAAGTAGTAATAAATCCTTTATGGATACTACCGATTTATAAGACAGGATGAGCACATCTCAAGATCATGCTAATAATCATAACTCATAAAGCAATTTCACACTGGAGACTAACTGTCGGCGGAAAAAGAAAAGTAGCAGTACGTAAAAGCGCAGCAGAATCCGGAGAACTCGGCCGCCACGCTACCGTGTTGTGCGTGGCGAAGAGAAACTCTGGATTCACACAGGCTTTTCGCGGCTTGCGTGAGAGCGAAGCGGCCCATTACAGCACTAGGAATTCACGAATCTCACCTGGGAGAAGAGAACTGTCACAGCACTTAACCCGCAAAAGAAAAACAATGAAAAGAAACCGCCGAGTCCCGGCGGAAGATCGATCTCGAAAGACGAATCCAATCTCACTCACAAACAACAAACAACAAACAACATCTCGTACCGCCGAAATAAGACGAGGAAAACATACATACAAGCTTACTTCAAAGTTACCTGCTGATCACTCAGAGTCTCCCGAAGAGAGGCCGCCGCTCTAGCAGGATGGAGAAGAAGAAGTAGAAGAAGAGGAGGGCGTGTAGGCGATGCGAGTGCGGCGGCGGGGCATTAAAAAGAGAGCGCGTAGTGTAGGCCGACGGCGACGGGGCACCCACTCAGGCTCAGGCCTCCGGAGAAATGAAATCCTGGGTGACTCGCTGGCTCGCTCCTCCGCAGCAGTCCCTCTCCAGCCAATCTCATCTGACAGAGCAAGAGGGAGGGAGATGGAGATCCCTTGCCTTGCCTCTCCGCGCTACCAAGACGCAACCAACGCCGAATAATAATGATAGCTAGACTATACTAGCATTTCTTTCCTTTCCGCCTTTGGTTTGTTTTTTATAACCCACATCTGGGGGCGCGGGGTGCGTGCCTTCCGCGAAGTTCCCGGCCCCGTCCACGTCTCCACTCCGGTGACCCATCGTGCGGCCGTGGCGACGCCAAGCGTCGATCTCGACCGTCCGTTGACCGTGCCGAGCCCGGGCCGGGCAGTTGTGGTGGTAATTTTATGTGGGGCCGCATTTTGTGGGTGGCACACGCGATTCAAATGGGAGAGGCGGTTTGGGTAGGGCAGGGCGACGGAGGCGCGCGCGAGCGGGTGCCGCACGGTTCGGACGTGACCACCGGCCGGTCAGTCAGTCGGGTCTACCTACGGCCATGCCCACAACAGCGAGACGAGCGGTGCTGGTAGTACTACTGCACTGGCACTGGCACTGGCAGGCAACAGCACGTAGCGACGCACCACGGGCTCGCAAATGGTGTACGCAAATGCTTTTGACCTGTCCTTGTCGAGGCGCATCGGCCGGCGTGAGCTGTGGCGCCCTCTCTGGAACATGGAACGTGCCCACCACTGGCCAGCCACTGTGGAGCTTGTCGGGCGGGCCACCCGTCAGCCGCGACGGGCACACCCGAGCGTGCCCGTAGAGGATCGCGTTGAAAAAGGACACAGTGGGCACACCGTCACGCACTTTGGCCCGCCGTAAATTAATGCATGCTCTCTGCAACAAAGGAGTAAAGAAATGAACAGATAACGGCCCCCGGGAGGAGAGCTGGGCCCACCCCGTTCCGTGGTGCTCCTCCACCGAATCATCCCAATCTTTCGAGGTGGGATCGATCCCCACCCCACCGAGACGAGAACAAAGCTGTCCGCCACGGCTTCTTCCACATCACAGGGCTAGCACGAGCAGCGACTGGCCACGAGTCACACTCGAAAGCTTGGAAAGAAGATGCGTCGGCACTCACAGCACGGACGAATGGTTGTCCGTGGGGCAAACTGTCCAGGCGAAAGCGTCCATCCATGATGCCGTATGCTTACTGGGTGGGTGTGGCATGTGCGCTCCTCCTGCTTCTTGACCCTTTCATGGCGACTTTGCTCTCCAACTCACGGCTCAATTAGCTTATTGGTCTCTGTGCTGTCAAGAGACCAAAAAAATATTATTGGCCTCTATCTTGTTTTGTTAAGTTGTTGTACGCTGCCATATGCGTCCTACTACTTCCCTTTTTTTTTCCTACTACTTCCCTTCGTCAAGAAGAAAATGATCCTGCATTCCTGCTCCATGCAGGCACCTATTTTGTTTGGTGAAAAAATTGCGTGCGTAGCTCAACAGCCTCGCGTTTCTTTCTTACTAAAAGAGAAAATTCTTCTTGCTTGACTATCGACGGCCATAGTTTAGAGCATCTCCAACAGCCGCGTTACGTGCCGCGCCCAAAAATAACGTTTGCCGAGCGTGCTTCGTCAGGTTTAACGCGGGGATAGGCGCCGGCTCCAAAAGCCGCGCTATAATGCAGCGCGCGCGCGCCGCTCCAGCAGTGCCCAAAAATGCAGCGCGCGCACAATATTTTTTAATACATAGATTGCATTAAAATAAAAAGGATACAAAGTTATTTTACATATATATTGCAACTAGATAGGTAGTTCGAAAACATAGATAGATAGTTCGGCGCTAGATAGTTCGAAAACATAAAAAACTAATCACAGTCGCTCCAGTCATCTGCACCATCATCATCGTCGTTGGTGTCGTCAGAGGTTGACAGCCAGCAGTTCAACCAACGCTCATCTTCTTGAGTGAAGAAGGACCTCCCGCCTGCATTGATGAGGTCGGACTGCGCACACGCCAATGCCTTCCGACGACGCCTGTCCAACCGCTCATCGCGGCGCCGGCGCGTGTCCTCCTCGCGGCGACTTGCCCAATATTGCTGCTCGTAGGCGACGTCCTCCGGGTGGCGCCGGCGCCACTCCGCCATGACCCGCTCGTCCTCCTGGTCGACGAGGAGGCGGCGCTGCAGCGCAGTGTGCTCCGCACGGTCTTGTGCGGAGTTTAGACGAAGCGGCGGGGCGACGTCTAACGCCTGCTGGAGCGTGTGGACGTCCTGGAAGTTCATTTGGCGGCGCGGCCTGCCTAGGCGCCACGCCGCCGCGTCGAACGCGCGGGCGGCCTCGTGCGCCGTGTCGTAGGTTCCGATACTAAGCCGGAGATCGCCGGAGCGTATCTCGACGTAGAACCCGCCGTTCGGGCGCTCGCGGACGCCGTGGTAGCCCGACACAGAACGGCGGCGCGGCGGCATGATGGCGCGGCGGGGGCGGCGCGCTGGAGCGGCAGCGGCGCTCTGGGGCGGCGGCGGCGCGAGAGGCAGGGAGAGAGAGAGCGCGCGCACGAAGCGGTGGCGCGCGCTGCTATTTATAGGCGCGCGGGAGGCGGCGCCACAAAAATGGCGTGCGTGGTCATTTCGCGCGCGCAAGCGGTTCCCGCGCGCGTGGTTTTCCCGTCGCCGCTGGAGCGCGTCATTCTGCCCCGCGCGCGGTAAAACGGAAGTTTAGCGCGCGCGACTTTTTGCGCCGCTGTTGGAGATGCTCTTAACACTGGACGTCCTCATCGTCCCGCGCACATACTCAAGTGACATCATTTTCTGTTTACCGTGGCTCTAAAGAAATGTTCCATGGTGTGAACCCTCGTTGGTTCTGTAGCCACCTTTTCCACAGAGAAGGTTTTGCATCGCGAGGATGATGTGCTGACAAGCTTGACATTTGTTGACTCTTCGTCGTAGCAAATACTAACACCATTGTAGATGCAAAGAAAATAGATGAATATAAAGTTACAATTGAGAACATGAATTTTCTAATTAAGGATCATACGATTATAACAGTAACATAGTGAAAATTTATATCTACAAGGTTTTTAAAAAGTAGGTAAATCACATATATATAGACACGTATACATATCGAATCTGGTAGGGAGAAAGCGGACTATGCCGGTGCTCTTTAGAAGAATGTGGCACCCCCGAAGGAACGGTTCTTCACATGGCTGGTGATGAGAGATCGAAGGTGGACGGCTAACCGGCAAGCGCGACGCGGTATGCAACACACAACCTGCTGCATACTCTGAGATCAGTCCTCGAAGACATCGTCAATCTGATGGTGCAATGCTTGTTTGCCAGGCAGTTTTTGGTTTCTCTTACTCCGTCGATGGCCATTAGATTCTGGTGTGCTAAGGCAAGAGAATTGGATTCGATCTTAATCATGGGGTTCTGCAAGCTTTGGCTAGAGAGGTACGCATAGTGTTCGATGGTAAGACATCAACGGTGCAAAAGAGTTACATGCTTAGTAGTAGACGAGCACAAGCAATTGGTTGCTAGGCGAAAGGAGGCGGGCATTAGATAGGATTAGCTTGTTTGGTTGCGGTGGGTGGTTTCGGTTTCGCCCATTTTGTGTGCAAAAGAGAATGTTCTTTTTACTCATAACTTGTAATTAACTCTCCTTCTCGTCAATGTCATTAACAAGCATCTGCTTGTTCTTAAAAGAAATATGGTAGTGAAATATGACAATCTCCAAGCCGAGGAAAAACAACAAAGTAAATTACTTTACGTTGAGCTCTAGCAAGTTACAACGATATAATGTAAAAGGGTTTTAAGTTACAATAAGAACATACAACAAATATGAGTGTTATTTTACTGAAGTTCACATGCTGGTGTTCCTATTTATATTGTACAACAAAGATTTTTAGTCCCAAACAAGTTATGATAGACTAAAGTTGAAACCCATAATATCTTGAAATATAGTCAATGTATGGTCAAAGTTAAAGGAAAGTTCTCGTGAAGTTGCATTCAATGGACTACAATAGCCCTTTCACCCAAGCATGTGCCTCTCTTATAATTTACTTAACCAACCTTTTTTCCTCTCCGAGCTAAGGAAAAGTAGAGTAAGTTGGATACAGTTTATTACAAACCAACATACTGGGCAGGACCCCAAATTAATGATTTTTAACTTTTTGACGCAAAATTGTCGAGGGCACATTTAATGATCATGCATAAAGTACATAGTACAAGCACAAACGTGGATGTTTGGAATCTTTTTCTGCGGACGTTTGGAATCTTGCGGTGGATTTCTCTGGATTCTAGACGAAGGGAAGGTGTCTTCTAGTATGTGCTTAAAATAAGGTCATTTAAGCACCCAAAACACGTATTGGCAATACATGTGAGAGAATATTCGAGAAGTAGACCCATCTTGAAGTTAATGTGAGTTAGAGCATAGATTGTTGAATGGGTACTAGTAAATACGGTGGGACTGTTGTGATGGCTTGGCTTATTAGGGTGATAGACTACTCATATCAATAAAGAATTCCTTCTTTTCCGGGAGCCCATTCGGAAAGAACTCCAAAATTAAGCGTGCTCAGCTTGGAGTAGTTTCAGGATGGGCGACCCACCAGGAAGTTGCTCCCGGGTGTGCACGAGTGAGGAAAAATTACGCAAAAAAGACTAGTATTGATATGTGAGGCCAGTCTAGATCCTGCCAGGAGTAACGACCACCGGCGGGTGTGTCCGGGGCGTTACAACTGTGCAGTTGGAAATTGGCTACCATTAGAGTTATTGCAGTACATATTTTCTGGCAATATCTCAATGGATCACTGAATTGGTGTTGCAGTTTGGAGATTGCATCGATAAGATTAGATTGTGTGTGCAATAAGAACTCAGTGGTGTCATGGACAATTATTAGATTTTTTCTAACTTCTAGTGTCAAAATATAAAAGAAGATTACCAACAACTCATAAAAAGGTGAATACATTACATGTTAGATGTATTGAAATGTTAAAATTTTGCTAGGCTGATGATGTTCTTGAGGCCTGAATGTTTACTTATGGTCCCTATTTGTAATCCACTGGTGCGGTTGAGTCGCTTGTGCGGTAGTTCCATTGCTTGTTTGCAATTCTTAGGCACTAGTTCAATTGGCCAATTATTAAAAACTATTTGAAAGCTCGTGCGTTGCCACCTATGGAACAATAAATCTATGTAAAGATACATTTGAGACATCGTTATTTCAAAAGCGGACATTGCATGGAGAAAAAACAATTAACTGATTCCTCTAATTCTAATCATACCACGGGTGACTTGTATCTTTTGCACCAAACTAAAATTGCATGACTTGTATGAACCGCTTAGTTGACATCTAATTCTAATCATACCACGGGTGACTTGTGTCATAAATAAATGCATGTGCTCTTCATTTATACCATGTAAAAGTTAGTTTGCCGTCCAAGGTTCGCGGGTGTAACTTTTTCATGTCAAGATGCACTTCATACAAGGAAGACCATATGGTCGACCCCAAGATCAGATTTTGAGATCAATACTACGTGCTAGTTTCCAAATTATGCCGGACTACACACATGCATGTCAGATTTGATAAATGTCCATGTTACTGTGGCCCTGCTAAAGGCAGAAAGCCCTCCAAGCCGACCTCTTGAGGAAAAAAAGAGCAATCATGTGCACTGGTCACCAAAGCCAAATAGGATATTGAGGAAGTCAAAAAGAAGGCACCGGACACAAAGCAAGCCAAGTGTCTTCTGCTATCTGAAACATGGGCAATACCAATTTCCTTATTAATATATGTGTCAAAATAGTGATTCCATTAGCATGCATGTTGTGATGTTCATGCGTGAAATACAAGAAGTATGTATGTGAGTGATGCCGAGATGTGGCACAAAATATTTTTTCCAGGATTAGGTAATAAATTAAATTTTTAAATAGCCTACTGAAAGCCGCCGGCTCACGAACAGCAGGCCGAGCATACCATCGGCCGCAAACGGGTCGAAAGCACTACATGCCTTAAAATAGGCTAAAAGCACGTGGCGCAAACGGGTGGAAAGAACCATGGTCACGAGCGGGGCGAAAGAACCACATGTTGAAAAGACACCGCATATACCACATGTGGGCCAAAAGGATAGCCGATGGAGTTGTATGTGTTGGAAATGTAGTAGAAGACAAAAAATCGGCTTACGATCAAAATTCTTTGATCACTATGCAGTACTATGAAGATACATACAAGGTTAGATCAGACCGCAACAAACCTCCAGTTGTAGCAAAATAAGAGTGGGTGTAGATCGTTCTCAAAGTCCCTCAAACCGTCTCACGAATGATCCATCGAACAAATATAGAAAGCATGATATGTTTGAAGGAAATATGCCCTAGAGGCAATAATAAAATTGTTATTTATATTTCCTTGTATATCACGATAAATGTATTTTATTCATGCTAGAATTGTATTAACCGGAAACTTGATACATGTGTGAATACATAGACAAAACAGAGTATCCCTAGTATGCCTCTACTAGACTAGCTCGTTAATCAAAGATGGTTATGTTTCCTAACCATAGACATGTGTTGTCATTTGATCAACGGGGTCATGTCAATAGGAGAATGATGTGATGGACAAGACCCATCCGCTAGCTTAGCACTATAATCGTTTAGTTTTACTGCTATTGCTTTCTTCATAACTTATACATGTTCCTCTAACTGTGAGATTATGCAACTAACGAATACCGGAGGAACACCTTGTGTGATATCAAACGTCACAACAAAACTGGGTGATTATAAAGATGCTCTACAGGTGTTTTCGAAAGTGTTTGTGGTGTTGGCATAGATCAAGATTAGGATTTGTCACTCTGAGTGTCAGAGAGGTATCCCTCGGCCCTCTCGGCAATACTCATTATAATAAGCCTTGCAAGCTAAAAGACTAATGAGTTAGTCACAAGATGATGTATTACGGAACGAGTAAAGAGACTTGCCGGTAACAAGATTGAACTAGGTATGATGATACCGACGATCGAATCTCGGACAAGTAACATACCGATGACAAAGGGAACAACGTATGTTGTTATGCAGTTTGACCGATAAAGATCTTCGAAGAATATGTAGGAGCCAATATGAGCATCCATGTTCCGCTATTGGTTATTGACCGGAGATGTGTCTCGGTCATGTCTACATAGTTCTTGAACCCATAGGGTCCGCACGCTTAACGTTCGACAACGATCGATGTTATGAGTTTATGTGTTTTGATGTACCAAAGGTTGTTCGGAGTCCCGGATGAAATCACGAACATGACGAGGAGTCTCGGAATGGCCGAGACATAAAGAATGATATATTGGACGATGTTACACCGGATGAGTTTCGGGGGTCACCGGATAAATATCGGAGTGCCGGGGGGTTATCGGAATCCCCGGGGGAACTAATGGGCCAACATGGGCCTTGTGTGAGAGAGAGAGGAGGGGCCTCTAGGGCTGCCCCTCCCCATGAGGAGTCCGAATTGGACTAAGAGGGAGCGGCGCCCCCTCTCTTTCCCTCTCCCTCTCTCCCTCTCCTTCCTTTCCCCTCTCTTCCCTTGTTGGAAACCTACTAGGAATAGGATCCTATTCCTAGTAGGAATCCTACATGGGGCGCGCCCTATAGGGGTCGGCCAGCCTCTCCCCTTGCTCCTTTATAGACGGGGAAAGGGCGCACCCAAAGACACACAAGTTTACAATTGTTTTAACCGTGTGCGGTGCCCCCTCCACGGTTACACACCTCAGTCATATCGTTGTCGTGCTTAGGCGAAGCCCTGCACCGGTAACTTCATCATCACCGTCACCACCCCGTCATGCTGACGAAACTCTCCCTCGGCCTCAACTAGATCAAGAGTACGAGGGATGTCACTGAGCTGAACGTGTGCATATCGCGGAGGTATCGTGCGTTTGGTACTTGATCGATTGGATCGCGAAGACGTTCGACTAAATCAACGACGTTACTAAACGCTTCCGCTTTCGGTCTACGAGGGTACGTGGACACACTCTCCCCGCTCGGTGCTATGCTTCTCCTAGATAGATATTGCATGATCGTAGGATTTTTTTTGAAATATTACGTTCCCCAACAGTGGCATCATGAGCCAGGTCTATGCGTAGAAGATATGCACGAGTATAACACAAAAAGTTGTGGGCGATAATAGTCATACTGCTTACCAGCATGTCATACTTTGATTCAGCGGTATTGTTGGATGAAGCGACTCAAACCGACATTACATGACCGCGTTCATGAGAATGGTTCTACCGTCGTGCTTCGCACAAAGGTGGCTAGTGGGTGTCTATTTCTCCAACTTTAGTTGAATCGAGTGTGACTACGCCCGGTCCTTGTTGAAGGTTAAAACAACACACTTGACGAAAAATTGTTGTGGTTTTGATGCGTAGGTAAGAACGGTTCTTGCTAAGCATGTAGCAGCCACGTAAAATTTGCAACAATAAAGTAGAGGACGTCTAACTTGTTTCTGCAGGGCATGTTGTGATGTGATATGGTCAAGACGTGATGAGTTATACGTTATTGTATGAGATGATCATGTTTTGTAAATTGTCGGAAACTGGCAGGAGCCTTATGGTTATCTCTTTATTGTATGAATTGTGAACGCCGTGTAATTGCTTTACTTTATCACTATGAGTTAGCGGTAGTAGTAGTAGCAATAGTTGGTGAGACGACCACGACGCTACGATGAAGATCATGGTGTCAAGCCGGTGACGATGGAGATCATGACGATGCTTTGGAGATGGAGATCAAAAGCACAAGATGATGATGGCCATATCATGTCACATATTTTGATTGCATGTGATGTTTATCTTATAATGTTTCTTATTTTTCTTAGTACGACGGTAGCATTATAAGATGACCCCTTACAAAATTTCAAGGTACAAGTGTTCTCCCTGAGTATGCACCGTTGCGACAGTTCGTCGTGCCGAGACACCACGTGATGATCGGGTGTGATAAGCTCTACATTCAAATACAATGGGTGTAAGACAGTTTTGCACATGCAGAATACTCGGGTTAAACTTGACGAGCCTAGCATGTACAGACATGGCCTCGGAACACTGGAGACCTAAAGGTCGAGCGTGAATCATATAGTAGATATGATCAACATAAGATGTTCACCATTGAAAACCACTCCATCTCACGTGATGATCGGACATGGTTTAGTTGATTTGGATCACGTGATCATTTAGGTGACTAGAGGGATGTCTATCTAAGTGGGAGTTCTTTAGTAATATGATTAATTGAACTTTAATTTATCATGAACTTAGTCCTAATAGTTTTTGCATATCTATTTTGTTGTAGATCAATGGCCCATGCTACCGTTCCCTTGAATTTTAATGCGTTCCTAGAGAAAGCTAAGTTGAAAGATGATGGTAGAAACTACACATACTGGGTCCGTAACTTGAGGATTATCCTCATTGCTGCACCGAAGAATTGTGTCCTTGAAGCACTGCTAGGTGACAAGCCCCCTCCCGCTAATGTAGACGCTTTGAACGTCTGGCAGACGCGGTCTGATGACTACTCGATAGTTCAGTGTGCCATGCTTTACGACTTAGAATCGGGACTTCAAAGATGTTTTGAACGTCATGGAGCATATGAGATGTTCCAGGAGTTGAAGTTAATATTTCAAGCAAATGCCCGAATTGAGAGATATGAAATCTCCAATAAGTTCTATAGATGCAAGATGGAGGAGAACAGTTCTATCAGTGAACACTTACTCAGAATGTCTGGGTACTACAATCACATGACTCAACTTGGATGCAAAGTTGATGAAGGTAGTATTATTGATAGAGTTCTTCAATCACTGCCACCAAGCTATAAAGGCTTCGTGATGAACTATAATATGCAAGGGATGCAAAAGACAATTCCCGAGCTCTTCACTATGCTCAAAGCTGCGAAGGTAGAAATCAAAAAGGATCATCAAGTGTTGATGGTTAACAAGACCACTAGTTTCAAGAAAAAGGGCAAGGGAAAGAAGGGGGACTGCAAGAAAAATAGCAAGCTAGTTGCTACTCCAGCGAAGAAACCCAAGTCTGGATCCAAGCCTGAAACTGAGTGCTTCTACTGCAAAGGGACTGGTCACTGGAAGCGGAACTGCCCCAAGTATTTGGCGGATACGAAGGATGGCAAAGTGAACAAAGGTATATTTGATATACATGTTATTGATGTGTACCTTACTAATGCTCATAGTAGCATCTGGGTATTTGATACTGGTTCGGTTGCTAATATTTGTAACTCGAAACATGGGCTATAGATTAAACGACGATTAGCTAGGGACAAGGTGACGATGCGCATGGGAAATGGTTCCAAAGTCAATGTGATCGCCGTCGGCACGCTACCTCTACATCTACCATCGGGATTAGTTTTAGACCTAAATAATTGTTATTTGGTGCCAGCGTTGAGCATGAACATTATATCTGGATCTTGTTTATTGCGAGACGGTTATTCATTTAAATCAGAGAATAATGGTTGTTCTATTTATATGAGTAATATCTTTTATGGTCATGCACCCTTGATGAATGGTCTATTTTTGTTGGATCTCTATCGTAATAATACACATATTCATAATATTGCAGCCAAAAGATGCAAAGTTGATAATGATAGTGCAACTTATTTGTGGCACTGCCGTTTAGGTCATATTGGTGTAAAGCGCATGAAGAAACTCCATGCTGATGGAATTTTGGAATCACTTGATTATGAATCACTTGGTGCTTGCGAACCATGCCTCATGGGCAAGATGACTAAAATTGCGTTCTCCGGAACAATGGAGCGAGCAACTGACTTATTGAAAATCATACATACTAATGTATGCGGTCCGATGAGTGTTGAGGCTCGCGGCGGGTATCGTTATTTTCTGACCTTCACAGATGATTTGAGCAGATATGGGTATATCTACTTGATGAAACACAAGTCTGAAACATTTGAAAAGTTCAAAGAATTTCATAGTGAAGTAGAGAATCATCGTAACAAGAAAATAAAGTTTCTACGATCTGATCGTGGAGGCGAATATTTGAGTTACGAGTTTGGCCTTCATTTAAAACAACGGGGAATAGTTTCACAACTCACGCCACCTGGAACACCACAGCGTAATGGTGTGTCCGAACATCGTAACTGTACTTTATTAGATATGGTGTGACCTATGATGTCTCTTACCGATTTACCACTATCGTTTTGGGGTTATGCTTTATAGACAGCTACATTCACGTTAAATAGGGCACCATCTAAATCCGTTGAGACAACGCCTTAATTGTGAACTGTGGTTGTGATGCTTATGTGAAAAAACTTCAACCTGATAAGATCGAACCCAAGTCGGAGAAATGTGTCTTCATAGGATACCCAAAGGAAACTATTGGGTACACCTTCTATCACATATCCGAAGGCAAGATATTCGTTGCTAAGAATGGATCCTTGTTGGGGAACGTAGTATTTCAAAAAAAAAAACCTACGATCACGCAAGATCTATCTAGGAGAAGCATAGCAACGAGTGGGAGAGTGTGTCAACGTACCCTCGTAGACCGAAAGCGGAAGCGTTTAGTAACATGGTTGATGTAGTCAAATGTCTTCGCGATCCAACCGATCCAAGCACCGAACGTACGACACCTCCGCGTTCAGCACGCGTTTAGCTAGATGACGTCCCACGAACTCTTGATCCAATTGAGCGTCATGGGAGAGTATCGTCAGCACGATGGCGTGGTGATGGTGATGATGAAGTTACCGGTGCAGGGTTTCGCCTAAGCACTGCAACGATATGACGGAGGTGTGTAACTGTGGAGGGGGCACTGTTGGGGAACGTTGCATGGGAAACAAAAATTTTCCTACCGTTCACCAAGATCAATCTAGTAGATGCAACTACGAGGGGGGAGTGTGATCTACGTACCCTTGTAGATCGCTAAGCGGAAGCGTTATGAACGCGGATGATGGAGTCGTACTCGTCGCGATTCAGATCGCCGAAGACCTAGCACCGAAGCAACGGTGCCTCCGCGTTCTTCACACGTACGGCTCGGGGACGTCTCCTCCTTCTTGATCCAGCAAGGGGTGGAGGAGAGGTTGATGGAGAACCGGCAGCACGACGGCGTGGTGGTGATGGTGGAGAAGAACTCCAGCAGGGCTTCGCCTAAGCACCGCGGGAGAAGAAGATGTAACGGGAGAGGGAGGGCAGCACCGAGGCACAAACTGTGTTGGCTGCCCTCCCTTTGCCCCACTATATATAGGGGGGGTGGGGAGGTGAGGGCGCCCTAGGGTTTCCCCCTAGGGGCCGGCGGCCAGGGCAAGGGGAGGGGGCGGCGGCCAGGGCAGGGGGGGCGGCCAGGCCCTAGGGTTTCCCCCCCTAGGTGCCTTGCCCCCCAAGGCCAAGGGGTGCGGCCAGCCCTAGGGGGTCCCACCCCCTTAGCCGCATGAGGAGAGGGCCCAGGGGGGGCGCACAGCCCCCTGAGGGCTGTGGTGTTCCCCCTTGTGGCCCACTAGGCCCAGAACTTCTTCCGGACCCCCCCGAAAACCTTTCCGGTACTCCGCCGATTTCCCGATGCTCCCCGGAACACTTCCGGTACTCCGAAACCTTTCATCCTATATATCAATCTTCGTCTCCGGACCATTCCGGAGACCCTCGTCATGTCCGGGATCTCATCCGGGACTCCGAACAACCTTCGGTAACCATACACTTTTCTCACTAACAACCCTAGCGTCACCGAACGTTAAGTGTGTAGACCCTGCGGGTTCGGAAACCATGTAGACATGACCGAGACACTCCCAGGTCAATAACCAATAGCGGGATCTGGATACCCATATTGGTTCCCACATGTTTCTCGATGATCTCATCGGATGAACCACGATGTCAAGGATTCAGGCAATCCCGTATACAGTTCCCTTTGTCTCGTCGGTATGTTACTTGCCCGAGATTCGATCGTCGGTATCTCTATACCTAGTTCAATCTCGTTACCGGCAAGTCTCTTTTCTCGTTACCGTAATACATAATCCCGTGACCAACTACTTAGTCACTTTGAGCTCATTGAGATGACGCATTACCGAGTGGGCCCGGAGATACCTCTCCGTCACACGGAGTGACAAATCCCAGTCTTGATCCATGTCAACTCAACAGACACCCTCGGAGATACCTGTAGAGTACCTTTATAGTCACCCAGTTACGTTGTGACGTTTGGTACACACAAAGCACTCCTACGGTGTCAGTGAGTTACATGATCTCATGGTCATAGGAACTTATACTTGACATGCAGAAAACTATAGCGATAACTGACACGATCAAAAGCTATGTTAACGTTTGGGTCTCGTCCATCACATCATTCTCCTAATGATGTGATCCCGTTATCAAATGACAACTCATGTCTATGACCTGGAAACTGCGGTCATCTTTGATCAACGAGCTAGTCCTGTAGAGGCTCACTAGGGACACAAAGTCTGTCTATTCATCCACACGTGTATCTGAGTTTCCAATCAATACAATTATAGCATGGATAATAAACGATTATCATGAACAAGGAAATATAATAATAACTCTTTTATTATTGCCTCTAGGGCATATTTCCAACAATTACTTATAACTCCCACTCAAATTGACATCCCTCTGGTCATCTGAGCGTGACATGATCCAAATCCACCAACCCAAGTCCGATCATCACGTGAGATGAGGTGGTGTTAATGGTGAACATCTTCATGTTGATCATATCTACTATATGACTCATGCTCGACCTTTCGGTCTTCCGTGTTCCGAGGCCATGTCTGTACATGCTAGGCTCGTCAAGTCTAACCCGAGTGTTCTGCATGTGCAAAACTGGCTTGCACCCGTTGTATGCGAACGTAGAGTCTATCACACCCGATCATCACGTGGTGCTTCGAAACGACGAACCTTCGCAACGGCGCACACTCGGGGGGAACACAATTTTATCTTGAAATTTTAGTGAGGGATCATCTTATAATGCTACCGTCGTCCTAAGCAAAATAAGATGCATAAAAGGATTAACATCACATGCAAATCATAAGTGACATGATATGGCCATCAACTCGTGCTTTTGATCTCCATCTCCAAAGCACCGGCATGATCTCCATCGTCACCGGCGCCACGCCATGATCTCCATCATCATGATCTCCATCATCGTGTCGCCATCGGGGTTGTCGCGCGCCCACCATGCTCTTACTACTATTGCTACCGTTTAGCGATAAAGTAAAGCATTACAAAGCGCTTAATGATTGACACGCAGGTCATACAAAAAATAAAGACAACCCTATGGCTCCTGCCGGTTGCCGTATGCATCGACATGCAAGTCGATATTAACTATTACAACATGATCATCTCATACATCAAATATATCTCATCATGTCATTGGCCATATCATATCACATGCATACCCTGCAAAAACAAGTTAGACGTCCTCTAATTTGTTGTTGCATGTTTTACGTGGCTGCTATGGGTATCTAGCAAGAACGCTTCTTACCTACGCAAAACCACAACGGTGATATTCAAGTTGCTATTTAACCTTCTACAAGGACCGCCTTGTTCTATTCCGATTCAACTAAGATAGGAGAGACAGACACCCGCCAGCCATCTTATGCAACAAAAGTCACATGTCTGTCGATGGAACCGGTCTCATGTACGTGGACATGTAAAGTTGGTCCGGGCCGCTTCATCCTATAATACCGTTGAATCAAGAAAGACTAAGGAGGGCAGCAATTTAAACATCAACGCCACAAACCCTTTTGTGTTCTACTCGAGAAAGCATCTACGCAAGATCCTAGCTCTGATGCCACTGTTGGGGAACGTTGCATGGGAAACAAAAATTTTCCTACCGTTCACCAAGATCAATCTAGTAGATGCAACTACGAGGGGAGAGTGTGATCTACGTACCCTTGTAGATCGCTAAGCGGAAGCGTTATGAACGCGGATGATGGAGTCGTACTCGTCGCGATTCAGATCGCCGAAGACCTAGCACCGAAGCAACGGTGCCTCCGCGTTCTTCACACGTACGGCTCGGGGACGTCTCCTCCTTCTTGATCCAGCACGGGGTGGAGGAGAGGTTGATGGAGAACCGGCAGCACGACGGCGTGGTGGTGATGGTGGAGAAGAACTCCAGCAGGGCTTCGCCTAAGCACCGCGGGAGAAGAAGATGTAACGGGAGAGGGAGGGCAGCACCGAGGCACAAACTGTGTTGGCTGCCCTCCCTTTGCCCCACTATATATAGGGGGGGTGGAGAGGTGAGGGCGCCCTAGGGTTTCCCCCTAGGGGCCGGCGGCCAGGGCAAGGGGAGGGGGCGGCGGCCAGGGCAGGGGGGGGCGGCCAGGCCCTAGGGTTTCCCCCCTAGGTGCCTTGCCCCCCAAGGCCAAGGGGTGCGGCCAGCCCTAGGGGGTCCCACCCCCTTAGCCGCATGAGGAGAGGGCCCAGGGGGGGCGCACAGCCCCCTGAGGGCTATGGTGTTCCCCCTTGTGGCCCACTAGGCCCAGAACCACTTCCGGACCCCCCGAAACCCCTTCCGGTACTCCGCCGATTTCCCGATGCTCCCCGGAACACTTCCGGTACTCCGAAACCTTTCATCCTATATATCAATCTTCATCTCCGGACCATTCCGGAGACCCTCGTCATGTCCGGGATCTCATCCGGGACTCCGAACAACCTTCGGTAACCATACACTTTTCTCACTAACAACCCTAGCGTCACCGAACGTTAAGTGTGTAGACCCTGCGGGTTCGGAAACCATGTAGACATGACCGAGACACTCCCAGGTCAATAACCAATAGCGGGATCTGGATACCCATATTGGTTCCCACATGTTTCTCGATGATCTCATCGGATGAACCACGATGTCAAGGATTCAGGCAATCCCGTATACATTTCCCTTTGTCTCGTCGGTATGTTACTTGCCCGAGATTCGATCGTCGGTATCTCTATACCTAGTTCAATCTCGTTACTGGCAAGTCTCTTTACTCGTTACCGTAATACATAATCCCGTGACCAACCACTTAGTCACTTTGAGCTCATTGAGATGACGTATCACCGAGTGGGCCCGGAGATACCTCTCCGTCATACGGAGTGACAAATCCCAGTCTCGATCCATGTCAACTCAACAGACACCCTCGGAGATACCTGTAGAGTACCTTTATAGTCACCCAGTTACGTTGTGACGTTTGGCACACACAAAGCACTCCTACGGTGTCAGTGAGTTACATGATCTCATGGTCATAGGAACTTATACTTGACATGCAGAAAACTATAGCGATAACTGACACGATCAAAAGCTATGTTAACGTTTGGGTCTCGTCCATCACATCATTCTCCTAATGATGTGATCCCGTTATCAAATGACAACTCATGTCTATGACCTGGAAACCGCGGTCATCTTTGATCAACGAGCTAGTCCTGTAGAGGCTCACTAGGGACACAAAATCTGTCTATTCATCCACACGTGTATCTGAGTTTCCAATCAATACAGTTATAGCATGGATAATAAACGATTATCATGAACAAGGAAATATAATAATAACTCTTTTATTATTGCCTCTAGGGCATATTTCCAACAGTCTCCCACTTGCACTAGAGTCAATAATCTAGTATTACAAGGTAATGAATCTAACACCCATAGAGTCTTGGTGTTGATCGTGCTTAGCCCGTGGAAGAGGCTTAGTCAACGGATCTGCAACATTCAAATCCGTGTGTACTTTGCAAATGTTTATGTCCTCCTCCTTGACCGAATCGCGGATGGAATTGAAGCGTCGCTTTATGTGTCTGGTCCTCTTGTGAAACCTTGGTTCCTTGGCTAGAGCAATGGCACCAGTGTTGTCACAGAACAGAGTCATTGGGTTCAGTGCACTAGGCACAACTCCAAGATCTGTCATGAACTCCTTCATCCAGACACCTTCCTTAGCCGCCTCCGAGGCAGCTATATACTCCGCTTCACATGTAGAATCAGCTACCACGCTCTGCTTGGAACTGCACCAGCTTACCGCTTCCCCGTTGAGAATATATACGTATCCGGTTTGTGACTTAGAGTCATCCGGATCAGTGTCAAAGCTTGCATCGACGTAACCCTTTACGACGAGCTCTTGATCACCTCCATAAACGAGAAACATATCCTTAGTCCTTTTCAGGTACTTCAGGATATTCTTGACCGCTGTCCAGTGATCCATACCAGGATTACTTTGAAACCTTCCGGCCATACTTATGGCAAGGCTGACATCTGGTCTTGTGCACAGCATTGCATACATGATAGAGCCTATGGCTGAAGCATAGGGGACGACACTCATCTTTTCTCTATCTTCCGCAGTCACTGGGCATTGAGTCTTACTCAACTTTGTACCTTGCAATACCGGCAAGAACCCCTTCTTGGATTGATCCATTTTGAACTTCTTCAAAACTTTATCAAGGTACGTGCTTTGTGAAAGTCCTATCAAGCGTCTTGATCTATCTCTATAGATTTTGATGCCCAATATGAAAGCAGCTTCACCGAGATCTTTCATCGAAAAACTCTTGTTCAAATACCCCTTCACGCTATCCAAAAATTCTATATTGTTTCCAATCAGCAATATGTCATCCACATATAATATTAGAAACGCTATAGAGCTCCCACTCACTTTCTTGTAAATACAAGCTTCATTGTAAACTTGTATAAACCCAAATGCTTTGATCACCTCATCAAAACGAAGATTCCAACTCCGAGATGCTTGCACCAGCCCATAAATGGAACGCTGGAGCTTGCATACTTTGTCAGCATTCTCTGGATCGACAAAACCTTCTGGTTGTATCATATACAACTCTTCCTTAAGAAAACCGTTAAGGAACGCTGTTTTGACATCCATCTGCCAAATTTCATAATCGAAAAATGCAGCTATTGCTAACATGATTCGGACGGATTTAAGCATCGCTACGGGTGAGAAAGTCTCATCGTAGTCAATCCCTTGAACTTGTGAAAAACCCTTTGCCACAAGTCGAGCTTTATACACGGTGACATTACCGTCAGCGTCCGTCTTCCTCTTAAAAATCCATTTGTTCTGAATGGCCTTCCGCCCTTCAGGTAATACTTCCAAAGTCCATACTTTGTTTTCATACATGGATCCCATCTCGGATTTCATGGCCTCTAACCATTTGTCGGAATCTGGGCCCACCATCGCTTCTCCATAGCTCGTAGGTTCACCGTTGTCTAACAACATGACCTCCAAGACAGGGTTACCATACCACTCAGGTGCAGTGCGTACCCTTGTCGACCTACGAGGTTCGGTAGTAACTTGATCAGTAGCTTCTTGATCATCATCATTGGCTTCCTCTTCAACCTCTGCAGGCTACACAAAAACATCTTTCTGTGCTGCGCTACTTTCTGGTTGAAGCAGAGGTTCAATAACCTCATCAAGTTCTACCTTCCTCCCACTCAATTCTTTCGAGAGAAACTCTTTCTCGAGAAAGGACCCGTTCTTAGCGACAAACACTTTGCCCTCGGATCTGAGATAGAAGGTGTACCCAACTGTTTCTTTTGGGTATCCTATGAAGACACATTTGTCCGCTTTGGGTTCGAGCTTTTCTGGCTGAAGCCTTTTGACATAAGCATCGCAACCCCAAACCTTGAGAAAAGACAACTTAGGTTTCTTACCAAACCACAGTTCATACGGTGTTGTCTCAACGGACTTAGATGGAGCCCTATTTAAAGTGAATGCAGCTGTCTCTAACGCATATCCCCAAAACGATAGTGGCAAATCGGCAAGAGACATCATAGAACGCACCATATCTAATATGGTTCGATTACGACGTTCGGACACACCATTACGCTGTGGTGTTCCAGGTGGCGTCAACTGTGAAACAATTCCACATTTTCTTAAGTGATCACCAAACTCATAACTCAGATATTCTCCCCCTCGATCAGATCGTAGGAACTTGATCTTCTTGTTACGATGATTTTCTACTTCACTCTGAAATTGCTTGAACTTTTCAAAAGTTTCAGACTTATGCTTCATTAAGTAAATATACCCATATCTACTTAAGTCGTCAGTGAAGGTGAGGAAATAACGATATCCACCGCGCGCCGTTACACTCATCGGACCGCACACATCAGTATGTATGATTTCCAATAAGTCACTTGCCCGTTCCATTGTCCCTGAAAACGGGGTCCTTGTCATCTTGCCCATGAGGCACGGCTCGCACGTGTCAAGTGATTCAAAATCAAGAGACTCCAAAAGTCCATTAGCATGGAGCTTCCTCATGCGTTTTACGCCGATATGACCCAGACGGCAGTGCCACAAGAAAGTGGTATTATCATTATCTACTCTACATCTTTTGGCATCAATGTTATGAACATGTGTATCATCACTATCGAGATTCAATAAGAATAAACCCCTAACTTCGGGTGCATGACCATAAAAGATATTACTCATATAAATAGAACAACCATTATTCTCTGACTTAAATGAGTAACCGTCTCGCAATAAACAAGATCCAGATATAATGTTCATGCTTAACGCAGGCACTAAATAACAATTATTCAGGTTCATAACTAATCCCGATGGTAATCGAAGAGCGAGCGTGCCGACGGCGATCACATCAACCTTGGAACCATTTCCCACGCGCATCGTCACTTCGTCCTTCGCCAGCCTCCGTTTATTCCGCAGTTCCTGTTTAGAGTTGCAAATGTGAGCAACCGAACCGGTATCAAATACCCAGGCACTACAACGAGAGTTGGTAGGGTACACATCAATAACATGTATATCACATATACCTTTGTTGTTGTTGGCCCCCTTCTTGTCCGCCAGATACTTGGGGCAGTTCCGCTTCCAGTGGCCATTCCCCTTGCAATAGAAACACTCAGTCTCTGGCTTGGGCCCAGCCTTGGGTTTCTTCACTGGATTAGCAACTGCTTTGCCACCCTTCTTAGAGTTACCCTTCTTGCCCTTGCCATTCTTCTTGAAACTGGTGGTCTTATTGACCATCAACACTTGATACTCCTTCTGGATGTCTGCCTCAGCGACTTTCAGCATCGAGAACAGCTCGGCGATGGTTTTATTCATCCCTTGCATGTTGTACTGCTGGACGAAGCTCTTGTAGCTTGGAGGGAGTGACTGGAGAATTCTGTCAATGATAGCCTCATCCGGGAACACAAGTCCCAGATCAGCTATGCGGGTATAGTACCCAGACATCTTCAGTAAGTGCTCACTGACAGACGAATTCTCCTCCATCTTGCAAGCGAAGAATTTATCGGTGGTCTCATACCTCTCGATCTTAGCATTCTTCTCAAAGATGAACTTCAACTCCGTGTACATCTCATATGCACCATGACGTTCAAAACGCCTTTGAAGTCCTCCTTCCAAGCCGTACAACATGGCACATTGCACTATCGAATAGTCATCCGAACGCGTCTGCCAAACGTTCATAACGTCCGCAGAGGCTCCAGGAGCGGGGGGTTCACCTAGCGGTGCATTTAGGACATAAACCTTTTGGGCAGCTGTGAGGATGATCCTCAGATTGCGGAGCCAGTCCACAAAGTTGCTCCCATCATCTTTCAGTTTAGCTTTCTCTAGGAACGCATTAAAATTCAGGGGAACTCCTGCGCGAGCCATCTACAACATAAGATTTGCAAAGACAATTTAGACTATTGTTCATGATAAGTGAGTTATTACCTAATCAAATTAATTATAACTCCCACTCAAATTGACATCCCTCCGGTCATTCGAGCGTGACATGATCCAAATTCACCAACCCAAGTCCGATCATCACGTGAGATGAGGTGGTGTCAATGGTGAACATCAACATGTTGATCATATCTACTATATGACTCATGCTCGACCTTTCGGTCCTCCGTGTTCCGAGGCCATGTCTGTACATGCTAGGCTCGTCAAGTCTAACCCGAGTGTTCTGCATGTGCAAAACTGGCTTGCACCCGTTGTATGCGAACGTAGAGTCTATCACACCCGATCATCACGTGGTGCTTCGAAACGACGAACCTTCGCAACGGCGCACACTCGGGGGGAACACAATTTTATCTTGAAATTTTAGTGAAGGATCATCTTATAATGCTACCGTCGTCCTAAGCAAAATAAGATGCATAAAAGGATTAACATCACATGCAAATCATAAGTGACATGATATGGCCATCAACTCGTGCTTTTGATCTCCATCTCCAAAGCACCGGCATGATCTCCATCGTCACCGGCGCCACACCATGATCTCCATCATCATGATCTCCATCATCGTGTTGCCATCGGGGTTGTCGTGCGCCCACCATGCTCTTACTACTATTGCTACCGTTTAGCGATAAAGTAAAGCATTACAAAGCGCTTAATGATTGACACGCAGGTCATACAAAAATTAAAGACAACCCTATGGCTCCCGCCGGTTGCCGTATGCATCGACATGCAAGTCGATATTAACTATTACAACATGATCATCTCATACATCAAATATATTTCATCATGTCATTGGCCATATCATATCACATACATACCCTGCAAAAACAAGTTAGACGTCCTCTAATTTGTTGTTGCATGTTTTACGTGGCTGCTATGGGTATCTAGCAAGAACGCTTCTTACCTACGCAAAACCACAACGGTGATATTCAAGTTGCTATTTAACCTTCTACAAGGACCGCCTTGTTCTATTCCGATTCAACTAAGATAGGAGAGACAGACACCCGCCAGCCATCTTATGCAACAAAAGTCACATGTCTGTCGATGGAACCGGTCTCATGTACGTGGACATGTAAAGTTGGTCCGGGCCGCTTCATCCTATAATACCGCTGAATCAAGAAAGACTAAGGAGGGCAGCAATTTAAACATCAACGCCACAAACCCTTTTGTGTTCTACTCGAGAAAGCATCTACGCAAGATCCTAGCTCTGATACCACTGTTGGGGAACGTTGCATGGAAAACAAAAATTTTTATCTACGTTCACCAAGATCAATCTAGTAGATGCAACTACGAGGGGAGAGTAGGATCCACATACCCTTGTAGATCGCTAAGCGGAAGCGTTATGAACGCGGATGATGGAGTCGTACTCGCCGCGATTCAGATCGCCGAAGATCCTAGCACCGAAGCAACGGTGCCTCCGCGTTCTTCACACGTACGGCACGGGGACGTCTCCTCCTTCTTGATCCAGCAAGGGGTGGAGGAGAGGTTGATGGAGAACCGGCAGCACGACGGCGTGGTGGTGATGGTGGAGGAGAATTCCAGCAGGGCTTCGCCTAAGCACCGCGGGAGAAGAAGATGTTGTGGGAGAGGGAGGGCAGCACCGAGGCACGAACTTGTGTTTGCTGCCCTCCCTTTGCCTCACTATATATAGGGGGGGTGGAGAGGTGAGGGCGCCCTAGGGTTTCCCCCCTAGGGGGCCGGCGGCCAGGGCAAGGGGGGGCGGCGGCCAAGGCAGGGGGGGGGCGGCGGCCAGGGCCAGGCCCTAGGGTTTCCCCCCCTAGGTGCCTTGCCCCCCAAGGCTAGGGGGTGCGGCCACCCTAGAGGGGTCCACCCCCCTTGGCGCACAAGGAGAGGGCCCAGGGGGGGGCGCACAGCCCCTTGAGGGCTGTGGTGTTCCCCCTTGTGGCCCATTAGGCCCAGAACTGCTTCCGGAACCCCCCGAAACCCCTTTTCGGTATTCCGCCGATTTCCCGATGCTCTCCGGAACACTTCCGGACTCCGAAACCTTTCATCCTATATATCAATCTTCGTCTCCGGACCATTCCGGAGACCCTCGTCATGTCCGGGATCTCATCCGGGACTCCGAACAACCTTCGGTAACCATACACTTTTCTCACTAACAACCCTAGCGTCACCGAACGTTAAGTGTGTAGACCCTGCGGGTTCGGAAACCATGTAGACATGACCGAGACACTCCCAGGTCAATAACCAATAGCGGGATCTGGATACCCATATTGGTTCCCACATGTTTCTCGATGATCTCATCGGATGAACCACGATGTCAAGGATTCAGGCAATCCCGTATACATTTCCCTTTGTCTCGTCGGTATGTTACTTGCCCGAGATTCGATCGTCGGTATCTCTATACCTAGTTCAATCTCGTTACTGGCAAGTCTCTTTACTCGTTACCGTAATACATAATCCCGTGACCAACCACTTAGTCACTTTGAGCTCATTGAGATGACGTATCACCGAGTGGGCCCGGAGATACCTCTCCGTCATACGGAGTGACAAATCCCAGTCTCGATCCATGTCAACTCAACAGACACCCTCGGAGATACCTGTAGAGTACCTTTATAGTCACCCAGCTACGTTGTGACGTTTGGCACACACAAAGCACTCCTACGGTGTCAGTGAGTTACATGATCTCATGGTCATAGGAACTTATACTTGACATGCAGAAAACTATAGCGATAACTGACACGATCAAAAGCTATGTTAACGTTTGGGTCTCGTCCATCACATCATTCTCCTAATGATGTGATCCCGTTATCAAATGACAACTCATGTCTATGACCTGGAAACCGCAGTCATCTTTGATCAACGAGCTAGTCCTGTAGAGGCTCACTAGGGACACAAAGTCTGTCTATTCATCCACACGTGTATTTGAGTTTCCAATCAATACAGTTATAGCATGGATAATAAACGATTATCATGAACAAGGAAATATAATAATAACTCTTTTATTATTGCCTCTAGGGCATATTTCCAACAGGCACCGCACACGGCTTGCAAATCAACTTGTGTGTGTATGGGGTGCTCCCTCCCCACGTATATAAAGGAGGGAGGGAGGAGGAGGCGGCCAAGGAGGAG
The DNA here is from genome assembly GCA_902687465.1 of Secale cereale. NCBI lineage: Eukaryota > Viridiplantae > Streptophyta > Magnoliopsida > Poales > Poaceae > Secale > Secale cereale. The sequence goes on along the minus strand of LR738715.1, from coordinate 239,655,698 downwards.
GGCGCAACAAGGGGGGAGTCCTACTCCCACTAGGAGTAGAACTCCCCTATTCCTAGTAGGAGTAGGAGAGGGGGAAGGGAAGGAAAGGAGGGGGCGCCTCCCCTCCCCCTAGTCCAATTCAGACTAGGCTTGGGGGAGGGGGCGCGGCCCAGCCCTATCCATCCCTCTCTCTCTCCCCCTAAAGCCCATTAAGGCCCATATACTCCCCGGGGGTTTCAGTAACCTCCCGGTACTCCGGAATGCCCGAACTCATCCGAAACCTTTCCGGTGTCCAAACATAACCTTCCAATATATCAATATTCATGTCTCGACCACTTCGAGACTCCTCGTCATGTCCGTGATCACATCCGGGACTCTGAACAACCTTCGGTACATCAAAACACATAAACTCATAATACCGATCGTCATCGAACGTTAAGCGTGCGGACCCTACGGGTTCGAGAACTATGTAGACATGACCGAGACTCATCTCCGGTCAATAATCAATAGCGGAACCTGGATGTTCATATTGGCTCCCACATATTCTACGAAGATCTTTATCGGTCAAACCGCACAACCACATACGTTGTTCCCTTTGTCATCGGTATGTTACTTGCCCGAGATTCGATCATCGGTATCATCATACCTAGTTCAATCTCGTCGTCGTCAAGTCTCTTTACTCATTCCGTAATACATCATCTCGTGACTAACTCATTAGTCGTTTGCTTGCAAGGCTTATTATGATGTGTATTACCGAGAGGGCCCTGAGATACCTCTCCGACACTCGGAGTGACAAATCCTATTCTCGATCTATGCCAACACCACAAATACCTTCGGAGACACCTGTAGAGCATCTTTATAATCACCTAGTTATGTTGTGATGTTTGATAGCACACAAGGTGTTCCTCCGGTATTCGGGAGTTGCATAATCTCATAGTCATAGGAACATGTATAAGTCATGAAGAAAGCAATAGCAGAAAAACGAAACAATCAAGTTGCTAAGCTAACAGATGGGTCTTGCCCATCACATCATTCTCCTAATGATGTAATCCCGTTGATAAAATGACAACACATGTCTATGGTTAGGAAACACAACTATATTTGATTAACGAGCTAGTCTAGTAGAGGCATACTAGGGACACTCTGTTTTGTCTATGTATTCACACATGTATCAAGTTTCCGGTTAATACAATTCTAGCATGAATAAAATACATTTATCATGATATATAAGGAAATATAAATAACAACTTTATTATTGCCTCTAGGGCATATTTCCTTCAATCCTTTCTAGAGAAGGAGTTTCTCTCGAAAGAAGTGAGTGGGAGGAAAGTAGAACTTGATGAGGTAATGGTACCTTCTCCCGATTTGGAAAGTAGTTCATCACAGAAACTACTTCGAGTGATTCCTACACCAATCTGTTAAGAAGATAATGATGATGATCATGAAACTTCAAATCAAGTCCCTACTGAACCTCGTAGGTCAACCAGAGTACGTTCCGCACCAGAGTGGTACGGTAACCCTATTCTGGAAGTCATGTTACTAGACCATGATGAATCTACGAACTATGAGGAAGTGATGATGAGCCCAGATTCCGCAAAATGGCTTGAGGCCATGAAAACTAAGATGGGATCCATGTATGAGAACAAAGTATGGACTTTGGTTGACTTGCCTGATGATCGGCAAGCCACTGAAAATAAATGGATCTTTAGGAGGAAGACCGACGCGAATGGTAATGTTCCTATATACAAAGCTTGACTTGTTGTGAAAGGTTTTCGACAAGTTCAAGGAGTTGACTACGATGAGACTTTCTCACCCGTAGCGATGCTTAAGTCTGTCCGAATCATGTTAGCAATTTCCACATTTTATGATTATGAAATCTGGCACATGGATGTCAAAATTGCATTCCTTAATGGATATCTCAAAGAAGAGTTATATATGATGCAACCAGAAGGTTTTGTCGATCCTAATGGTGCTGACAAAGTGTGCAAGCTCCAGCGATCCATCTATGGACTGGTGCAAGCATCTCAGAGTTGGAATATACGCTTAGATGAGGTGATCAAAGCATATAGTTTTGTACAGACTTTTGGAGAAACATGTATTTACAAGAAAGTGAGTGGGAGCTCTATAGCATTTCTGATATTATATGTAGATGACATGTTGTTGATTGGAAATGGTATAGAATTTCTGGATAGCATAGAAGGATACTTGAATAAGAATTTTTCAATGAAAGACCTTTGTGAAGCTGCTTATATATTGGGCATCAAGATCTATAGAGATGGATCAAGAGGCTTAATTGGACTTTCACAAAGCACATACCTTGATAAAGTTTTGAAGAAGTTCAAAATGGATCAGTCAAAGAAAGGGTTCTTGCCCGTGTTACAAGGTGTGAAGTTGAGTAAGACTCAATGCCCGAGCACTGCAGAAGATAGAGAGAAAATGAAAGTCATTCCCTATGCTTCAGCCATAGGTTCTATCATGCATGCAATGTTGTGTACCAGACCTGATGTGTGCCTTGTTATAAGTCTAGCAGGGAGGTACCAAAGTAATCCAGGAGTGGATCACTGGACAGTGGTCAAGAACATCCTGAAGTACCTGAAAAGGACAAAGGACATGTTTCTCGTTTATGGAGGTGACAAAGAGCTCGCGTAAATGGTTACGTTGATTCAAGCTTTGACACTGATCCGGATGACTCTAAGTCACAAACCGGATACATATTTTTGTTGAACGGTGGAGCTATCAATTGGTGCAGTTCCAAGCAGAGCGTCGTGGTGGGATCTACGTGTGAAGCGGAGTACATAGCTGCTTCGGAAGCAGCAAATGAAGGAGTCTGGATGAAGGATTTCATATCCGATCTAGGTGTAATACCTAGTGCATCGGGTCTAATTAAAATCTTTTGTGACAACACTGGGGCAATAGCCTTGGCGAAGGAATCTAGGTTTCACAAGATAACCAAGCACATCAAGAGACGCTTCAACTCCATCCGCGATCAAGTCCAGGAGGGAGACATAGAAATTTGCAAGATACATACGGATCTGAATGTTGCAGACCCGTTGACTAAGCCTCTTCCACGAGCAAAACATGATCATCACCAATACTCCATGGGTGTTAGAATCATTACTATGTAATCTAGATTATTGATTCTAGTGCAAGTGGGAGACTGAAGGAAATATGCCCTAGAGGCAACAATAAAGTTGCTATTTATATTTCCATGTATATCATGATAAATGTCTTTTCTTCATGCTAGAATTGTATTAACCGGAAACTTGATACATGTGTGAATACACAGACAAAACAGAGTGTCCCTAGTATGCCTCTACTAGACTAGCTGGTTAATCAGAGATGGTTATGTTTCCTAACCATAGACATGTGTTGTCATTTGATCAGCGAGATCACATCATTAGGAGAATGATGTGATGGACAAGACCCATCCGTTATCTTAGCACTATGATCGTTTAGTTTTACCGCTATTGCTTTCTTGATGACTTAATGTTGGGGATATCGCTTATCAGGAACTTATCGGTCGACCCATGATAAGGGGTAAATCGGTCAGTTTATCGGCATATCGACCGATTTATCGCCATATCGGCTGATTTATCGGCCGATTTATCTTAACGGTCAGACAGTGGTAAGAGATAAATCGGCCGATTTATCGGCATATCGGAAGATATCTTGACTTATACATGTTCCTCTAACTATGAGATTATGCAACTCCAAAATACCGGAGGAACACCTTGTGTGCTATCAAACGTCACAACATAAATAGGTGATTATAAAGATGCTCTACAAGTGTTTCCGAAAGTGTTTGTGGTGTTGGCATAGATCAAGATTAGGATTTGTCACTCCGAGTGTCGGAGAGGTATCTCTAGGCCCTCTCGGTAATACTCATCATAATAAGCTTTGCAAGCAGAAGACTAATGAGTTAGTTACGAGATGATGTATTATGGAACGAGTAAGGAGACTTGCTGGTAACGAGATTGAACTAGGTATGATGATACTGACGATCGAATCTCGGACAAGTAACATACCGATGACAAAGGGAACAACGTATATTGTTATGCGGTTTGACCTATAAAGATCTTCGAAGAATATGAAGGAGCCAATATGAGCATCCAGGTTCCTCTATTGTTTATTGACCGGAGATGTGTCTCGGTCATGTCTACATAGTTCTCAAACCCGTAGGGTCCGCACGCTTAACGTTCGATGACGATCGATATTATGAGTTTATGTGTTTTGATGTACCGAAGGTTGTTCAGAGTCCCGGATGAGTTCACGGACATGACGAGGAGTCTCGGAATGGCCGAGACATAAATAATGATATATTGGACGATGTTATTCGGACAACGGATGAGTTCCGGGGGTCACCGGATAAATATCGGAGTGCCGGGGGGTTATCGGAACCCCCGAGGGAACTAATGGGCCAACATGGGCCTTGAGAGAGAGAGAGGAGGGGCCTCTAGGGTTGGCCGCGCGCCCCCCATGAAGAGTTCGAATTGGACTAGGAGGGGGCGGTGCCGTCTTTCTTTCCCTCTCCCTCTCTCCCTCTCGTTCCTCCCCCCTCTCTTCCCTTGTTGGAAGCCTACTAGGAATAGGAATCCTATTCCTAGTAGGAATCCTACATGGATAGCGCCCTATAGGGGCCGGTCGGCCTCTCCCCTCCCTCCTTTATAGACGGGGGCAGGGGGCACCCAAATACACACAAGTTAACAATTGTTTTAGCCGTGTGCGGTGCCCCCCTCCACAGTTACACACCTCGGTCATATCATTGCAGTGCTTAGGTGAAGTCTTGCGCCGGTAACTTCATCATCACTGTCACCACGCCGTCGTGCTGACAAAACTCTCCCTCGGCCTCAACTGGATCAAGATTACGAGGGACATCACCGAGCTGAACATGCATGCAGATCGCGGAGGTGCCGAGCGTTCGATACTTGATAGGTTGGATCGCGAAGGCGTTCGACTACATCAACCGCGTTACTAAACGCTTCCGCTTTCGGTCTATAAGGGTACGTGGATACACTCTCCCCGCTTGTTGCTATGCTTCTCCTAGATAGATCTTGCATGATCGTAGGACTTTTTTTGAAATACCACGTTCCCCAACAATGTCTCTACGGATTGCGCATGTACCAAAGTGGTTCAGCATAGCTTCGCTGTCCAGAGCTAAGAACCACAGAGAAAACTGGAGGGAGAAGTAGCCTAGAGGTGTCGATGTCCAGATCAACTAGACACAAGAGAGAAACTGGGTGCAGGGCAACCTCCAAGAGATTTGATGTGTTTTAGGGTCAGCCCATGTCCCTCTATATATATTCTGAGGCCTGGGGGCCCAACTTGGGAAGGGGGCCCCCAAATCTTCGGACTCCAATACCCAATGCCACGAATCTTGGTGATTTCTTAAATGTTGCGGACTCTGGCGTCTGGCCCAGGGTTAAATGCTAGATACCCCGGTGTCTCACCAATGAGTAAACGTCACAGACCCTAGCGTCTAGCCCTTGAGCTCAAGCAATTCCTTGGTGCAACGTCCCAGGGCCTTGTGGGCCTTATCCCTCATAGCAGGGACCCTTTGGACTTGTCTGGAAGGTTTCGTAACCTCCTAGGTGACGTCTACTACACAACTTATTCTTGTAGACCCGTGTTGGGCCTCCAAGCACATAGTTTTGTTGGACAATAGCAATTTTCCCTCGAGTGGATGACCTAAGGTTTATCAATCTGTGGGAGGCACAAATGAAGATGGTGGCATGTCCTCCGTCATATCTATTTTTTTTATTATTCCATGCCAATATTATAAAACTTTCACATACTTTTGGCAACATTTTATATGATTTATTGGACTAACATATTGATCCAGTACCTAGTGTCAGCTCATGTTTGTTGTTTGTTTTTTGTTTCATAGAATATCCATACAAAACAAAGTCCAAACGCGATAAAAGTTTACGGAGAATTATTTTGGAATGTATGTGATTTTTGGGAGGTGGAATCAACGCAAAAGGAGGCCCACGGCCTCCGCAACCCACCAGGGCGCGATCTACCCCCTAGCGCTCGGTGGTTCCTAGTGGGCTCCCCGTATGTCGGTTGGGGCTCTTCTTCTCCCGCAAAGAAGTTTATATACGGAAAAAATAGTGTCAAAATTTCAACGTGATCGAAGTTACGGATCACTGGATATTTAAGAAACGGTGAAGGGCCAGAAAACAAGGTCGTGAAACAGAAGAGAAACATAGAGAGGTCCAATCTAGGTGGGGCTCTCGCCCCTCCATCGCCATTGAGGCCATAGACCATAGGGGAAACTCTCCTCCCATCTAGGGAGGAGGCCAAGGAAGAGGAAGGAGGAGAGGGGCTCTCCCCCCTCTCTCTCCCGGTGGCGCCAGAGTGCCGCTGGGGCAAGGATCGTGACGACGATCTACATCAACAATCTTGCTATTGTCAACACCAACTCTCTCCCCCTCTATGAAGTGGTGTAACACCTCTTCTACCGTTGAACATGGTTTATAATTTTTGAACAAAATGAAGAATTTTTTGCTTAAGGGTGCTTATGAAAATTGCTTCTTTGATTGAAAAGTATGATAGTATTACGCTTTACAAATCAGATTTTTTTTCATACTTAAATATTGGTATGAAAACTATGCTTCTAATGCTTATGTTAAACCATATAGTGAGAACACCTCCGCTGTCCAAGAAGAGACTAATATTTTGCAGGAATCTATTGAAGAAGAAATTGATGATGATGTGAAATCATTGGATGAAAAAGATGAGGAGGAGAGCGAAGAACAAAAGGAGGAAGGGCGGATTGATCATCTGTGCCCACCCACTACAAGAAATATGTCAACTTGCGACCACCATTATTGGTCACTGAATGGTCACAAATTTCCATTTGTGACCTTTTTGTGACCAAAAACATAAGGTCAAAAGTTGGCCGTCATAAACTGACTATAGCGACCTTCTCTGTGAGAAGGTCATAGACGTTTATGACCAAAATATGCCTACTGTCATGTTTTGGTCACTAGCAGCCTCCCCAGGCCACGTAGGCATCCAGCGTGGCAAGCTGATGTGGCACAAGATTCAGCCCGGCCCAATTCGGTGTTTATATGGGCCTAGCCCAACAATTCAGCCTTTTTAATGTATTTTTTCTTGTTAATTTTCGCTAGCTACATGGGCTTGGGCCATTAATTCGGCCTTTTTAAGATGCAGCCTTTTACAATCTACTTATTTTTTATTTTCGCCCTTTTTTTTGCCACTGGCCCACCAACCAGATTAGTCCCACTTGTCATGCTTGCCACAAAATTGATCCCACACATCAAAAAATTCAAAATCTGTCAAACAACCATTATAACTTGGAATGCCTTGTCTTTCCATTTGACGGGTATTCAAATCACATACACAATCATTATTTCAATCAATTCAAATAGCAAATGAAATTCGTCCAAAACAACACGACATTAGTCTATTACAAACGTTACAGTATACTACAGCCCAGATAAGCCTACTACTGCCTACATTTACAACACATAATATGCTAGTCTTTGTTGTTATGCTTCACAGCTTCGAACTTGGATTCGCACTTCACCTGTGCAAAAACAAGAATGAACATATAAGAATAAGAATGTGTATAGAACTTCAAACAGTAGCCAATGAGGGATCCAATAACTTATAAGAAAGAATTGACAGCAAATGAGATGTACATAAATAGTATGACTAACACTAACCGGTATGCGTTCATGGAGTGACTAAACTGTTCTCACTAGCTAGGATTTTTTTTAGTATACAATATACTGACATGTGCAACTCTCTAAATTGATCATAGAAATGAAAAATGTAGGTGCGTTGTAGGCCAGATCATCATATTTGAGCATTAATATTTCTGTATTACTACACAACAACTACAGCACTAGGAGTACACAACAACTAGTAGCAGAACTAGAAGAAATAACCAAACTGAGTGTACACCTATATCATCAGGAAGGCGCATGCATACAACAGCAAGAACAACAGGAAAATTATACAAGAATAGCGCATGGAAGCGGATTAACTACATGGAACCAAAAACGGAATCATTGCAGATCAGATTACACAAGAACGGAATGTAGAAGCAGATTATATGAAAGCAAAACCAAATCATTACGGAGCACATAATAATACATGAAAGAGAAAGAAGCAACTATACAGGCCAAAACTGGACAAACCACAAACAACAACAACACAACGGCAGAAGTAGCCATGTTTGCATCATGTTGAACAGCACAAGCAGCCATATATGCATCGCAAACAAAGAACACTTGATATCCAACATCTGAAGATATATTTTGCTTCAGGACTAACATAGAACACTCAACATCCAACAATCTATCTATCTAGAAAATAAACAAAGCATCTCAGGGTTTTAGATGTTGGAGACATGGATGGATGGTTAATACCAGATTTGTCGAGCATGGATAGCTTAGCCTCCGGACTGACATATAACCCGCCATTCATTCGGGCCTCACGCTTTAGCTGAACCAACTCCTTGTCCTGCAAACCAAACTAGCATTAAGTATATTTCCCAAAGTTAAGCTACTGGCAGAAAACAGTATTAGAAGCACATCTAATGATTCATCAAGCAGAAAGAAATATGTTAAACCAGATTATTTGTAACGGAGAGGGGCTGACTTACATTGGCTGTACTGGTCTATTGTGGCCTAAACATATCTGTTGTAGTCGTCGGGGTCTGCGACGTCCCCGTGGAGAATGATCACGTCCGGCACGCCGAGCTCGATGGCGTGGTCGGGCCACAGGCTCCACTCCCTCCTCGCTGGCATGGCAAGGCATGCCCCCTTGGCGGCGTACTAGTAGGCCAGTTGCTGCATGCAGAAGAGAAGATCCCAAGTTGTTTGGAGTTAACAATGAAAGTACTGTATAATATTTAGAACATGTATGACTAGGAAATCAGAGTTCTAGCAGAGTAGCATAAGTAGTCCAGAATTCCCAAAAGGTTGTATTCTAACAAAATTCTGGATTCACTTAAGTAAGATTAATGGACGTCACCTGCAAGAAAAGCGGTGGGAAGGTACGGGAGGATGGCAGGGGCTAGGGGAGGAAGGGGCGGCGACTGAGGGACAAGCATGAATATGATACATAATTGAGCATATTAACGCTAAGAATTGGGTCTTCAACTTGGTACAGAACATATGCAATTTTGTGAATGAATACGGTTTCACTATGTAGGGTCTGAAATACGAGAGACATATGGAAGATAAACTTTCACCTAGGTTCATCTTGATGCCTAGACATCCAAGATGTAGCTTGCGGTATGCAAGGCCAAACATCCAACATACTATTTCTTAATGCCCCAACTACCGAACAACCCATGGCAGTTCTAACCATATTAAATTAAAGGACAAAGTGAAGTCATGGTGAATTGATAGTTCGGTCTTATAAAGATTTCTGTTTAACATATCCTAAATCACAGTTTGTCTACCCATATGTGAACTCTCTAGTTTTCAGAACCGAGGCTCACATATTTGGGCTGATTTGTACACAGCTAAGAAAAACTTCTTACAAATAAATTCATGGAAGCATATCATCCTTTCAGTCCCTCACCCATATCTCCTAGTAGTATTACATAATGCCTAGTGAGTGATCTAGCAATGTATTGTACAAGAGAGTATATATGTGTATAGATATGACCATGAACAGATTCAAATATGTGAGCCCAAATATTATTCCCTAGTGCATCATAATCAGTAACCAACAACTACACTATAATTAGTTTGGCTGGCACCAGCAGTGAACTGCCCCCCAATAGTTTGGCAGCAGCAGTGCTGCTAATTAGAGAGTAAATAAAGTTGATAAGAAAATCGGGGACAACTACCAGGGGGCTAGGATGCGCTCCGCTTGTGAAAGATCAACGGCCCTCAAAGACCAAGGGCTCCCCTATTCAGTGTCCGACAACAGCTACAGTTTACTGAAGTTTTTTTTAAATACACAGTTAACTGAAGTTTAACTGCTATAAGCTTCAGTTTTAACTGCTGTAAAGCTTCAGTTTTAACTGATGTAAGCTTCAGTTAACTCTTTTTTTGCGGGGGGTCAGTTAACACTGTCCACTGTGTGTAATTTTGGCTCCTCCTACTTCCGCCATTCATGGATGGATTGTCATCTTCTTCTCCAAGTATTGTTATTTGTCGCTAGTGCTAGAACTAGACTACTTGGTAGATGAGATTGATCGCCGCGAACTACTTGGTACCTCAAATCGATCGCCATGAACTAGACTACTTGGTGGATTGGGTTATCAACTTATCATCTTCTTCTCCAAGTATTATTCAGTGACTTTAACCTGGTTTCAACGATACATCTTCCCTCCTTCGATACCAATAGCATTTAGTTCATGGCTTCTGACGCTATATAGTGCAGCGCTGTTATATTTTTATGCAGAATACCTGAAGTGTTGCGAATAATATCATGTGCTAGTGATCGTAGAGTGGACGCCTGCCTGCAATAGAATAGGCTGATTCACTGCAAGTTTATTTATATCTGACTGTATGTAATATTTTCTTGTTTCCTGGCGCTTTAGTGTTACCTCATAAGTCTGACTGATTCAGTTTCAGTTAAACCAAATGGGTGCTCAAAATTTTGCAAAATCTTCTCGATTTCTAAACATGCCCGGGAGTTCTGAGGGGGGTTTTATCCCTATTAGCTGTGACTTATAAGGTGCTTTCAGCAAAGTTCCAGATCCTCCAGGACATGTTCTCCACCTAATATAATCTAATCAAATCTAATATGGAACAAGCAGCTAGCTAAGACACGAGGAGGATCCAGGAAGGAAGGGAGCGAGGGCGAGGAAGGCTTACGCGGACCCAGGTCTTGTAGAGGTCGGTCTCGTCGAAGCCGGAGATGACCTCCTCCACGAAGTACCGCGCCGGGTTGAAGCGCCCGCGCTCCCGCAGCATGAGCGACGACTTGTCCCGCTTCTTCTCCACCGCGGCGTCGGCGCCCCCGGGCGCCGCGGAGGAGGCGGAGGCGGCCGTGATCTCCCCCGTCGGGGCGAGGAGGAGGAGCGCCGCCGGCGCATCGGGGCGCGCACACGCGACCGCGCCGCACCGCGAGGAGGCGGCGCTGGAGTGGCGGGGCGACTGCTGGACGGGGCACCCACGTCTGGCCAGCGGCGGAGGGGGCGAGGAGGAGCATCGCGCGCGGCCTCTTTGGTCTGGAGTGGCAGCACGGAAGGGAGACGAGGCCGCGCGACGAGGCGCGGGTCCAGCTCGACGACGGTGGCCATCGAGGTGGTTGGTGCGATCTTGGTGGAGGGGATGGGGAGAGGGCGGAGACGGTGTGATTTGGGATTTGGTGGAGGGGATGGGGAGAGGGCAGGCGACGGGCTGAGGGCTCCTCGCCGTCGACGGGCTGAGGGTCGGCCAAGGTGCGAGGGCGGCGGCGGCTAGGGTTTCGGCGAGCGGGTGCGGGTGCGGGTGCGGGATTGGAACGGGGGCTGCGGGTACGGTGGGGAGTGGGGGCGTGGGTGAGAGGGTGAGGGGTGGGGGTGTGGGCTGCGAGTACGGTGGGGAGTGGGGGCGTGGGTGAGAGGGTGAGGGGTGAGGGCTGCCGTTGGATACGGGAGCATCCGACGGTGTGTGAGGCATGATCCGCGTGATATCCTCCTGGACCAATCAAAACGCAGCAAGCATTTTGAAGACTTTTTGACCATCTAAATTGGTCGTAATCGACTAAAGATAAGTTATTTCATGAAAACTTCATTCTTCATTTTTTGCGTGCTCAAAATGAGTTTTTTTGCAAAGGATCAACCAAATATTTGTTCAAATAATCTCATATCGTGTACAAGGGTGCATCTTGGAATTCCAAACAATGTTGCTTAAGAGAGTTTTCACTTTCTTTGGACGAAAAAATCATTTTCCATTTTTCGAGTGCCCAAAAGGAGGTTTTTTTGTGAAGGACCTCCCAAATAATTGTTGCAAAATTTGACCAAATCAATTTTCTAAAATACTAGGACATATTTAATGCACAATTGACAAAATGGTTGGGTGTAAAAAGTTTTGATCCACCTCTCGTGAAAAAGACAAATTTCCGCCGATTCAGCTGGAAGCGGGTCAAATTTGAACTGTAGTTGCCTTGTAGTTTGCTCTTTATTTTTAACAAAAATCATTTCTAGGTACATAAGTATCTATTTAATCAGAGAAACACCAAAAAAATACCAAGATTCAACCACTAGCTAGGAACGGTAATTCCTGCCGTTTTGACCGCATTTTGAAACGGGCATAAAAAATTCAAAAAATTGGAACACCTTCGCATGGTGTCATTATATATGACCAAATTACCAGGAAAAATAATAAACTTGTAATACGACAATTCTTTTAAAAAAGTGTTCTCAGAAATGAGCTATCATGCGTGAAGATTCATGGCTTTCAAGCCAAATGATCAATCCTATGGCCACATTCATAGCATAGTTTGTTCAAATGATCTCATATTGTGCACAAGGGTGCATCTTGGAATGGCAAACAATATTGCTTAAGGAAGTTTTCATTTTCTTTGGACGAAAAAATCATTTTCCATTTTCCGAGTGCCCAAAAGGAGGTTTTTTTGTGAAGGACCTCCCAAATAATTGTTGCAAAATTGGACCAAATCATTTTTATAAAATACTAGGACATATTTAATGCACAATTGACCAAATGGTTGGGTGTAAAAAGTTTTGATCCACCTCTCGTGAAAAAGACAAATTTCAGTCGATTCAGCTGGAAGCGGGTCAAATTTGAACTGTAGCTGCCTTGTAGTTTGCTCTTTATTTTTTACAAAAATCATTTCTAGGTACATAAGTATCTATTTAATCAGAGAAACACCAAAAAAATACCAAGATTCAACCACTAGCTAGGAACGGTAATTCCCGCCGTTTTGACCGCATTTTGAAACGGGCATAAAAAATTCAAAAAAAAAATCAAAAAATTGGAACACCTTCGCATGGTGTCATTATATATGACCAAGTTACCGGGAAAAATAATAAACTTATAATACGGCAATTCTTTTCAAAAAGTGTTCACGGAAATGAGCTATCATGCGTGAAGATTCATAGCTTTCAAGCCAAATGATCAATCCTATGGCCACATTCATGGCATAGTTTGTTCAAATGATCTCATATTGTGCATAAGGGTGCATCTTGGAATGGTAAACAATATTGCTTAAGGAAGTTTTCATTTTCTTTGGACGAAAAAATCATTTTCCATTTTCCGAGTGCCCAAAAGGAGGTTTTTTTGTGAAGGACCTCCCAAATAATTGTTGCAAAATTGGACCAAATCATTTTTATAAAATACTAGGACATATTTAATGCACAATTGACCAAATGGTTGGGTGTAAAAAGTTTTGATCCACCTCTCGTGAAAAAGACAAATTTCAGTCGATTCAGTTGGAAGCGGGTCAAATTTGAACTGCAGCTGCTTTGTAGTTTGCTCTTTATTTTTTACAAAAATCATTTCTAGGTACATAAGTATCTATTTAATCAGAGAAACACCAAAAAAATACCAAGATTCAACCACTAGCTAGGAACGGTAATTCCCGCCGTTTTGACCGCATTTTGGAACGGGCATAAAAAATTCGAAAAAAATCAAAAAATTGGAACACCTTCGCATGGTGTCATTATATATGACCAAGTTACCAGGAAAAATAATAAACTTGTAATACGGCAATTCTTTTAAAAAAGTGTTCTCAGAAATGAGCTATCATGCGTGAAGATTCATGGCTTTCAAGCCAAATGATCAATCATACGGCCACATTCATGGCATAGTTTGTTCAAATGATCTCATATTGTGCACAAGGGTGCATCTTGGAATGGCAAACAATATTGCTTAAGAAAGTTTTCATTTTCTTTGGACGAAAAAATCATTTTCCATTTTTCGAGTGCCCAAAAGGAGGTTTTTTTGTGAAGGACCTCCCAAATAATTGTTGCAAAATTTGACCAAATCATTTTTCTAAAATACTAGGACATATTTAATGCACAATTGAAAAAATGGTTGGGTGTAAAAAGTTTTGATCCACCTCTCGTGAAAAAGACAAATTTCCGCCGATTCAGTTGGAAGCGGGTCAAATTTGAATTGCGGCTGCCTCATAGTTTGCTATTTATTTTTTTCAAAAATCATTTCTAGGTACATAAGTACCTATTTAATCATAAATACATGGTTTGGTGGCGATACGTCTAGGTTTGGGCGGTGGTCGAGGGCCCCAACTCTAGTGCGCGTAAACTCGCATGCCCGCTGCGTGGTCACCGTGTGACTGTGGCGTTGCCATGTGTTCTGGGCGGCCTAGGCATGTCTAGTGGGTTGGCCACTCCCCAGGTAGGTGCTAGGAAGAAAATTACAACATAATATTCTCACGAGGAGACCGATCGATGCTCAAACATGAATTAGCAGCCAAGTGTTTGATTAGCGGTACAGAAAATTCACATGGCTAATGGGCGTGAGTTTTGGTTGAGGATGATCAGTTACTAAGAATACCGTCTTCACAAATTTTCAGCTCAAAAGGAGGAGTCTAGGTGGTACTTGCTTTGCAAAGTACCACACTGGACATAAATACGAATGTTGAAGATGGGCTCAAAATAATGAATGGATTGAGCTGGCATTTGGTGGAGGATAGTTATTTGGGCATAGGAAAGCACTGTAGAAAATGGATACCATTTGGACATGCCAAAGTGGTACTTCCTTCACAAAGTGTTTTTTTGAACAGAATAGGAAAATGAATATTTCTGAATTATTTTTGAACTAGGCAAGGAAGGTTTTTTACATATTTGACGAAGATATGACCCAAAGAATTTATGAGATTTTTTGGGGAATTTTGGGAATGACAGAAATATAGGTTGCTTCACAACCTAGGGCAAAAACTGCCACATGGACATGACACATAAGCTAAACTGATGAGGTGGCGCCTAGTCGTAGCAACCCACCACAATTTTCAAGGTTATGACCATCTATATTGGTCATGAACAGCTAGAAATAAGGCAGCGAACTAGTGCTATCTGCTTTGTGACCATTTCGTGTAAGGAAATTATGACCTTTTTGACCAAAATGGTCGTTATAGTTTCGGGTTTGGAGACCCCCGAACAGCTTTTGACCAATTGGTCTGAAATGGTCATAGATCTATGACCAATTCTTCCAGGGTCACTAACAAAAGGTCATAAGTTGACATATTTCTTGTAGTGACCTTCTAATGAGAGTAACCCTTCAACTCATACATTGTTTAATTTCCCTTCGTGCTTACTCAAGGATGAATGCTATGATAATTGCTGTGATCCCTTAGATTCATTTGAAATATCATTTTTTAATGAAATTGATGCCTGCTATGCTTGTGGCCAAGATGCCAATATGAATTATGCTTATGTTGATGAACTTGCTATAGTTCCTTATGTTAAACATGATATTGTTTCTATTGCACCCACGCCTGATAGTCCTATTATCTTTTTGAATTCTCCCAACTACAATATATCAGAGAAATTTGCGCTTATTAAGGATTATATTGATGGGCCGCATTCTACCATTGCACATGATAATTTTGATGAATATAATATGCATGTGCTTGATGCTCCTACTTGCAATTATTATGATAGAGGCACTACATCTCTGCCTCTTTATGTTTCCAACACAATGAAATTGCAACAAACTATTTATACTATGCATTGGCATTTACTTGATGTGCATGAATTGTTCTTTTATGACATGCCGGTGCATAGGAAGAGAGTTGGACTTCGTCATTGCATGATATATGTTGCTTTGTGCTCATTACTAAATTACAAATCATTGTTAATGAAAATTGGCTTTGATATACCTTGGGATCCGGGTGGATCAATTACTTGAGCACTCTATGCCTAGCTTAATGGCTTAAAAAAGCATTGCCAGGGAGACAACCCGGAAGTTTTAGAGAGTCATTTATTTCTGTTGTGTTCTTTTAAAATGTTAAAAAAATAGAGGGAAACCTAAAAAATTCAAAAAGAGAAGCGACTAGAAGGTTGTGCATTGGAGAAGTGAGGGTCGACCTTGAACACTTGTATTCATGCTCATGGAAACAATGTAGATTTTTCATGGAAGTTTCTTGCAAAAATAATTATCCCCTTATACAAATCCATTGTATTTTAAAAATATTGAGCCAATATTTACCTTTAGGATATTTAGATTGTTTGATTGGTATGTGCGATGCATAAACATAAACTTTGGTTGTAGTGCATGAATTTACAATTTTTTTTACTAAAAGGTCATAAATTTCTGATTTCTTTACACAAGTCTTCTATACAAATTGTTTGTTACGTCCAAAAATTACAAGTATGACCATAATTCAAATCCTTACATACTGTCCTATTTTCACAGATTGTTGTTATAGTCTCATTATTTGCGTATGTTTGAAATCTTGTTGAGCCTCCTTTGACTTGGGGCCATATAATTGTGATAGCATACAGTGGGTAATATTTGATTATAATTATACAATAATGTTACAACAATACATGATGGGATTTGATGTTATATGTACTAACCCCGCGAATAAAAGTTTGGTTAAGTTTTGTGTGGACGAAGTGTTCGAAGATCGAGGAGGTCTCAATATGAGGAGAAGGAGGAAAGGCAAGAGTTCAAGCTTGGGGATGCCCGAGGCACCCCAAGTAAATATTCAAGGAGACTCGAGTGTCTAAGCTTGGGGATACCCCGGAAGGCATCCTATCTTTCTTCAACAAGTATCAGCATGTTTTGGTTTTTGTTTTGTTCACATGATATGCGTAAATTCTTGGAGTGTCTTCTGTGTTTATTTTTCACTTTTCTTTTATGCACCGTGCTGGTACGAGATAGTCCTTGGTTGATTTATAAAATTCTCTTTGCACTTATCTTTTGAGTATGGCTTTATAGAATGCTTTATGTGCTTCACTTATATCATTTGAAGTTTGGATGCATGTTTCTCTACATTTAGAAAACCGTTATTTATAGAATGCTCTTTTTCTTCACTTATATTTGTTATGTGGTCTTTTGTAGAAAGAATTAAAC
This sequence comes from Secale cereale, assembly GCA_902687465.1. Taxonomy (NCBI): domain Eukaryota; kingdom Viridiplantae; phylum Streptophyta; class Magnoliopsida; order Poales; family Poaceae; genus Secale; species Secale cereale. The sequence goes on along the minus strand of LR738715.1, from coordinate 239,638,743 downwards.
TGTCTTGCTTCACTTACATCTGTTTAGAGAGTCAACGGGAATTGGTCATTCACATGGTTAGTCATAAAATCCTACGTAAAACTTGTAGATCACTGAATATGATATGCTTGATTCCTTGTAATAGTTTTGCGATATAGAGATGATAATATGTGGGAAGTACTAGTGAATAGTTGTGTTTAGTGAATGGTGTTAAGGTTTTCGATTCCCGAAGCATGCTCATAGTTTCCCGTTATGCTAGGAAGTTGGAGCGCAAGTTATCCTTGATTGTCTATCTTTGCGTGAAGCACTACAAAAAAATACACTTCCGTGATGATACGTGTTTGTCACTGTAGGTCACGTTTTCTGTCATGGATGTACATCAATGAAAAATTTATGACAGAATGAAGATAGTCATACCTGTGCTGTCGTAGAAGTGTTCCATGACATTACCAAAATTATCATCACGGAAGTGTCCACTCCCATGATGATAAATCGCGCGTCACACAAGTGCTTTCGTCAAGGGTGACCGACACGTGGCATCCACGGTAACGGAACGCCGTTAAGCTATCGGGTCTGGTTTTGGATCCGATAACCCGTTAACAGCCCGGACCGATGGGTATTTTCCACGTGTAAAATTCTGATTGGCTGACGGAAACGCGTGTCAGCTCCGCGTTGGCACACGTGTCACTCATCCAATGGGCGAGATGCGCCTATGATATGTTGACACGTGGACTGGCCCAAAAGTGGCCCATAAAGTTTAAATGGGCCGGTGATACGTCCAAAACGTATCTATAATTTCTGCTTGCTCCATGCCACTTTTGGGTGATATTGCTATGATATTCATACACTTCCATACACTTTTGATCATATTTGGACTAACTTACTAATCCAGTGCACCCCAGTGCCAGTTTCTGTTTTCGGCTGTTTTTGTATTTCAGGTTTTCACGTTTCGAGAACTGCCTAGAAAAATCCAGAAAAATTATATAAAAAATCAGCGAACTGGAAACAACACTGCGTCCGAAGGGCAGCCTGGGGGGGCACAGGGGCTCCAGGCGCCCTGTGGGCGTGCCCCCCCTGGGCCGCGCCGGGGGGGCGCCTGGGCCCCCCGGGACTCCCCCGGTGCCCTACTTTGGCATATATTTAAAGGGTTCCCCGTAACCCTCAGAAGAGGACTTCTTTTCGCGATCCCATCTCTGTTCCGCCGCCGCCGCCGCTTCCAAGATCGGGAGCACCAGGAGAACCCTTCCCGGCACCCTGCCGGAGGGGAGGATCACCACCGGGAGCTTCTCCACCACCATGGACGCCTCCCGGATGACTCGTGAGTAGTCTCCCTTGGACCATGAGTCCATGACCAGTAGCTATGTGATGTTCTCCTCCCGTTCTTGTGCTTCACTAATTAGTCCTCGTGAGCTGCCCTACATGATCGAGGCACCTATGTAATCCTTATGCTGTTGCTATGTTGAGTTTGCTGGGATCCGATGGATTATGAGATTATGTTCAGATTGATCTTGAGTAATATATTTGATTCACCTCTTTTATATTTTAGTTCATAAGTAATTCTTGCATGTTCTCCGTTGTTATTTATTGCTTTGGCCGAGTAGTAGGTAGTGACTCCAAGAGGGAACGTTATGCTCGATTGTGGGTTCATGCCCCTCGATGACTAGCTTGAGTGACAGAAACATGAGTCTAGGGGATGTGCTGTTGCCACAAGGGGGAAAACAACGGTGCTTGTGCCCGCAGGTGCAAGGATTGTTTACTTTACGCAAAGTTCTTTTAATGCAGTTATCTGTTGCATTGAGTTTACACTATGGGTGGGACTCGCAACTTAATACCAGCGAGATGTTCTGGATAGATATCTCAAGGTGGATGATTAGTAGTAGATATTGATGGATTTCGGTCTACTTACTTTGGCGTACCGCCCATGCTTTGAACCTCAACCTTTCTTGCAATGTAGTCAGCATTGGTTTGCGTTCGTGGTCTTGTCAATTGCCCAGCTGTAATTTGTTTACCTCACATAGCTGTTTTATCGTCTTTTGGGAGAGAGACATCACTAGTGAACATCATGAGACTCCGGTCCATATTACCATCATTGATCACATTCACTATTTACTTTTCGCTATTTTATTTACTATTGGAAAACACTATCTATCACTACTATCATATTGCTTTTAACCCTTTGTGAACTACAAGGCCGGAGAGATTGACAACCTCTCTGTACTCGTTGGGAGCAAAGTTATTTGTATCTGTGTGCAGGTCCACGTCGATTGCTAATTGCGCCGTTAGCAATTGACACCTACCTGTTGAACCTAGGAGTCTCTGGGGATTCGATCCTTGGCATCTTTGCTAGGGGAAAACACTTCTACTTACTGCATCTTACACCTTCCACTTGGGGTAACCAACGAGGGGTTCGAGGCCCATCAAGGAGTATTTTCTGGCGCCGTTGTCGGGGACTCCACTCTTCAGGATAGGGGAGTTGCATGCTATCTTTTACCTTTGCTTTTTAGTCTTGTTAGTTTACCCATCATTTTTGCTTTTAGTTCCTTTTATCGAAAATCACAAAAATAGTTATCTTACTTGCTTGCTACTATGGGTTCCACCGAGAACACCAAGTTGTGTGACTTCACTAGTCACAACAACGATGACTTTATCAGCACACCTATCACTACACCTGCCACTTCAGCACCTTCATATGAAATTAAACCTGCTTTACTGAACTTAGTTATGAAAGAACAATTCTCCGGTGCTGGAGATGATGCTGCTTTACACTTGAACAACTTTGTTGAACTTTGTGATATGCAAAAGTACCAAGAAATAGATGGTAATATTCTTAAGCTTAAGCTTTTTTCCTTTCTCCTTGAGAGGAGGAGCTAAAATATGGTTTCAGTCTTTGCCTAGAAATAGCATAGATTCATGGGACAAGTGCAAAGATGCTTTTATCGGAAAATACTATCCACCTGCTAAAATTATCCAACTTAGAAGTAATATAATGAATTTTAAACAATTGGATAATGAACACGTTGCCCAAGCTTGGGAACGTATGAAGTCTCTTATCAAAAACTACCCTACTCACGGTTTGACTACTTGGATGGTTATCCAAACTTTTTATGCAGGCTTGAACTTTACCTCGTGGAACTTGTTCGATTCGGCCGCGGGAGGAACTTTTATGTCAACTACACTTGGTGCTGCCACAAAGCTTCTCGATGAGATGATGACCAACTATTCCCAATGGCACACCGAACGCGCTCCAACAGGTAGGAAGGTAAACTCTGTCGAGGAGATTTCCTCCCTTAATGAAAAAGTTGACTTGATCATGTCTCTACTTTCGAAGCAATCTACTGTTGATCCTCGTGATGTTCCTTTAAATTCTTTGATTGCTCAAGAACAAGTAGATGTTAACTTTATCTCTAGGAATAATTTCAACAACAATGCTTATAGGAGTAACTTTGGTAACAATTCTAGACCGTTCCCCTCTAACTCTTATGGGAACAACAATGCTTATCCTAGTACCAAGAACTTCAATACTGAACTAGAGAACATGCTTAGAGATTTTATCACTACCCAAAAAGCCTTTAATAAAAATGTAGAAGAGAAACTACATAAACTAGATGATCTTTCTTTCAAGGTAGACCACTTAGCCAATGAGGTAAAATTGCTAAAAATTGAAACTTCTCCTCTTAAGGAGAGGGAAGTCATCCCTATTAATGCTACTCAAGTACAAATTAATGAAAACATTAGGATGATGGCTAAGCTTAAAGAGAGATGGGCTAGAGAAAGGGAGGAAGAGGAGAGAATTAAGAGCCTTCCTACCCACCACACTGTTGCTACTATCCAAGTTATTGAGGATGTTCACACTCTTAGCACCCAATGTACTCCTGGTCCCAATGGACCTATTAATGGTGATGCTATGACTTTAGAAACTACCAAACAGGTGAGCCTTAAGGACACCACTACCACTTTACTTGATGCTCGTGACCTTGATTTTGATAATTGCACTCTTACCGAAGTTATTGATTTCCTTCACAAGATGTCTAGAGATCCCCGCACTAGCACGCTTAACCTTGCCTTCACAGAGCATATCACTAATGCTCTCATCAAAGCTAGGGAGGAGAAACTTAGAGTAGAAGCCTCCATACCTAGAAAGCTACAAGATGGTTGGGATCCTATGATAAAAATTAATTTGAATGACTTCTCTTGTTATGCATTATGTGATGTTGGTGCTAGTACCTCTGTTATGCCCAAAAGGATATATGCTATGCTTAAATTGAAACCTTATGATTCTTGTTCTTTTGGTGTTCGTCTCGTTGATTCTTCCATAAAGAAACCTTTGGGGAGGATCGATGATGTTCTTATTGTTGTCAATGATAATTATGTGCCCGTTGATTTCACTATTATGGATATTGAATGTGATCCTTCTTGTCCAATTATTTTGGGACGTCCCTTTTTGCGCACCGTTGGTGCTGTCATTGACATGAAAGAGGGTAATATAAGATTTCAGTTTCCTCTCAAGAAAGGGATGTAACACTTCCCTCGAAAGAAGATCAAGTTACCTTTTGAGTCCGTTGTACGGGCTAGCTATTCTTTTACTCTTGATAAAACTTGATCTATGCATTATGCCTAGCTTAAAGGCATAAAAGAAAGCGCTTTTGGGAGGCAGCCCACATGAATAAATTTTTGCCTTTTTTGTGTCTTGATGTTGTTTACTGCTGTAGCATCATCATTGTATCTTTGCTTTTCATATTTGTGCCAAGTATAGCCCCTGATAGCTAGAAAGTTCAAAAGTTGTGAGGTGCTGTCCAGGAAACAGATTCTGTCCTTGGATAGAAAAATTCGTATAAAATCACCAGATCATCTTTTTGGTCTGAATTTTTTCGACAGCGTTCTCTATATAATTGTCTTTCGTGCGTCAGTTCTTAGTTTTTTGATTTGAGTTGCAGAAGTATCCCGAACAGGTCAATTACTGCCTGCTGTTCTGTTTTTCACAGATTCTGTCCTGTTTTGCCTTACCTTCACTTTGCAAATTGAGAACTTGCTTTTTCTTTGCAAAAACCTTTTGGCAATCTTGAGAAACAGTAGAACTTCAAAAATATCCTTATTTCCAGCAAGGTATAATTATTTTATTAAGGGTACTAACCTCGCTAATCAGATTATGATGAGTTGTGTATGAAGGGAGTTTTCAAGTGTGCGAGGGAAGATGATAAAAAGATTCAGGAGTGTCAAGCGCTCAAGCTTGGGGATGCCCCCATGCACCCCCAAGAAATATTCAAGGAGACTCAAGCGTCTAAGCTTGGGGATGCCCCCGTGCATCCCCTTCGCCATCAACATTATCAGTTCGTCTTTCGTTCCGCTATATTTTTATCACTTCATGTGTTATGTGCTATGCTTGGAGCGTCTTGCTTTTAGTTTTCTTTTTAGTTTTTCATAACGAGTCGGAACCCAGCATTCCTTTATGTGGGAGAGAAACACACTCCACCTCTACCTAGAACATTACATAGAATTTTCATGTCTATCTATGCTGTGTGTGTTCTTTGTCTTTTAATAGCTACTATTATACTCTGCTCTTAGTATTCATGCTTATCTTTTCAAGAGCTTTTATTTAGTTGGTTGCTTGAACTCTCTTTAATTACCATGCTCACCTTATTAAGAGAGTTTGCTTCCGTTGCATGGGTTAATGTGTCTATGATAAAGATGCTACTTTCATGATGGTGCTTAGTAGTTCAGGTTTTCTTTTGGTTAATCTCAAATAGCTGGGGGGTTCCCAATGTGTTATTGGAGTACCAACTTGGTTTGTTTGCCTATGATATGGTATGGTCTGGTAATATCTTCCTTCGAGAATTTATTTTGATTGACTTGGCGTATGCTCACGCATATTTAAGACTGTAAAGAAAGTCTGTCAAGCCTTGATGATCTTTTATTTCTAAGTAGCGATATAACTACCATGCCTGATTCAATATTGCTTTGTCGCTCTGCATGATTATGACCGTCATTGCTCTCTTAGTTGGTCGCTCCCAGTCTTTTGCTAACCTCCACCTGCACTAAGCAAATTAACCATGCAATACATTGCTCATGGGAAAGTAGCCTTAAAAACTATTGTGGTAAAGAATATGTTGCCTATGTATCTTATTTCTTATGAGTTGCTTGCTGAGCGGTAACCATGTTTCTGGGGACGCCATCAACTGTCACACTCTTGTTGAATATCATGTGAGTTGCTATGCATGTTCGTCTTGTCTGAAGTAAGGATGATTTACCGTGGGTTGAATTAATATGCATATTGTTAGAGAAGAACATTGGGCCGCCAACCAAAGCCATGCATAATGGTGGAAGTTTTAGCTTGGACCTTAATCCTCAATCTCTCATGAGAATATGCTTAGGCATTAAAGAGGAGTCCATCATCTATTTTCTATGTTGTCCCGGTATGGATGTCCTCAAGTTGAGATCTATCAAAAACGAGAAATCAAATGCGATCTATCTCCTTGGACCTTTGTACAGGTGGCATAGAGGTACCCCTTTGTGACACTTGGTTAAAACATATGCAATGCAATGATAACCCATGGGGATCCGAGCTAATTAGGACAAGGAGCGAGCACTATTAGTATTCGATGCATGAGGCTTGCAACTTATAGGATGTTTTATGCATGACACATATGAAGTACTACTACCGTTGACACAATTGCTTCCATGTTTTCAAAATAAAAAGCTCTAGCACTTCAAGCACCAACTACTGAGAGCATGATTGTCATTCTGAGTGTAATGTGCATTGTCCCAAAGTAGCATTGTCTTTTGCATGATTGTGATATCGTTTATTCTGAAATGATTGTATCTAGTCATCACTTAAACCTTGAAGGTGCCCTTGCATTTATGTTTTGCATCACTAAAGGGGGCAAGCTAGATATCACTTTATCATATTTGCACATCATGTTCATTGCAAATCTTTTTGATGTTTCAGTTTCATGTTGTAAAACTTTCAGTCATTTGTGATTTTCTCTTGAGACAACTTAATTACTTTAGAATCATTGTCTCAGTAAGCTTTTGTCATATGACTATGAGAAA
>LR738715.1:239576077-239631707 GCA_902687465.1 Secale cereale | reverse complement strand
GGGGGGGGGGGGGGGGGCGCCTGGGCCCCCCGGGACTCCCCCGGTGCCCTACTTTGGCATATATTTAAAGGGTTCCCCGTAACCCTCATAAGAGGACTTCTTTTCGCGATCCCATCTCTGTTCCGCCGCCGCCGCCGCTTCCAAGATCGGGAGCACCAGGAGAACCCTTCCCGGCACCCTGCCGAAGGGGAGGATCACCACCGGGAGCTTCTCCACCACCATGGACGCCTCCCGGATGACTCGTGAGTAGTCTCCCTTGGACCATGAGTCCATGACCAGTAGCTATGTGATGTTCTCCTCCCGTTCTTGTGCTTCACTAATTAGTTCTCGTGAGCTGCCCTACATGATCGAGGCACCTATGTAATCCTTATGCTGTTGCTATGTTGAGTTTGCTGGGATCCGATGGATTATGAGATTATGTTCAGATTGATCTTGAGTAATATATTTGATTCACCTCTTTTATATTTTAGTTCATAAGTAATTCTTGCATGTTCTCCGTTGTTATTTATTGCTTTGGCCGAGTAGTAGGTAGTGACTCCAAGAGGGAACGTTATGCTCGATTGTGGGTTCATGCCCCTCGATGACTAGCTTGAGTGACAGAAACATGAGTCTAGGGGATGTGCTGTTGCCACAAGGGGGAAAACAATGGTGCTTGTGCCCGCGGGTGCAAGGATTGTTTACTTTACGCAAAGTTCTTTTAATGCAGTTGTCTGTTGCATTGAGTTTACACTATGGGTGGGACTCGCAACTTAATACCAGCGAGATGTTCTGGATAGATATATCAAGGTGGATGATTAGTAGTAGATATTGATGGATTTCGGTCTACTTACTTTGGCGTACCGCCCATGCTTTGAACCTCAACCTTTCTTGCAATGTAGTCAGCATTGGTTTGCGTTCGTGGTCCTGTCAATTGCCCAACTGTAATTTGTTTACCTCACATAGCTGTTTTATCGTCTTTTGGGAGAGAGACATCACTAGTGAACATCATGAGACTCCGGTCCATATTACCATCATTGATCACATTCACTATTTACTTTTCGCTATTTTATTTACTATTGCAAAACACTATCTATCACTACTATCATATTGCTTTTAACCCTTTGTGAACTACAAGGCCGGAGAGATTGACAACCTCTCTGTACTCGTTGGAAGCAAAGGTATTTGTATCTGTGTGCAGGTCCACGTCGATTGCTAATTGCGCCGTTAGCAATTGACACCTACCTGTTGAACCTAGGAGTCTCTGGGGATTCGATCCTTGGCATCTTTGCTAGGGGAAAACACTTCTACTTACTGCATCTTACACCTTCCACTTGGGGTAACCAACGAGGGGTTCGAGGCCCATCAAGGAGTATTTTCTGGCGCCGTTGCCGGGGACTCCACTCTTCAGGATAGGGGAGTTGCATGCTATCTTTTACCTTTGCTTTTTAGTCTTGTTAGTTTACCTATCATTTTTGCTTTTAGTACCTTTTATCGAAAATCACAAAAATAGTTATCTTACTTGCTTGCTACTATGGGTTCCACCGAGAACACCAAGTTGTGTGACTTCACTAGTCACAACAACGATGACTTTATCAGAACACCTATCACTACACCTGCCACTTCAGCACCTTCATATGAAATTAAACCTGCTTTACTGAACTTAGTTATGAAAGAACAATTCTCCGGTGCTGGAGATGATGCTGCTTTACACTTGAACAACTTTGTTGAACTTTGTGATATGCAAAAGTACCAAGAAATAGATGGTAATATTCTTAAGCTTAAGCTTTTTCCTTTCTCCTTGAGAGGAGGAGCTAACATATGGTTTCAGTCTTTGCCTAGAAATAGCATAGATTCATGGGACAAGTGCAAAGATGCTTTTATCGGAAAATACTATCCACCTGCTAAAATTATCCAACTTAGAAGTAATATAATGAAAGTGTCTGTTGAGTTGGTACGAGATCGTATAGTTCGTAATATAATGAAAATACTATCCACCTGCTAAAATTATCCTAAAATACTACCCAATCCTGAGCATAGCACGAGATCGTATAGTTCGTAATGCATAAGCTTTTCGGTGTCAAGTATTTATTCCTTAGACCATGAGGTTGTACAACTCCCGGATGCCGTAGGAATACTTTGGGTGTGCCAAACGTCACAACGTAACTGGGTGGCTATAATGGTATGCATCGGGTATCTCCGAAAGTGTCTGTTGAGTTGGTACGAACCGAGACTGGGATGTTGTCACTCCTTGTGACGGAGAGGTACCTCTGGGCCCACTCGGTAAGACATCATCATAATGAGCTCAAGGTGACTAAGGAGTTAGTCACGGGATGATGGATTACGGATCGAGTAAAGAGACTAGCCATGACGAGATTGAACAAGGTATCGGGAATACCGACGATCGAATCTCGGGCAAGTACCGTACCGATGGACAAAGGGAATAACATACGGGATTGAGTGAATCCTTGACACAGTGTTTCATCCGATGAAGATCATCGAGGAACACGTGGGAACCAACATGGGTATCCAGATCCCGCTGTTGGTTATTGACCGGAGAGTGGTCTCGGTCATGTCTACGTGTCTCCCGAACCCGTAGGGTCTACACACTTAAGGTTCGGTAACGCTAGGGTCGTAGAGATACATGCACGTGGAAACCCGAAAGTTGTTCGGAGTCCCGGATGAGATCCCGGACGTGACGAGGAGTTCCGGAATGGTCCGGAGGTAAAGAATGATATATAGGAAGTCCAGTTTCGGCCATCGGGTGATCTCCGGGGGTCACCGGGAGTGTCCCGGGACCACCGGAGGGGTCCCGGGGGTCCATTGGGTGGGGCCACCCATCCCGGTGGGGCCCCTAGGCCGCAAGGGGAAGGGGACCAGCCCCTGGTGGGCTGGCGCACCCTACTGGGCCCTCCCTCATGCGCCTAGGGTTGAAACCCTAGGGGAGGGAGGCGCCCCCTATGCCTTGGGGGGCAAGTTCCCCCCTTAGGCCGCCGCCCCCCCTTGCGGATCCCATCTGCAGGGGCTGGCGCACCCCCCTGGCCCCCTATATATATGTGGGGGGGGGGAGAGGGTAGCCGCACCCAATCCTCTGGCGCCTCTCCCCCTCCCGTCACACCTTCGTCCTCCTCCGCAGGGCGCCGGCGAAGCCCTGCAGGATTTCCCGCTGCATCCACCACCACGCCGTCGTGCTGCTGGATCTCCGACGACCTCTCCTCCCCCCTTGCTGGATCAAGAAGGAGGTGACGTTGCTGTACCGGACGTGTGTTGAACGCGGAGGTGCCGTCCGTTCGGCGCTAGATCATCGGTGACGAAGAACGTGAAGAGTACGACTACTTCATCCACGCTTCATCGAAAGCTTCCGCTCGCGATCTACAAAACAGTATGTAGATGCACTCTAATATGCTCGTTGCTAGATGTCTCCTTAGATGGATCTTGGTGAAAGCGTAGAATTTTTTTGAATTCTGCTATGTTCCCCAACAGTGGCATCTGAGCTAGGTCTTTTGCGTAGCATCTTGCACGAGTAGAACACAAAGCAGTTGTGGGCGTTGAGTTTGCTCAATTTTCTTACCGTTACTAGTCTAATCTTGATCCGGCAGTATTGTGGGATGAAGCGGCCCGGACCGACCTTACACGTACGCTTACGTGAGACTGGTTCCACCGACAGACATGCACTAGATGCATAAGGTGGCTGGCGGGTGTCTGTCTCTCCTACTTTAGTCGGATCGGATTCGATGAACAGGGTCCTTATGATGGGTAAATAGAAATTGACAAATCACGTTGTGGTTTTGGCGTAGGTAAGAAACGTTCTTGCTATAAAACCTATAGAAGCCACGTAAAAACTTGCAACAACAATTAGAGGACGTCTAACTTGTTCTTGCAGCATGTGCTATGTGATATGGTATGGCCAAGAAGATGTGATGAATGATATATGTGATGTATGAGATTGATCATGTTCTTGTAATAGGGAATCACGACTTGCATGTCGATGAACTTGACAACCGGCAGGAGCCATAGGAGTTGTCTTAATTATTGTATGACCCGCGTGTCATTGAATAACACCATGTAATTACTTTACTTTATTGCTAAACGTTAGCCATAGTAGTAGAAGTAACAGTTGGCGTGACGACTTCTTCAAGACACGATGATGGAGATCATGGTGTCGAGCCGGTGACAAGATGATCATGGTGCCCCGAAGATGGAGATCCAAGGAGCAAGATGATATTGGCCATATCATGTCACTTTAATTGATTGCATGTGATGTTTATCATGTTTATGCATCTTGTTTACAAAGAACGACGGTAGTAAATAAGATGATCTCTCACTAAAATTTCAAGAATTGTATTCTCCCTAACTGTGCACCGTTGCTAAGGATCGTTGTTCCGAAGCACCACGTGATGATCGGGTGTGATAGGTTCTAACGTTCGCATACAATGGGTGTAAGCCAGATTTACACAAGCAATACACTTAGGGTTCACTCGACGAGCCTAGCATGTACAGACATGGCCTCGGAACACGGAAGACCGAAAGGTCGAACACGAGTCGTATAGAAGATACGATCAACATGAAGATGTTCACCGTTGATGACTAGTCCATCTCACGTGATGATCGGACATGGGCTAGTCGATTCGGATCGTGTATCACTTAGATGACTTGAGAGATGTCAATCTGAGTGGGAGTTCATTAAAATTTGATTAAGATGAACTTAATTATCATGAACTTAGTCTAAATTCTTTACAATATCTCTTGTAGATCAAATGGCCCACGCTCATGTCACCCTCAACTTCAACGCGTTCCTAGAGAAATCCAAGCTGAAAGACGATGGTAGCAACTACACGGACTGGGTCCGTAACCTGAGGATCATCCTCATAGCTGCCAAGAAAACTTATGTCCTAGATGCACCGCTAGGTGACGCTCCCGCCCCGGCAAACCAAGATGTTATGAACGCTTGGCAGTCGCGTTGTGATGATTACTCCCTGGTTCAGTGCGGCATGCTTTACAGCTTAGAATCGGGGCTCCAAAAGCGTTTTGAGCACCATGGGGCATTTGAGATGTTCCAAGAGCTGAAAATGGTTTTCCAAGCTCATGACTGAGTCGATAGATATGACGTCTCCGACGCATTCTACAGCTGTAAGATGGAGGAAAACAGTTCTGTCAGTGAGCACATCCTCAAGATTTCTGGATTGCACAATCGCTTGTCTCAGTTGGGAATGAATCTCCCAGATGAAGCGGTCGTAGACAGAATCCTCCAGTCGCTCCCACCAAGCTACAAGAGCTTCGTGTTGAACTTCAATATGCAGGGGATGGAGAAGTCCATTCCCGAGGTGTATTCGATGCTGAAATCAGCGGAGGTGGATATCAAGAAAGAACATCAAGTGTTGATGGTCAATAAAACCACTAAGTTCAAGAAGGGCAAGGGTAAGAAGAACTTCAAGAAGGACGGCAAGGGAGTTGCCGCGCCTGGTAAGCCTGTTGCCGGGAAGAAGCCAAAGTATGGACCCAAGCCTGAGACAGAGTGCTTTTATTGCAAGGGAACGGGTCACTGGAAGCGGAACTGCCCCAAACACTTAGCAGACAAGAAGGCCGGCAACGTCAAAGGTATATGTGATATACATGTTATTGATGTGTACCTTACCAGCGCTCGTAGTAGCTCCTGGGTATTCGATACCGGTGTAGTTGCTCATATTTGTAACTCTACGCAGGAGTTGCGGAATAAGCGGAGACTGGCGAAGGACGAGGTGACGATGCGCGTCGGGAATGGTTCCAAGGTCGATGTGATCGCCGTCGGCACACTGCCTCTACATCTACCCTCGGGATTAGTTTTAAACCTTAATAATTGTTATTTAGTACCAGCTTTGAGCATGAACATTGTATCTGGATCTCGTCTTATGCGAGATGGCTACTCATTTAAATCCGAGAATAATGGTTGTTCTATTTATTTGAGAGATATGTTTTATCGTCATGCCCCGCTGGTCAATGGTTTATTTTTGATGAATCTCGATCGTGATGATACACATATTCATAGTGTGAATGCCAAAAGATGTAAAGTTGATAATGATAGTCCCACATACTTGTGGCATTGCCGCCTTGGTCATATTGGTGTCAAACGTATGAAGAAGCTTCATGCTGATGGACTTCTGGAGTCTCTTGATTATGAATCATTTGACACGTGCGAACCATGCCTCTTGGGCAAGATGACCAAGACTCCGTTCTCCGGAACAATGGAGCGAGCAACCAACTTATTGGAAATCATACATACCGATGTGTGCGGTCCAATGAGTGCTGAGGCTCGCGGAGGCTATCGTTATGTTCTCACCCTCACGGATGACTTGAGTAGATATGGGTATATCTACTTGATGAAGCACAAGTCTGAGACCTTTGAAAAGTTCAACGAATTTCAGAATGAGGTTGATAATCAACGAGACAAGAAAATAAAGTTCTTACGATCGGATCGTGGGGGTGAATATTTGAGTCATGAATTTGGCACGCACCTTAGGAACTATGGAATTGATTCACAATTGACACCGCCCGGAACACCTCAGCGTAACGGTGTGTCCGAACGTCGAAATCGTACTCTGTTGGACATGGTGCGATCTATGATGTCCCTCACCGATTTACCGCTATCTTTTTGGGGTTATGCTTTAGAGACTGCCGCATTCACTTTAAATAGGGCTCCGTCGAAATCAGTTGAGACGACACCTTATGAACTTTGGTTTGGCAAGAAACCGAAGCTGTCATTTCTGAAAGTTTGGGGTTGCGATGCTTATGTCAAGAAACTTCAACCTGAAAAGCTCGAACCCAAATCGGAAAAATGCGTCTTCATAGGATACCCAAAGGAAACGATTGGGTACACCTTCTACCACAGATCCGAAGGCAAAGTCTTTGTTGCCAAGAATGGATCCTTTCTAGAGAAAGAGTTTCTCTCGAAAGAAGTGAGTGGGAGGAAAGTAGAACTTGATGAGGTGAGAGTCACCCCTCCCGAACCGGAAAGTAGCGCAGCGCAGGAAATTGTTCCTGAGGTGCCTGCACCGACAAGAGAGGAAGTTAATGATGATGATCATGAAGAAACAGATCAAGTTACTACTGAACTTCGAAGGTCCACAAGGGCACGTTCCGCACCAGAGTGGTACGGCAACCCTGTCATGGGAATCATGTTGTTAGACAACGGTGAACCTTCGAACTATGAAGAAGCGATGGCGGGCCCGAATTCCAATAAATGGCTTGGAGCCATGAAATCCGAGATAGAATCCATGTATGAAAACAAAGTATGGACTTTGGTGGACTTGCCTGATGATAGGCACGCCATAGAAAATAAATGGATATTTAAGAAGAAGACATACGCGGATGGTAATGTGACCATCTATAAGGCTCGGCTTGTCGCTAAGGGTTATCGACAAGTTCAAGGGATTGACTACGACGAGACTTTCTCTCCCGTAGCGATGCTGAAGTCAGTCAGAATCATGTTAGCTATTGCCGCATTCTATGATTATGAGATATGGCAAATGGACGTCAAAACGGCATTCCTTTATGGCTTCCTCAAGGAAGAGTTGTATATGATGCAGCCGGAAGGTTTTGTCGATCTAGAGAATGCTAACAAGGTATGCAAGCTCTAGCGCTCGATCTACGGGCTGGTGCAAGCATCTCGGAGTTGGAATATTCGCTTTAATGATGTGATCAAAGAGTTTGGCTTTATACAGACTTATGGAGAAGCCTGTATCTACAAGAAAGTGAGTGGGAGCTCTGTAGCATTTCTCATATTATATGTGGATGACATATTGCTGATGGGAAATGATCTAGAATTCTTGGAAACTGTAAAGGCCTACTTGAATAAGAGTTTTTCAATGAAGGACCTTGGAGAAGCAACTTACATATTAGGCATCAAAATCTATAGAGATAGATCAAGACGCCTCATCGGTATTTCACAAAGCACATACCTTGACAAGATATTGAAGAAGTTCAATATGGATCAGTCAAAGAAGGGGTTCTTGCCTGTTTTGCAAGGTATGAGATTGAGCAAGGCTCAGTCGCCGACCACGGTAGAAGATAGAGAAAAGATGAGTGTCATACCCTATGCCTCGGCCATAGGTTCTATCATGTATGCCATGCTATGTACCAGACCTGATGTGAACCTTGCCATAAGTTTGGTAGGGAAGTACCAAAGTGATCCCGGTATGGAACACTGGACAGCGGTCAAGAACATCCTAAAGTACCTGAAGAGGACTAAGGATATGTTTCTCGTTTATGGAGGTGACGAAGAGCTCGTCGTAAAGGGTTACGTCGATGCTAGCTTCGACACAGATCTGGATGACTCAAAGTCACAAACCGGATACGTGTATATTTTGAATGGTGGAGCAGTCAGCTGGTGTAGTTGCAAGCAGAGCGTGGTGGCGCATTCTACATGTGAAGCGGAGTACATAGCTGCTTGCGAAGCAGCGCAGGAAGGAGTCTGGATGAAGGAGTTCATCACCGACCTAGGAGTCATTCCAAGCGCGTCAAGCCCAATGACTCTCTTCTGTGACAACACTGGTGCTATTGCCATTACCAAGGAGCCCAGGTTTCACAAGAAGACCAAACACATCAAGCGCCGTTTCAAGTCCATCCGGAATTATGTTCAAGATGGAGACATAGATATTTGTAAAGTGCATACGGATCTGAATGTTGCAGACCCGTTGACTAAACCTCTTCCATGGGCAAAACATGATCAACACCAGGACTCTATGGGTGTTCGATTCATCACAATGTAACTAGATTATTGACTCTAGTGCAAGTGGGAGACTGTTGGAAATATGCCCTAGAGGCAATAATAAAAGTATTATTATTATATTTCCTTGTTCATGATAATTGTCTGTTATTCATGCTTGAATTGTATTGTACGGAAACAGCGATACATGTGTGAATATATAGACCACAATGAGTCCCTGGTAGGCCTCTAGTTACCAGCTCGTTGATCAACAGATGGTCACGGTTTCCTGACCATGGACATGGGATGTTAGTGATAACGGGATCACATCATTAGGAGAATGATGTGATGGACAAGACCCAATCCTGAGCATAGCACGAGATCGTATAGTTCGTAATGCATAAGCTTTTCGGTGTCAAGTATTTATTCCTTAGACCATGAGGTTGTACAACTCTCGGATGCCGTAGGAATACTTTGGGTGTGCCAAACGTCACAACGTAACTGGGTGGCTATAAAGGTATGCATCGGGTATCTCCGAAAGTGTCTGTTGAGTTGGTACGAACCGAGACTGGGATGTTGTCACTCCTTGTGACGGAGAGGTACCTCAGGGCCCACTCGGTAAGACATCATCATAATGAGCTCAAGGTGACTAAGGAGTTAGTCACGGGATGATGGATTACGGATCGAGTAAAGAGACTAGTGATGGCTTCTCGCCCCTCGTTGGTTACCCCAAGTGGAAGGTTTGAGATGCAGTGTAGCGGAAGTTTTCCCTTGGCAAAGATACCAAGGATCGATTTCCCCTGAGACTCCAAGGTTCAACAAGAAGGTGTCAACTGCTAACGGCGCCAGATACTTAGCAATCAACTTGGACCTGCACACAGATACAAATAACTTTGCTCCCAACGAGTACAGAGAGGTTGTCAATCCCTCCGGCCTTGTCGTTTACAAAGGATCAAACGCAAGAGATAATAGTGATAGGTATTGCTGCAACTAGTAAGTAAAAACAGAAAGTAAATAGCGGATGTGATTAGTGATGGTAATATGGACCGGGGTCCCATGATGTTCACTAGTGATGTCTCTCTCCCAAAAGACGATAAAACAGCTATGTGAGGTAAACGAATTACAGCTAGGCAATTGACAGAATTATGTGCGCAAACCAATGCTAACTATGTTGCAAGAAAGGCAGAGGTTCAAAGCATGGGCGGTACGCCAAGGCAAGTAGACCGAAATCCATCTGCATCTACTACTAATCATCCACCTTGAGATATCTATCCAGAACATCTCGCTGGTATTAAGTTGCGAGTCCCACCCATAGTGTAAACTCAAAGCAACAGACAACTGCATTAAAAGAACTTTGCGTAAAGTAAACAATCCTTGTACCCGCGAGTACAAGCACCGTTGTTTTCCCCCTTGTGGCAACATCACATCCCCTAGACTCATGTTTCTGTCACTCAAGCTAGTCATCGAGGGGCATGAACCCACAATCAAGCATAACGTTCCCTCTTGGAGTCACTACCTACTACTTGGCCAAAGCAATAAATAGCAACGGAGAACATGCAAGAATTACTTAAGAACATAAATATAAAAGAGGTAAATCAAATATATTACTCAAACACAATCTGAACATAATCTCACAATCCATCGGATCCCAGCAAACTCATCATAGCAATAGCATAAGGATTACATATGTGCCTCGATCATGTAGGGCAGCTCACGAGGTCTAATTAGTGAAGCACAAGAAGGGGAGGAGAACATCACATAGCTACTGGTCATGGACCCATGGTCCAACGGAGACTACTCACAACTCATCCGGGAGGCGTCCATGGTGGTGGAGAGGCTCCCGGTGGTGATCCTCCCCTCCGACAGGGTGCCGGGAAGAGTTCTCCTGGTGCTCCCGATCTTGGAAGCGCGGCGGCGGCGGAACAGAGATGAGATCGCGAAAAAGGGTTCCGTCCTCGAGGGTTTCGGGACGCGTGTTAAATATATGCCAAAGGGGGGCATCAGCGGAGGCCTGGGGGGCCCAGGCGCCCCCCCCGGCGCGGCCAGGAGGGGGGGCCGCGCCACCAGGGCGCCTGGAGCCCTAGTGGCCCCCCTCCGGCCCTACTTCGGCCGTGTGGAAGCTTCCGGAACGCTGATTTTTTGTATAATTTTTCCGGGATTTTTCTGGCAGTTTACGTGACGGGAAAACCTGAAATACAAAAACAGCAGAAAACATAAACTGGCACTGGGGTGCTCTGAGTTAATAGGTTAGTACAAATATGATCAAAAGTGTATGGAAGTGTATAAATATCATAGAATATCACCAAAAAGAGGCATGGAGCAAGCAGAAATTATAGATACGTTTTGGACGTATCAACATCCCCAAGCTTAATTCCTGCTCGTCCTCGAGTAGGTAAATGATAACAAGCATAATTTCTGTGGTGACATGCTATTAACCATATAAGGACTTTTCATAGTCATATGACAAAAGCTTACTGAGACAATGAATCTGTAGTAATTAAGTTGCCTCTTGAGAGAATCACAAAGAACTGAAAGTTTTACAATATGATACTGCAACATCAAATAGATTTGTAATGAGCATGGTGTGCAAATATGATAAAGTGGTATCTCGCTTTGCCCCTTTAGTGAAGCAAAACATAAATGCAGGGGCACCTCCAAGGTTTAAGTGATGACTAGATACAATGATTTCAGAATAAACGATATCATAATCATGCAAAAGACAATGCTACTTTGGGACAATGCACATTACACTCAGAATGACAATCATGCTCTCAGTAGTTGGTGCTTTAAAGAAGGTGGAGACTCTCGAACCGTGGCTTTTGTTGGCAAGGTTGAAAACCCGTTGTCGGAAACAAAGACAAAACATGTACCAGAGCTCTTGGTTTTAAAAACATAGGTAATAATTATTATTTTTTTGGATATGCATGTTTCGTCAACGAATGCTAGCAGACAACTCAATCACTTCTTGAGATGGACAAGTTTCGAGGAACGGCTCCCGAATGAGGACGATCACATCCTCTTAATCTCCTTTGTTTATCACTGCCAAAGTTTTCTGATTTCTCATGAACAAAGCATGAAGGAGGGTTTGTTTGTTATATTAATTTTGAGCCGGGCGCACTCTTTGCCAGTTCCTTCTCGTATTATGGGTTTGCACATTAGACATGCAATCCCGGGGTGAAGCTTGTCCAACTTAAAAAGATCATGAATTAACTACTACTTCCTCATGAACTAAAACAGAGGCACAAAAGAGAAATGCTTTTTTGAATAATTTTGAGATGGTACATGAAAGTCTTCGTTAGGAATGTCAGGTAAATACCATGTATAGGAAGGTATGGTGGACTCATATGGCATAACTGGTTTAAAGGATTTTTGATGCACAAGCAGTCAGTCCGCTTAGTACATGTGGAGGTTAGCAAAAGACTGGGAGCGACCAACTAAAAGAGCAATGACGGTCATAATCATGCAGAGCGACAAAGCAACATTGAATCAGGCATTGAAGTTATATCGCTACTCAGAAATTAAAGATCATCAAGGCTTGACAGACTTTCTTTACAGTCTTAAATATGCGTGAGCATACGCCAAGTCAATCAAAATAAATTCTTGAAGGAAGATATCACTAAACCATACCAAATCATAGGCAAACAAATCATGTTGGTACTCCAATAACACATTGGGAACCCCCCAGCTATTTGAGACTAACCATAAGAAAACATGAACTACTAAGCACCATTATGCACGTAGCATTTTTATCATAGACATATCGACCAATGCAACAGAAGCCAACTCTCTTAATAAGATAAGCATGATAAATAAAGAGAGTTCCAACGACCAACTAAACAAAAGCTCTTTAAAAAGATAAGCATGGAAACTAAGAGCTGAACATGATAGTAGCTATTGAAATACCAAGAACATACACAACAAAGATAAACATGAAAATTCTATGTTGTGTTCTAGGTTGAAGTGGAGCGTGTTTCTCTCCCACACATAGAAAGCTGAGTTCCGACTCGTTATGAAAAGCTAAAGAAAACTAAAAAGAAAACTAAGAGCAAGACGCTCCAAGCATAGCACATAACACATGAAGTGATAAAAATATAGTGGAACGAAAGACGAACTGATAATATTGATGGAGAAGGGGATGCGCGGGGGCATCCCCAAGCTTAGACGCTTGAGTCTTCTTGAATATTTCTTGGGGGTGCATGGGGGCATCCCCAAGCTTGAGCGTTTGACACTCCTGAATCTTTTTATCATCTTCCCTCGCACACTTGAAAACTCCCTTCATACATAACTCATCATAATCTGATTAGCGAGGTTAGTACCCATAATAATATAATTGTTCCTTGCTGGAAATAAGGATATTCTTGAAGGTCTACTTTTTCTCAAGATTGCCAAAAGGTTTTTGCAAAGAAAAAGCAAGCTCAAGGTTTGCAAAATGAAGGAAAGGCAAAACAGGACAGAATCTGTGAAAAACAGACCAGCAGGTAGTAAATGATTTTTTTGGGGCACTTCTGCAACTCTAATCAACAAACTCAGAACAGACGCCCGAAAGACAATTGTATAGAGCACGCTGTCAAAAAAATTCAGACCAAAAAGATGATCTGGTGATTTTATACGAATTTTTCTATCCAAGGACAGAATCTGTTTCCTGGACAGCACGTCACAACTTTTGAACTTTCTTGCAATTAGAGGCTATACTTGGCACAAAGCTGAAAAGTAAAGATACAATGATGATGCCACTGTAGTAACAACATCAAGACACAACAAAAGCAAAATAAAATTTTATTCATTGTGGGCTGCCTCCCAAAAAGCGCTTTCTTTTAAGCCTTTAAGCTAGGCATAATGCAAAGAGGAATCAATAATCATCATAATAATCGGAGTTATAAATTGCTTCAAATGGTTCCTCAACAAGTTCACTCTTGTTCCTTCTAGGAAAGGGGTACACACCTTTTGCCTTCCCGCGTAAGCGGATTTGTCCCTTACCTATATCGATGAAGCCTTTTACTGCTCGGAGGAAGTCCCTTCCAAGCACTATATTTCCTTGGTTTGGCTTCATGAGGAAGAAATCAATCATTGCAATCCCTTTAAGGAATTTAACTGGCACGTCTTTTATTCTTCTCTGGATTTCAGAAATATCTCCATTAGTGTGTTCATGATAAGATGATAATCTATCCATGTTAAATTTTAAAGAATCATGAACAATTTTTGGCATAGTAGAAACCATAGATCCAATATCACAATAAGCAAGGAAGTCTTGATTAGAGATGCTAATCCTAACCAAAGGCTCCCAATCATTGTCTATTTCCAAAATATCTCTCTTATTGGGTTTGGGTTTCTCTACCTTCATCAAGTCTAGAGCATCCATTCTCTTCTCAATAGTAGCAAGTCTATCTATAACAGTATCAAAATTATGATCATAAACGAAGTAACTAGATAGACCATGTATAATTTCAAGAGCTCTAGCTTCATCACACTCTAGGAAATCTCCTTCAGCTATAATATCAAGAGAGTGTTTACACCATTTAAAAAGACCATGGTAAAAATTTCTAAGCATAATTTTTATAGGTATCCAAGGCATAATTCTCCTATGTGCATCAGAAATTCTGTCCCATGCCTTCTTCATATTTTCTCCATCCCTTTGATGGAAATCTAGGACTCCTGATTCCCTCAAAGCACCAAATCCTAACATGCTTGACTAAACAGAAAGGACTACCATCAAATAATTAAAATATTTTTTATGATTTTCGATAAAAGATACTAAAGCAAAAACTGAAAGGTAAACTAACAAGACTAAAAAGCAAAGGTAAAAGATAGCGTGCAACTCCCCTATCTTGAAGAGTGGAGTCCCCGGCAACGGCGCCAGAAAACTTTGCTTGATGGCTTCTCGCCCCTCGTTGGTTACCCCAAATGGAAGGTTTGAGATGCAGTGTAGCGGAAGTTTTCCCTTGGCAAAGATACCAAGGATCGATTTCCCCTGAGACTCCAAGGTTCAACAAGAAGGTGTCAACTGCTAACGGCGCCAGATACTTAGCAATCAACTTGGACCTGCACACAGATACAAATAACTTTGCTCCCAACGAGTACAGAGAGGTTGTCAATCCCTCCGGCCTTGTCGTTTACAAAGGATCAAACGCAAGAGATAATAGTGATAGGTATTGCTGCAACTAGTAAGTAAAAACAGAAAGTAAATAGCGGATGTGATCAGTGATGGTAATATGGACCGGGGTCCCATGATGTTCACTAGTGATGTCTCTCTCCCAAAAGACGATAAAACAGCTATGTGAGGTAAACGAATTACAGCTGGGCAATTGACAGAATTATGTGCGCAAACCAATGCTAACTATGTTGCAAGAAAGGTAGAGGTTCAAAGCATGGGCGGTACGCCAAGGCAAGTAGACCAAAATCCATCTGCATCTACTACTAATCATCCACCTTGAGATATCTATCCAGAACATCTCGCTGGTATTAAGTTGCGAGTCCCACCCATAGTGTAAACTCTAAGCAACAGACAACTGCATTAAAAGAACTTTGCGTAAAGTAAACAATCCTTGTACCCGCGAGTACAAGCACCGTTGTTTTCCCCCTTGTGGCAACATCACATCCCCTAGACTCATGTTTCTGTCACTCAAGCTAGTCATCAAGGGGCATGAACCCACAATCAAGCATAACGTTCCCTCTTGGAGTCACTACCTACTACTTGGCCAAAGCAATAAATAGCAACGGGGAACATGCAAGAATTACTTAAGAACATAAATATAAAAGAGGTAAATCAAATATATTACTCAAATACAATCTGAACATAATCTCACAATCCATCGGATCCCAGCAAACTCATCATAGCAACAACATAAGGATTAGATATGTGCCTCGATCATGTCGGGCAGCTCACGAGGTCTAATTAGTGAAGCACAAGAAGGGGAGGAGAACATCACATAGCTACTGGTCATGGACCCATGGTCCAAGGGAGACTACTCACAACTCATCCGGGAGGCGTCCATGGTGGTGGAGAGGCTCCCGGTGGTGATCCTCCCCTCCGGCAGGGTGCCGGGAAGAGTTCTCCTGGTGCTCCCGATCTTTGAAGCGCGGCGGCGGCAGAACAGAGATGAGATCGCGAAAAAGTGTTTCGTCCTCGAGGGTTTCGGGACGCGTGTTAAATATATGCCAAAGGGGGGCATCAGCGGAGGCCTGGGGGGCCCAGGCGCCCCCCCCCGGCGCGGCCAGGAGGGGGGGTCGCGCCACCAGGGTGCCTGGAGCCCTGGTGGCCCCCCTCCGGCCCTACTTCGGCCATGTGGAAGCTTCCGGAACGCTGATTTTTTATATAATTTTTCCGGGATTTTTCTGGCAGTTTACGTGACGGGAAAACCTGAAATACAAAAACAGCAGAAAACAGAAACTGACACTGGGGTGCACTGAGTTAATAGGTTAGTCCAAATATGATCAAAAGTGTATGGTAGTGTATAAATATCATAGCAATATCACCCAAAAGAGGCATGGTGCAAGCAGAAATTATAGATACCTTTTGGACGTATCAACATCCCCAAGCTTAATTCCTGCTCGTCCTCGAGTAGGTAAATGATAACAGGAATAATTTCTGTGGTGACATGCTATTAACCATATAAGGACTTTTCATAGTCATATGACAAAATCTTACTGAGACAATGAATCTGTAGTAATTAAGTTGCCTCATGAGAGAATCACAAAGAACTGAAAGTTTTACAATATGATACTGAAACATCAAATAGATTTGTAATGAGCATGGTGTGCAAATATGATAAAGTGGTATCTCGCTTGCCCCCTTTAGTGAAGCAAAACATAAATGCAGGGGCACCTCCAAGGTTTAAGTGATGACTAGATACAATGATTTCAGAATAAACGATATCATAATCATGCAAAAGACAATGCTACTTTGGGACAATGCACATTACACTCAGAATGACAATCATGCTCTCAGTAGTTGGTGCTTTAAAGAAGGTGGAGACTCTCGAACCGTGGCTTTTGTTGGCAAGGTTGAAAACCCGTGGTCGGAAACAAAGACAAAACATGTACCAGAGCTCTTGGTTTTAAAAACAGAGGTAATAATTATTATTTTATTGGATATGCATGTTTCGTCAACGAATGCTAGCAGACAACTCAATCACTTCTTGAGATGGACAAGTTTCGAGGAACGGCTCCCGAATGAGGACGATCACATCCTCTTAATCTCCTTTGTTTATCACTGCCAAAGTTTTCTGATTTCTCATGAACAAAGCGTGAAGGAGGGTTTGTTTGTTATATTAATTTTGAGCCGGGCGCACTCTTTGCCAGTTCCTTCTCGTATTATGGGTTTGCACATTAGACATGCAATCCCGGGGTGAAGCTTGTCCAACTTAAAAAGATCATGAATTAACTACTACTTCCTCATGAACTAAAACAGAGGCACAAAAGAGAAATGCTTTTTTGAATAATTTCGAGATGGTACATGAAAGTCTTCGTTAGGAATGGCAGGTAAATACCATGTATAGGAAGGTATGGTGGACTCATATGGCATAACTGGTTTAAAGGATTTTGGATGCACAAGCAGTCAGTCCGCTTAGTACAGGTGGAGGTTAGCAAAAGACTGGGAGCGACCAACTAAAAGAGCAACGACGGTCATAATCATGCAGAGCGACAAAGCAACATTGAATCAGGCATGAAAGTTATATCGCTTATCAGAAATTAAAGATCATCAAGGCTTGACAGACTTTCTTTACAGTCTTAAATATGCGTGAGCATACGCCAAGTCAATCAAAATAAATTCTTGAAGGAAGATATCACTAAACCATACCACATCATAGGCAAACAAATCATGTTGGTACTCCAATAACACATTGGGAACCCCCCAGCTATTTGAGACTAACCATAAGAAAACATGAACTACTAAGCACCATTATGCACGTAGCATTTTTATCATAGACATATCGACCAATGCAACAGAAGCCAACTCTCTTAATAAGACAAGCATGATAAATAAAGAGAGTTCCAACGACCAACTAAACAAAAGCTCTTTAAAAAGATAAGCATGGAAACTAAGAGCTGAACATGATAGTAGCTATTGAAATACCAAGAACATACACAGCATAGATAAACATGAAAATTCTATGTTGTGTTCTAGGTTGAAGTGGAGCGTGTTTCTCTCCCACACAAAGAAAGCTGAGTTCCGAGTCGTTATGAAAAGCTAAAGAAAACTAAAAAGAAAACTAAGAGCAAGACGCTCCAAGCATAGCACATAACACATTTTCAGTGGAACCTGGTGTATCCAAAGTCCGACCTTTGCTAGAAGACAAATGTCAATGCTATCTCGAAGCATTTCTGTGGTATCCTGATTTTTTTCACAAGGAACATTTGGATCACAGTGCCAAATGTTCTTGATCAACTATCCAACATCGATGTGTAGGTACATATCATAATTCTTCTTACCCCTTTAGCAATAGGGTCATTACTTTGTTCTCCTGACACGTATATCATGCCCTGCTTAATCTTGGGAATGATATACTCCTATTCATTGTGTTTAAACACATTTTCCTTTCCATTTGTTTGTTTAACCTTTCTTTGATCTGCTTATAATCTAAGCAGTACTAATCTTCTACTTATCTAAACACCTTGGTGTACAACTCTATTAGTGAGACCCTGTTTCTACTGTTGATGACATTTTGGTAAACCGCCGATGGATGAGAACTTTGCCTATTGGTCCGCCTCGTTCAACGAGCAGGAAAATGGTTCTCTTTGTCCCTCGCCCTTGGTACCAACGTTGTTGCCAACATAACTACCAAGCTATCCTCTGACATGCCTTGCTATCATGATCGTGCAAGATGTCACCGCCCTTCATACTGTTAACCCACATGGTGGGCCCATAACCCATAGTTCCACAGGATCGGAACCTGACTCTCCTGTACATCTCTGTCTTCCAAAATTATTACTCATGCTTGGTTTCGTATGTAACTCACGAGCCACCTTCTTGTCATCTATTCTGGTATCAGGTGCAATACTTATTCTCGATGCTTTGAACCCCCTTCATCACATGTTTTATGCCAACTGGATGCCTACCTGGCTGAAACTTGATGAACCTTCTTATAGCACTCTCGACACGTTTCCTGGTGCTTCTAAATTCTTCTTCCTTGAGATAACTACCGGATGCCGATCTTTTCAGACATCCATCCTTATATCTTCCTCCTTATTCTATGCTTTAAATCTTGGGACGAGATTTCTTGTAGTGGAGGAGATTTGTAACACCCCAGTGTCATGCTACAGTAATCCTCTGTGATTAAGCTAATCATTTTCTCCAAACAATGCTTAATCACCTTTGTTCAATATCCCAATTGAAATTCTAGTCAATTCAAATTCAAGTGAAGTTTGAAGTTGCTCAAAAGTTGCTGGAAAAATGTTCATCATGTGTCTAAATTCACCACGGATTAAAAAGGACACTTCTCATATTTTTTTCCTAAGTAGATAGCATGCCCAATATTTTATTCCCATCTCTGTTTATTAAATAAAAAAAAGGCAGAATCAAAAAAAGAAAGAAGGCTGAGGGGCACTGTGCACTTAGGCATGTCAGCCCAGTGCACCGGCCCAGCCCAACCTCACCTCCCTCCCTTCCCACTGCTCATCCATGGCGCGCTGGCTGCACACACACCGGCCGTGGCCGCGGATGGCCACGCGCCGGCCATCCGGCGGCTCCCCGACGGCCTACAAGGATGCCCGCGCCCTCCCTTAACCCTAGACACCCCCAGTTCCCCTCTCGCCCCCTCTGGCCCCAGACCCCCTTCCCCGCGCACCTCTGACGCCACTGCCGCCATGGCCGCCGTCGTCCTCGCGGCCGTCGTCGTCCCCACGCTGAGCTAGGAGGTCCAGGAGCTCCAGCACCGACGAATCCTTCGCCTGCGCGCATCGGTTCGAGCTAGGAGGCACCGATCGTTCGCCATCGCCGTCTTCTTCTTCCTCTGGACGTCGAGCTCCGCCGCTTCGATCCATCTCCGCCAAGCCTTCCCCGGGCCTTCTCGTCAACGCCCGTGAGCTGCCGCCCGTCCTCCTCTTCCCTCTCCTCGTTTCATCGCCGTATGTCGTCGTTTACGCTGCCCGGTCATCGTCCAGTGGCCGCGGTCACCGCGGCCAGCCCCGTGTCGCCGCTCCCGTGCTGCCTCGCCCCAGCCCGCGTCGGCCGCCCCGTCCCCGGCCACTGCCTTGCCTCGCCGCCGCAGCTCCCCGCCGCTCCCGCCAGGGCCGCGCCCCTGCCCGCCGGCCGCGGCTGCCGGCCGAGCCAAGCCGCCGCCGCTCCACTGCCGCGGCCGCCCCACCGCTCCACTACCGCGGCCCTACTCGCCCTTCCCCCCATCGACTGGCCGCCGGCCGCGCCCCCCTGGCCGCCGGCCGCCCCTCCCCGGCCGCCGGCCGCAGCCCCCTGGCCGCCGGCCGCGCCCGCCGGCCGCGCCTGCCGGCCGCGCCCCGCCATGGCTTCGGGTGCGGGCGCATGTGCCCGCAACGCCCGATCCGCCCTGCTTCACCCGCCCCGCTAAGGCCCCTTTGGGCCACTGCCCAGTGGGGCCCCCACGCCCCTGTCCTTAAAAAAAGATTTTAGGAAATATTAAAAAATAATAATTAATTAATTAGTAGGTATAGTTAATTAGCTTAATTAACTTAACTTAATTAGCCTAATTACCTGTTTTAGCTATTTAACACTGTCAGTTTAGTTAGGTCAATGACAGATGGGTCCCACTACTCTGTGTGACCAGTCAACGGTCAACGTTGACCGCTGATGTCATGATGACATCAGGCTGACGTCTTTTCCCCCTTTTTGAATTATTATTAAATTTCAGAATATTGTTTAAACTTCGGAAAATCATATAAAATAAACCGTAACTCGGATGAAAAAGTTTTATACATGAAAGTTGCTCAGAACGACGAGACGAATCCGAATACGTGGTCCGTTCATCCGCCACACATCTCTATCATACTGAACCTGCAACTTTCCCTCTCCGATTCATCTGACCGAAAACACGAAACGCCAGGAATACTTTTCCGGATGTTATCCACCTCCGCCGGTATCGTGTAGCACCGCGTTATAGCACCCTAGCGTTGCGTGTTGACATGCCTTGCTTCTCCGTTGCATCTGTATGCTTTGTATTTATTGTTTCTTCCCCCTCTTCTCTCCGGTAGACCGCGTGACTGATGCTACCTCGGTGATTGACTGTATCGACAACGACCCCTCCTTCTTGCCAGAGCAACCAGGCAAGCCAACCCCCTTTGATCATTCCAATATCGCCCATTCTCTTCTCTCTTATGCTTGCATTAGAACTGCCACTGCTTTTCTGTATGATCCTATTCTGATGCATAGCCTGTTGTTGTTACTGCTTTCATACCTTACATGTTTATACTAAACTGCTTAGTATAGGCTGGTTAGAGATCCACCAGTGACCCCCTACCTTGTCCCGACTGCCTCGCTGGATTATCAGAAGACCCGATTAACGGGATCAAAGACCAGGACCCGGCACCGCACATCACTTTCCCCTTAGTTGCTCGACACTACTGGGTTACTATCGAGTGCCGAGGGTGAGACCTCATCAGCACTTCTGATGTTAACCTTGTAGGTTAGTTCATCGGTTGTGGTCATCGAGGGTGATTCCTCTTTCTCCACTCCCGATGACTACACTGTCATGCAACTCCTCAAGAGTGGACCTCGAGGGTGACTCCTCTTTCGTTCACCTTGACGATAAACATCAGGTGGAATTCCATCGAGGGTGATTTCCTCAGGTTTTCCTTTGGTGTCAGACACACAGTTACTATGGTTACTATGACTTACACTGAACCTGGTTACTAAAGACGGGTCGACCCTGAGGGGTACCCGCGCGAGCTTAATTGCGAGTGATGTGTAGTCGGGTTGACCTGGAAGGTGCCCGTGAGATAAATACGAGGCGTGGCCGGGCACTCGCCCTTGCCGCAAGTTCTCGAGACGGGGCGATGGGGTCACATTATCGTGAGTCTCTGCTCGTTACCGCGCGTTCCCAAGATACTAAACGGTTTGGATATTTGATCCAAGGGGCCTCTGGCCTGATAGCACTAACCATCACGTGGGCATAGTATGGGCGTTCTGCGTCGTATGCATCAGCCGAAGCTTAACTGACGTCATTGCGACTGAGCGGCGCGCGCCGGGTTGGACTGCGTAAGCACCTACCTTTTTAAGGAGGTTGCCTAGGCCTGCTCACCGGCCGCCCACGCAACATGCAGGAGTTCCCGGGGCGATTGGCCCATGACCCCTGGGGGCATAGGGTTTAGTCCGGCGTGCATGACCTCTCTATTAAGCCTAGGTCGGGTTGCGGCGTATTGTTTGGCCGAGGGCGGGCATGACCTGATGGTGTGTCCGGCCGGAGTTAAGCAAGCGTGTTGGGTAAGTTGGTGCAGCCCTGCAGGGAAGAAAACATCTATCGATAGCCTGTCCTACGGTAACGGACACTTGGAGTTGTATCCCGATCGCTACAACTAGAACTGGATGCTGAGGCATTGTTTGGATATGTTGCTTCGGGAGTCGAGAAAGGATCCCGGAGCGTTGGAACAACAACATAAATATGACTTATGTTATACTAATCTACTCCCCCCCTCTTTGCTGCAAGACGGTGGTTTCCAGAAGATGCTAGTCTTCGATAGGACTAGCTTCTCCCCCTCTTATTCTGGCATTCTGCAGCTTAGTCCACAGATACTATCCTTTTCATTGATACCGATGCATATGTAGTGTAGATCCTTGCTTGCGAGTACTTTGGATGAGTACTCACAGTTGCTTTGCTTCCCCTTTCCCCCCTTCTTTCTTCTTGCTGGTTGATGCAACCAGATGGTGGAGTCCAGGAGCCAGATGCCACATTTGACGACTGCTGCTACCCCGATGGAGGCTACTACTACGTGAAGACCGCCGACGACCAGGAGTAGTTAGGAGGTCCCAAGCAGGAGGCCTTGCCTTTTCGATCATTGATGTTTTGTGCTAGCCTTCTTAAGGCAATTTTGTTTAACTTATGTCTGTACTCAGATATTATTGCTTCCGCTGACTCTTGTGTATTCGAGCTTATGTATTCGAGCCC
The DNA here is from genome assembly GCA_902687465.1 of Secale cereale. Taxonomy (NCBI): domain Eukaryota; kingdom Viridiplantae; phylum Streptophyta; class Magnoliopsida; order Poales; family Poaceae; genus Secale; species Secale cereale. The sequence goes on along the minus strand of LR738715.1, from coordinate 239,608,979 downwards.
TCGAGGCCCCTGGCTTGTAATATAAAGCTTGTATTATTTTAATTTGTGTCTAGAGTTGTGTTGTGATATCTTCCAGTGAGTCCTTGATCTTGGTCGTACACATTTGCGTGCATGATTAGTGTACGATCAAATCGGGGGCGTCACAGTATTAATCGGGATACCAATATGCTAACAATACTGCTTGAGTTCTGTACTTCTAGCAACCCTATCGCTTTGAAGTTAACGATCGACAGTTCGTTCTTAGACTGTTGGTTATTGAATCATCACTTTAACATTGATCTTGCTGCCTAAGGTCATATTTCGGGGACACCTTTCAACTAATGATTAGTGGTGTATGTTTTCCTCGAGCATACAACATTATATCATTTGAATTGACAAGTGTCATCTTCTTGTGCACAATATTGTGGAAATCCATCTGTTTGGAATTCTCGGTGAATTGTCGCTGAGCCCACCAGCCACCTCCTCATCCTCTCCTTGGTTTAATGATGATCTATTGTTTCGGAACCCGCTCCCATAGTTCATTTTTCGAGAATCTTGCAATGTCATTTCGTCGGTTTGTGTTGCACCTTTTCTTCTTGAACATCCTGAGCCTGAGGTAACATGACGCCAATCGGATCTGAATCTCGGTCAGATATGATGGTTGGGACAACTTTCCAGTAGTTATAATGTTTGTCCTTTGATGACCCGGTAATATGATGTCATGCCTAGCACCCCGGGCTAGAAGACCCATCATTATAATTTCTTTTGTAAGGATAGCCATTCTTCCAAGAGGAAATTGTAAGACTTATTCTGTAAGTTGCTTCTGATGGATCATTTGTGTATCCAAGGTCTGGACCTTACTTGAAACACCATATCATTGCTACCTCGAAGCATGACTATGATACCCCCGCTCATCAACAAGAACATTGGAGGCACGATGCTAAATGATTCTTGGTCAGTTATCCAAACACCGTTGTATGGGTAACATCTTGATTAATCCTTGCCCCGTTATCTGAATGGTTGGGTACTTGCTCTCCTACCCTGTATGACTTCTTCTCCTTGCCAATGGGAAGGATATACTCCTAATAATTGTGTGTAATCACAATTTTCCTTTCCATTTGTTTGTTTAACCTTTCTTTGATCTACATATAATCTAAGCAGTAATAATTTTCTGCTTATGTAACCAACTTGGTGTTCAACTCTATCATTAAGAACCTGTTACTATTGTTCATAACATTCTGGTAGCCACCGATGGAAGAAAACTTTGCCTACCGGTCCGCCTCGTTTCAACGAGCAAGAAAATGGTTCTCTTCGTTCCTTGTCCTAGGTACCGACATTGTTGGCGACATAGCTGACAAGCTATCCACTGACTTGCCTCCATGTCGAGGCTGTGCAAGATGTCACCACCCTTCTTACTTTCAATCCACATGGTGGGCCCATAACCCACAGGTCCACTGGATCGAAACCTGACTCTTCTTTACAACCTGAATTCTATGGTATCCTCTGCACCTGGCTTCGTATGTGATTCACGAGCTAAATTCTACTATGTTTCATCCTGGTACCAAACACCATGTTATTCTCGTTGTTCAAGCCCCCATTCCAGCTGCTGTCTAGGCGTCGAATGATGCCTACCCATTTGAAACTTGTACCATCGTGTATTGCTCTCAAGGAGTTCACTACAATACTACTCGTAGGGTACTTCGTGTATTTCCCAATTAGTTCACCGTCGGATGCCCAACCTTGTGACGATGCGTTCTTCCAAAGTTATCCCCCTTATCGCGTTCGTAGGACGATGGAGATCCCGAAGAAAGGTTGACGACTTGATCACGATGACTTGAAGCAGAGAAATGGAGACATCAACGAAAGGTATCAACCTCTTCGAAAGGGCAGCCAAGACCGAGAAGACTCGTTAGGTTTTCGCTACCGGCACTTCCCCCCTACTCCACCGCTTAAATCTCGGGACAAGATTTCTTGTAGTGGAGGAGAATTGTGACGCCCGGATAATTAAGCTACAGTAATTCCCTGGTAATGATGACACGTCACCTCGATTACTATTGTTAATCTCGCATTAGTTCAAAACCGATTCAAATTCAAATTTGAATTAGAGTCAAACGGTAAAAGTTTACAAATGTCAAAACAAAAATGTTCAAACTATGGCAATTAATCATTTGCTAATACTGGTGGTGAACCAACTCTTTATAAAAAGTTTAAATGCACCAGACTAAATAAAATAGTAGCAAAAACAATTCTTTAAATGCTTTTAAGTTAATAAGCAAATGTTAAACTAGTTTCCTTACTCACCAAACTTTTAAGGCAACTAGTAAGCTTGCACGTGCAATGCACGTCCCGATTAATATATGTACTTAGCTGAACACTGTGACAACTTTAAAATTCAAATTGTTCATGTAACAACGTAGCTGCCTGATTCAAGTAGAGGGAAATATTTATAATCACAAATCATATACCTATATATTTTTTTTCTTGGGCGACTTATTCAGAAAATCAATAATCAGCGAAAATCTGCAAACTTGCTATGTAGATCATTGGATCGGCAAGTGACAATCAAAATGCATTTTGCTGGAGTCTTTTCACAGCTTCCGTTTCGAGCGAAACATAAAGATAGAGAGAAGATAAATCTTTCATCTTGCAAAGAGAGGATTCAGACAAATTAAGCTACCCTTATTTTGATAAAGTAAACTTTGACAGTGTAATGAAGTTCTTTCATGTTGAAAATTTAACAATGCCCGTGTCTCTCTCCCGAGAGAATGTTGAAGCTCTAGACAACATTACAAGTGTTAAGTTTCAACTAATAATAATCAAAAGGAACAAGTTGGAAGCTCAAGAAATTCACATATGTTTATAATTAATTACATTTGACTTAAATTGATAAATCACATATAGAATTTAAAATGATAATACATAAATTTCCTTCTCTTCTTCCATAGAAAAATAACTATGGGATCCTAAATTTACAGTCTAGGTGCCTTTTATGTCTTCTAAGAAAAAATAAAGAACTGAAAATCGACATTTCAAAATAAAATATCAATTCTAAATAATCTACCGATCAATGGCATCCGATACATATGTGCAGTGAATTATACTTACATGAAAAAATGCCTGACATATTTAAATAAATTAATTTTTTAAAGCTATATGAACCCAACTAAAAGAACATAATAACTGGTGTAGCATGAATCTTTGTTTAGTCCCATACAAGACTATTTTGCAAAGGCTTTGGTGAGAATGCTTGATATTTCCTTTTGTAAGAAAAAGAAACTTGCAACTCAGATAAAAAAACTTGCAACTTCATGCGGCCAACACACATATGAAATACACACCTGAGCCAGTTAAAAAACAAGACTACTGTGTAGTATACATGTTACACTGAGAAAATATTGTTGAAAATAGTCACGTACCAAATCATCATCTAATGTTGACCAGAAGCATCTGCAGCAGCCATCTCAATCCCATGTATTTATCTATTTGGAAGGACAAGGCCAACAGTAGTATAAAGACAAAGCATGGATTGGATCATGGGTTTTGCAAAGCTGAAATTTCAGCAAATCTGCAATCAGTATACATATAAGGAAGAAATCGATGAAATCAACACTTTTGAAACAGAAGTATAATGATAGACATATAGAAACCCATTTTAACATTTTGTACCAGCCTGTTGATTGATAAAGGATAATTAGTAGGGTATATCATGTGTTTATCTTCTATCTTTGCATTTTTCGTGTTTCAGAGAGAAGAATAATAAATGATACATAGGTTAAAGGAAGAAATTGCATTGTAGGTGACCATAAAACAACATTCTTTTGCGCTGTACTAAGGAAATAATAATCAAGCAAACGATGGTAGAACAGAGAAAGAACAGAGAAGCAATATAGCTATTCTCGCCTTGATGATCTGAAAAGATAGAACCCACGTTTCTTCAGTGTTTCACATGGAGACGACAAACATGTGAATTAGCCGTTTTCGCATCTAATCTACGTCGCCCATCCAAAAATTTAGGATTGAATAAATGATGTATACAAGTACCACTGGACTGAGATGGCAAGTATGATAGATATTTTTGTGCAGGCAAATGTTCAAGAGCTCGGAAAATAGAACAATGTTAGCACTCAAAAGCTCAGAGAAATGCAATATTAGAACATAAACATTAAAATGAAAGAGGCTCACCTGGCATAAAATTCACAAACATCTACTATGAAGCCTGCATACAGTACCTACTTCCTGTGTAGAAGAAATAGAACAGTTTGATATGAGGGGAACTTTATATGAAAATATTCACAAGATATGTTTACAAAAATCACATGGCCACAATAAATATCAGCTTTCTTACATGACCAAGAATAGTGTTAAATCAATGTTTCAGTAGTAATTCTCCGAAAAATAACATATCCAGAAATAGCATGAGGGAGATGAGTTTATCCTTCACTACGTCATATAGATCACCTTGATTCACCTCACCTGCAACCTGCTTGGATTTCATATCAAACACCCTTGTCAACATGACACATAAAAGATCTTCAGAAACAACATGAGAGAGAGAGAGAGGGGGGTGGTTAAGTTAGCAAATGGTAAGAAGAAGGGTAAATTATGAACCAAAAATCAATGTAGATGGACTGCAGCAACACCAATCGTTTGGTCAACTCTGTATCCAATTAGGAGGCATATTAAACAATAGAATAAAAAAACAAAAAGGAACTCAGGAATCCTATTTACCTCCCTATTGGGAGAGTTGAGGGAGAAGCATGAAGAGGCGAACGGGGCAGATGGATCGTCACGTCGACGCAGCTATCACCGCGGCCGTCGCGAAGACGCTCACCGGCAACCATCGGGTAACAGTTCTGCAACAGCCAAAGAAACTTATTTGGTATGCTCGATCTTGATCCTATATCATCCTAACTTCAGTTCGCACTTGTAATAGTTGTACACTTCCAATGTAGCATAAAGCACGTATGCCACAATGGATGCAGTGGTATTTAAGTATTTCTCAAGTGTTTGCAGTTCAACTGGCATGCAAATAAGAGCTAATAAAGAAGTAAAATAAGCTCCAAGTCTGCCAAGACATAAAGCCGCCATAATGCTTGCATTACATGCTCAATGATCAACTGACCATCGTGTCATTCACCATACGCAGGTTGCAGAGTGATCAATTAATTGCAGACATTACGACCCGTCTTTTTCTTGCGCACCGGAATTGTAGCATACTCTACAACTTTTGCTGAACTACAGAGCGACAGAAGCATTTCCGCAAACACAAGGTAGGCATTTGTAAATCGCACCTTGTAAATTGATGGGGAGTCGTCAACCACCACAGGCTCCAAGTTGTCGGCCGTGACGGGTGATTCCTGCAAGGCAAACAAGGAGAGATCAAACCTTGCGCCCAGAAGAACACGAAGAAGAGCAAGAAGAAAGAAATACCTCGGAGATGAGAACCTCGACAGTTGGCGGCAGAAGCGGAGGGGGAGGGCCGGGCGCGGATGTCTTCCGGGTCGTTCCGCGTCCCCTGTCGGCTGCCTTCCGCCGCCGCTCCCAGAGAGTCCTCGGCCGTCAGCGCCTTTGGGAGGAGGCCATCGGCGGACAGCGGCGGAGTGGAGCAGCGGGCGGAGGATCGGCGGCGATGGAGGCCGAGTTGTGCGGCGGCAGCGGCGGAGTGGAGCAGCGGGCGGAGGATCGGCGGCGATGGAGGCCGAGTTGTGCGGCGGCAGCGGCGGAGTCCAGGCGGAGCGTGTGGTGGTGGGCGATTGGACCGACGGGGGAGTGGAGGAGTGTGCGTGCGGGGGTTAGTTGACTCGGACGTGCTTAGGCACGGAGGAGTTTTGTTCTGGGGTCGATCGCGGCAGGCGTGGGGGAAGCCTCACGAAGCGGTGGGGTTAGCGTTTCGTTAACGAAGGTTTCGTTAATGACGTTTTTAGACCTTTGATTGTGTGATTAGATGGTCCAGATTTTAAGTTGGATCTGCCCTCTCGTTTGTTTATAGGGGTAGTAGATGGTTTAATCTGAGACATTAATTCAGGAGCTATTGTCCTATTTTACCAAAACTGAAGAATTTAAAAGTAAATTGAAACAAAACAAAACAAAAACGAAATGTTAAAAATAAAAAGAAGCCCCCCCACCCCGCTGGGCCTTGGCCCAGATTGCCAAGCGGCCCATCCAAACTACCCAGCCGGCTGCCCCATGGCCTATATGGCCTCACCCAACTAACCCTAACCCGATCGACCCAGTATCGATCCCCTCCACCGTTCCCTCGTCCCCTCAACCGCGCCACCACGCGCTCGCTCGCACGCCGACACCCGAGCAGATGCTCCTCAGAGGCCGCCGCCCACCGGCGCCGAGCACCGCCACCCCTGGCCTCCTCCTCGCGGCTCCCTTCCCCGTCAGCTCCGCTCCTGCGACTCCTCTTCCTCCGCGCGAAGGCCTCCCGCAACCTACACCTTCGCATCGCCCCGCGCCTGCTGGCCCGTCCAGCCGCCGGACCTCGCCGGCAGGGCCCCTCTGGCTCCCTTGGGCCCCCTACATGCTCCAATGTGAGCTCAGCCGCCTCTCCTCTCCTCCCCCTCTCCTTCCCCCCGTTCTCGCTCGTCGTTGACCTGCATGTGCTGCTGCCCACACCCGCAGCCATGGCGCCCGCTCCGCCCATCTCCGCCGCCTGCCAATCGATCGTCGGCCGCGACCCGCGCCCACCTTGCCTCCACGCGACCTGACTGCTCCGCACATAGCCGCGCCTCGCCGGCCACCGGTGCTCTCGCCCTCGCCGGCGCTGGCCGCCTCCGCTGTGGCCGCCCGTCGCTGGCACCGCAGCCCCGACGGCCACCGCAGCTCCTTGCCGCGCCGTCCGCCGCCCCATTCCGGCCGACGCCCGTGCGGCCCCTGGCCGCCGCCGCCCGTGCCCGCATGCCCTCCCCCCGCGCACGCCCTAGCGCCGCTCCGCCCTGGCCCCTCGCGCCATCGCGAGCCGCCGCGGCCGTCGCTCGGGTCCGCCCCGACGGCGCCCGGCGCCCGTGCCCCTCTGCCCGTTAGCCCGCTAGCCCCTTGGCCCTTTGACAGCCGGGGCCCGCCCCCAGAAACTTAAAAAAAAGAGAGAGTTAAAATAAAAATAACAATAATAATAGTAAAAATAATAATTAAAATAATCAAATATAATTAATTAATTAATTAATTAATTAATTAATCCTGTTTCATTAATCTAATTAACTGGTTAGTTTAATTAAACAGTAATTACACTAGCTAAATCCTAGTTAAACTAATTAATTTTCATTAATTAAACAGAGTCTATGACGAAGGGGCCCCACTTGTTAGCTTGACTGGTCAATGGTCAGAGTTGACTGCTGACGTCATGCTGATGTCATGATGATGTCAGCATACACTATTCTGGATAATGTTGAATTAAAATAATTAAATTAATTCTAAAAATGCCTAAAACTTTGATAAATCATAGAAAATAAACCGTAACTCAGATGAAAATCTTTTATATATGAAAATCGCTCAGAACGACGAGACGAATCCGAATACGCGTTCCGTTCGTCCGCCACACATCTCTATCATACCGAACATGCAACATTCCCCTCCGTTTCATCTGCCCGAAAATGCCTAACACCGGGAATACTTCCCGGATGTTATTCCTCTTCGCCTGTATCACCGAGCACCGCGTTAGGTCACACGTAGCACCGCGTTTTGCCATGTTATGCTTTGTGATGCTATTGTTTGCTCTGTTATTTATTTTTTTTTCCTTCGTTGCTTATTTTCGGTAGCCTCCGATACCTTGATAGACCTCGAGACCCTTGATGCTTCGGTGTTCGACTACGGCTAAGCTTCCGAAGATTCCTTTCGTCTGCAGAGCTTCCAGGCAAGGCCCCCCTTTGATCACCAGATATCGCCTATTCTTCTCTCTACTGCTTGCATTAGAGTAGTGTAGCATGTTACTGTTCGGTTACTCCTATTCTGCTGCATAACCTGTCATTGTTGCTACAACTGTTGATACTTTACCTGCCATCCTAATGCTTAGTATATGATGCTAGTACTCCATCAGTGGCCCTACACCCTTGTCCGTCAGCCCTGCTATTCTATCGGGCCGTGATCACTTGGGTGTGATCACGGGTATATACTACATACACTTTACATGATACATGATGTGACTAAAGTCGGGTCGGCTCATTGAGTACCCGCAAGTGATTTGATGTGGGGGGCTGAAAGGACAGGTGGCTCCATCTAGGTAGTGGTGGGCCTGAGTTCCTGACGGCCCCCGAGTGGATCTTTGTGGCGGAGCGATAGGGGCAGGTTGAGACACCCAGTCGAGAGGTGGCCTGGCCCTGGTCGTTGTCCGTGGTTATTTCATAACAACACGCTTAACGAGTTTGGATATTTGATTAGAGTCTGGCCATTTGGTCTATACGCACTAACCAGCTGCGTGGAAACAGTTATGGGCACTCGACGTCGTGGTATCAGCCGAAGCCTTTTTGACGTCAGCGGCTTAGCGGCGCGTGCCGGGTTGGACCGCGTAACGCAACTTCCTTAGTAATGGAGGTTGCTAGGTCTGCTCACCGGCCGCGTACGCAACGTGCAGGTGTGCATTGGGCGATGGGCCCGGACCCCTGCGCGCTTAGGACTTAGACCGGCATGCTGACCTCTCTGCTGTGCTTAGGTAGGGCTGCGACGTGTTGATCTTCCGAGGCCGGGCATGACCCTGGAAAGTGTGTCCAGCCAAATGGGATCAAGCGTGCTGGGTTATGTGGTGCACCCATGCAGGGAAGTTAATCTATTCGAATAGTCGTGTCCCTCGGTAAAAGGACGACCCGGAGTTGTATTCCGACCTCATGACAACTAGAACCGGATACTTAATAAAACACACCCTTACCAGTGCCAGATACAACTCGGTGGTTGCTCTCTCACAGGGTGATGTGCGGGAGGATCGCCGAGTAGGTTTATGCTATACGATGTTACTTGGTGAACTTACCATCTATTTCCCTTCTTCTGCTTCAAGACGGAGGCTGCGAGACGCGAGGATACTTGTTACTTCCATATATTCTCATCTACTGCTGCAAGATGGAGGTGGCCAGAAGCGTAGTCTTTGATTGGATTAGCTATCCCCCTCTTATTCTGGCATTCTACAGTTTAGTCCACAGATATTACCCCTCCCCCTCTTACACAGATGCCATTGCATGTGTAGTGTAGATCCTTGCTTGCGAGTACTTTGGATGAGTACTCACGGTTGCTTTTCTCCCTCTTTTCCCCTTTTGCCCCTTCTTCTCGGATGACGCAACCAGATGGTGGAGTCCAGGAGCTAGAGGATCCCGATGTTGTTTCTACATGGAGTTCGGCTTCGAGGAGTAGTTAGGAGGTCCCAGGCAGGAGGCCTTGCCTTTTCGATCGTTGGTATATTTGTGCTAGCCTTCTTAAGGCAAACTTGTTTAACTTATGTCTGTACTCAGATATTGTTGCTTCCGCTGACTCTTGTGTTTTCGAGCTTTTGTATTCGAGCCCTTGAGGCCCCTGGCTTGTAATATAAAGCTTGTATTATTTTAATTTGTGTCTAGAGTTGTGTTGTGATATCTTCCAGTGAGTCCCTGATCTTGGTCGTACACATTTGCGTGCATGATTAGTGTACGGCCAAATCGGGGGCGTCACAAGTTGGTATCAGAGCCGACTGCCTGTAGGAATCCCCCTTTCCAACTCCTTGGCCGAAGTTGAGTCTAGTCTTTGAAAAACAAATTTACTAACTTGTTGTGTGGCTTACGGGCGCACAACACCAATTGGTGGTATTAGGATCTTTTACTCCTCGTCTATACTGTGGGACTCTTATCTCTCTTCTATTCGGGATAAATGAATTTTGCCAAATCTAACATTAGGATCTCGTTATCACTTTCACCCGGAGAGCACCTTATGATCGATGATTGTCCGCTGCACCAGAAGACCCTAAAGATACTCTCCGTTGTTAACCCGAGAACTTGTGTTCATCGCCTTTGTAATTCACTGTCCCTACGGATATCTGCATGCACTTATCATACTCATAATCATTCCTCGTCGCTCTTGTTGTTACAAGAGGCCTCGAAATATTCTCCATTGTCTCGAGAATCCTTTGAGTTTATTGTCTTGCAGTTTTACTTCGCGTGAAAACCCTTACGGTTATTTCCTCACATTTATCGAGGATCAGTTGTTCTCAATTGATCATGTGTCTCACAAAAATCTTCTGAATACTTTTCGATCTTTCGAGAATCCTCTGCAGCCTGTTACTCTTGAAATTCTTGCCTGCTTGCATTATGGTTAATTCCAGATGACTAGTAGTCTTCGTTAACATCCCTTGTCTTAGCCATTTTGAGCCTATTGATTCAATGTGTGCTTATGCACGTAGTCATCAGGTTACCCGTTTTAAAAGTATCTTTCCGGCTCAGACGTCATTCCGGACATGAGTTGGTTCTCGACAATTCAAACCTTTATTGATTGTCCGACTAAGTGTTTTCAACTTATCCATCCTTGATCAGAGCGTCTGCTTCTGATCCTTCATTTTGGAAACCATAATTTATTTCCAATTAAGCATCAGACTAATAAGATGATTCTTGAATCTAATGCCTCTGCATTCCTTCTTCCTCTGAGTGAGTATCGATGCTCACATCAGCTCCGTTGTGGATCACCCGATCCATTGTTGGATTGTTATCCGACAGTGTCCTTCATATTCAATCACCTTGCGAGTTCTTCCACTGATACATAATGCCTTTGGTAAATTGTATCCTCTGCTTGGCCAACCATGCTCTGCTTTTGAGCTTGAATTTTTACTTTTGAAACTTGTGGTATATGTTACTAAGATGCCCGATGGGTTGAACCTATGCCTTCCCCTAATCCGTGAGAACCCGAAAGATTTCACAAGTCATACTCTTCTGGTGTTCTACCAGATAAAATTCCGACACTACAGTTTTATCAAAGCGGGAGGTGAATGAAATGATATGCATTAAAGAAGTGGGAGTCGACCTTGAACTTTGTGTTCATGCCCATGAAAATGATGTAGACCGTCTCGGAAGCTTCTTGCAAAATGATTATGCAGCTGTATGATTCTTTCAATATTCTTGAATTGATTCCTTACAGTTATGGTTCCGACCATGCTGTCCTGATCTGATATATCTGATGGAAATTCATTCCATTGCCTCGTCTATTTTTGGCAAGGTGGAAGTATCTACTGTCATAGGTCAATGACCTAGTTCCACTTCTATCGTGTTCTACCTTCGAGTTTTACCCTCTGATATCTCGAGGATATCATGCCTTTGCACTACACCTTTTGAACTTTTGATGAAGTAATACATTTGCTTGTCGTAATCACTCTACGGGTTCTAGGTTGCCGTCAACCGAGGACACCGTTTAGTAAATCAAATCTGCTCTAAAAATTCAACACCCCTAGTAGATGTTACTGGAAAAATTTTAAACTCAATCTGGTTTATTCCTAGACTATCGGGTACATCCCTTGTCTAGCTATCTTTGGCTGTGCTACCTCGTCCTTCTTTGGTGCACGAATTCTTCAGAGATTGGGCACAACTTACGTCGAGCTTTCAACATCTGGTTGCTTGTTCAGTAAGGCAACTTTGATTCCGAGCTTGCATCTTTTATATTGATCCATTAACTTGCCACTTCGTCTTTCCCTTGCTTGTTGCCGTTTTTGTTTGATTGCATCCTCTTGAAACCTCCCGGCAAATATGTCGGACCACTTTCAACACTTTGACTTCTTCCGAGATGTCAACTGTGTTCATGATGAGGAATACTCTCCTTGCCCTTGATGATTTTTATTATCACCAGCAACACCCTTGACTTCCTTTCATCGCGGACTTGTCCACATTATGAATACGACTTGCTCTCCAGCTAGTGTTGTGTTCTGCCTTGAAGTATTACTGTCTTTTATGTCGGAAATGTTGTGGGGATTGCTCCACCTCTTAGAAATTCTCGTTATGATGATACTTCACACCATCACCATTCTTCCTTGGTCCCCGTGTTGTATTTGTAACACCCCAGTGTCATGCTACAGTAATCCTCTGTGATTAAGCTAATCATTTTCTCCAAACAGTGCTTAATCACCTTTGTTCAATATCCCAATTGAAATTCTAGTCAATTCAAATTCAAGTGAAGTTTGAAGTTGCTCAAAAGTTGCTGGAAAAATGTTCATCATCTGTCTAAAATCACCACGGATTAAAAAGGACACTTCTCATATTTTTTTCCCTAAGTAGATAGCATGCCCAATATTTTATTCCCATCTCTGTTTATTAAATAAAAAAAGGCAGAATCAAAAAAAAGAAAGAAGGCTGAGGGGCACTGTGCACTTAGGCAGGTCAGCCCAGTGCACCGGCCCAGCCCAACCTCACCTCCCTCCCTTCCCACTGCTCATCCATGGCGCGCTGGCTGCACACACACCGGCCGTGGCCGCGGATGGCCAGGCGCCGGCCATCCGGCGGCTCCCCGACGGCCTACAAGGATGCCCGCGCCCTCCCTTAACCCTAGACACCCCCTGTTCCCCCTCTCGCCCCCTCTGGCCCCAGATCCCCTTTCCCCGCGCACCTCTGACGCCACTGCCGCCATGGCCGCCGTCGTTCTCGCGGCCGTCGTCTTCCCCACGCTGAGCTAGGAGGTCCAGGAGCTCCAGCACCGACGAATCCTTCGCCTGCGCGCATCGGTTCGAGCTAGGAGGCACCGATCGTTCGCCATCGCCGTCTTCTTCTTCCTCTGGACGTCGAGCTCCGCCGCTTCGATCCATCGCCGCCAAGCCTTCCCCGGGCCTTCTCGTCAACGCCCGTGAGCTGCCGCCCGTCCTCCTCTTCCCTCTCCTCGTTTCATCGCCGGATGTCGTCGTTTACGCTGCCCGGTCGTCGTCCAGTGGCCGCGGTCACCGTGGCCAGCCCCGTGTCGCCGCTCCCGTGCTGCCTCGCCCCAGCCCGCGTCGGCCGCCCCATCCCCGGCCACAGCCTTGCCTCGCCGCCGCAGCTCCCCGCCGCTCCCGCCAGGGCCACGCCCGTGCCCGCCGGCCGCGGCTGCCGGCCGAGCCAAGCCGCCGCCGCTCCACTACCGTGGCCGCCCCACCACTCCACTGCCGCGGCCCTACTCGCCCTTCCCCCCCGTCGACTGGCCGCCGGCCGTGCCCCCCTGGCCGCCGGCCGCCCCTCCCCGGCCGCCAGCCGCAGCCCCCTGGCCGCCGGCCGCGCCCTCCGGCCGCGCCCCGCCATGGCTTCGGGTGCGGGCGCCTGTGCCCGCAACGCCCGATCCGCCCTGCTTCACCCGCCCCGCTAAGGCCCCTTTGGGCCACTGCCCAGTGGGGCCCCCACGCCCCTGTCCTTAAAAAAAGATTTTAGGAAATAATAATAATAATAATAATAATTAATTAATCAGTAGGTATAGTTAATTAGCTTAATCAACTTAACTTAATTAGCCTAATTACCTGTTTTAGCTATTTAACACTGTCAGTTTAGTTAGGTCAATGACAGATGGGTCCCACTACTCTGTGTGACCAGTCAACGGTCAACGTTGACCGCTGATGTCATGATGACATCAGGCTGACGTCTTTTCCCCCTTTTTGAATTATTATTAAATTTCAGAATATTGTTTAAACTTCGGAAAATCATATAAAATAAACCGTAACTCGGATGAAAAAGTTTTATACATGAAAGTTGCTCAGAACGACGAGACGAATCCGAATACGTGGTCCGTTCATCCGCCACACATCTCTATCATACTGAACCTGCAACTTTCCCTCTCCGATTCATCTAACCGAAAACACGAAACACCGGGAATACTTTTCCGGATGTTATCCACCTCCGCCGGTATCGTGTAGCACCGCGTTATAGCACCCTAGCGCTGCGTGTTGACATGCCTTGCTTCTCTGTTGCATCTGTATGCTTTGTATTTATTGTTTCTTCCCCCTCTTCTCTCCGGTAGACCGCGAGACTGATGCTACCTCGATGATTGACTGCATCGACAACGACCCCTCCTTCTTGCCAGAGCAACCAGGCAAGCCAACCCCCTTTGATCATTCCGATATCGCCCATTCTCTTCTCTCTTATGCTTGCATTAGAACTGCCACTGCTTTTCTGTATGATCCTATTCTGATGCATAGCCTGTTGTTGTTACTGCTTTCATACCTTACATGTTTATACTAAACTGCTTAGTATAGGCTGGTTAGAGATCCACCAGTGACTCCCTACCTTGTCCCGACTGCCCCGCTGGATTATCAGAAGACCCGATCAACGGGATCGAAGACCAGGACCCGGCACCGCACATCACTTTCCCCTTAGTTGCTCGACACTACTGGGTTACTATCGAGTGCCGAGGGTGAGACCTCATCAGCACTTCTGATGTTAACCTTGTAGGTTAGTTCATCGGTTGTGGTCATCGAGGGTGATTCCTCTTTCTCCACTCCCGATAACTACACTGTCATGCAACTCCTCAAGAGTGGACCTCGAGGGTGACTCCTCTTTCGTTCACCTTGACGATAAACATCAGGTGGAATTCCATCGAGGGTGATTTCCTCAGGTTTTCCTTTGGTGTCAGACACACAGTTACTATGGTTACTATGACTTACACTGAACCTGGTTACTAAAGACGGGTCGACCCTGAGGGGTACCCGCGCGAGCTTAATTGCGAGTGATGTGTAGTCGGGTTGACCTAGAAGGTGCCCGTGAGATAAATACGAGGCGTGGCCGGGCACTCGCCCTTGCCGCAAGTTCTCGAGACGGGGCGATGGGGTCACATTATCGTGAGTCTCTGCTCGTTACCGCGCGTTCCCAAGATACTAAACGGTTTGGATATTTGATCCAAGGGGCCTCTGGCCTGATAGCACTAACCATCACGTGGGCATAGTATGGGCGTTCTGCGTCGTATGCATCAGCCGAAGCTTAACTGACGTCATTGCGACTGAGCGGCGCGCGCCGGGTTGGACTGCGTAAGCACCTACCTTTTTAAGGAGGTTGCCCATGCCTGCTCACCGGCCGCCCACGCAACGTGCAGGAGTTCCCGGGGCGATTGGCCCATGACCCCTGGGGGCATAGGGTTTAGTCCGGCGTGCATGACCTCTCTATTAAGCCTAGGTCGGGTTGCGGCGTATTGTTTGGCCGAGGGCGGGCATGACCTAATGGTGTGTCCGGCCGGAGTTAAGCAAGCGTGTTGGGTAAGTTGGTGCACCCCTGCAGGGAAGAAAACATCTATCGATAGCCTGTCCTACGGTAACGGACACTTGGAGTTGTATCCCGATCGCTACAACTAGAACTGGACGCGGAGGCATTGTTTGGATATGTTGCTTCGGGAGTCGAGAAAGGGTCCCGGAGCGTTGGAACAACAACATAAATATGACTTATGTTATACTACTCTACTCCCCCCCTCTTTGCTGTAGGACGGTGGTTTCCAGAAGATGCTAGTCTTCGATAGGACTAGCTTCTCCCCCTCTTATTCTGGCATTCTGCAGCTTAGTCCACAGATACTATCCTTTTCATTGATACCGATGCATACGTAGTGTAGATCCTTGCTTGCGAGTACATTGGATGAGTACTCACGGTTGCTTTGCTTCCCCTTTTCCCCCTTCTTTCTTCTTGCTGGTTGATGCAACCAGATGGTGGAGTCCAGGAGCCAGATGCCACATTTGACGACTGCTGCTACCCCGATGGAGGCTACTACTACGTGAAGACCGCCGACGACCAGGAGTAGTTAGGAGGTCCCAGGCAGGAGGCCTTGCCTTTTCGATCATTGATGTTTTGTGCTAGCCTTCTTAAGGCAATTTTGTTTAACTTATGTCTGTACTCAGATATTATTGCTTCCGCTGACTCTTGTGTATTCGAGCTTATGTATTCGAGCCCTCGAGGCCCCTGGCTTGTAATATAAAGCTTGTATTATTTTAATTTGTGTCTAGAGTTGTGTTGTGATATCTTCCAGTGAGTCCTTGATCTTGGTCGTACACATTTGCGTGCATGATTAGTGTACGGTCAAATCGGGGGCGTCACAAGTTGGTATCAGAGCCGACTGCCTGTAGGAACCCCCCTTCCAACTCCTTGGCCGAAGTTGAGTCTAGTCACTACAAAACTTTTACTAACATGGCTGTGTGTCTTATGGGCCCACGTCGCCATTGGGTGGTATTAGGATCTTTTATTCCTTATCTTACTCTGGGATTCTGATATCTCTTCTATTTCGGGTTAAGTGAATTTACTAACTACATTAGGTTCTCGTAACGACTTTCCCCGGAGAGCCCCTTCATTCCAGATGGTTGCCTGCTTCACCAGAAGGCTTCAAAGATATTCTCTGTTGTTTCCCCGAGACCCTTGTGCCCTTCGCCGTTACAATTCCATATCACCGATAATTCCCTAAGGATAGCTGCATATACTTGTCGCCTATACCTTCGTTTCTATTGATCTTGTTATTACAAGATAAGCTGAAATACTTCGGATGTTCCGAGAATCCTTTGTGCCCGCACAGCTCCTTTATGCATGAATACATGTATAATTAATTCCTCATACCTACCAGGAATTCGTTCATCCCCAGTTGTTCATGCGTTTCAAAAATGTCTTCGAAACGCTTTTCAATCTTCCAAAATCCTCAGCAACCTATTGCTCTGGAAATTTTTATCTGCTTGCATTATGGTTAATTCCATATGTACATCAATTTCATTAAAATCCTTTGTGATTGACTTTCGGTTCTTATTAATTCAATAGGCTGTAAATACTTGCAATCATCAGTCAAACTAGAATTCGTTCTTCCAGCTCAGACGTCATTTCGAATATGAACTGATTCTCGACCAACCAAATTGTCGTCGATTGCACCCCTAAGTCATTTCAACTTACCCATCCTTAATCAGAGCGTTGCTTCTGATCTCTTGATTTGGAAATCATAATTCCTTTGCATCCGAGCTTGAATTAGTCAGTTGTTTCTATAATCCGATCCCCCTGCATTGTTCCTTCTTCTGGTTGAGTACCGATGCTCACATCAGATCCCATGTGGACCGCCATATCCTTAGTTGGATTATTATCCGACGATGTCCTTCATATTCATTAACCTTGTGAGTTCCTTCCCTGATACATAATGCCTTCGGTAAATTGTATCATCTGCTTTCTCAACCATGCTCTGCTTTCGAGCTTGTATAATTTGCTCCTGAAGTTTGCGTAGTATGAGCCTAAGATGCCCTGATGGGTTGAACTTATGCCTTCCTTAATATGTGTGAACCCAAAAGTTTTCCAAGGTTCATACTCCTCTGGTAATTCACCAAGCAAGTCTTCGCAATCAATTCATTTTGAATAGAGAAGTGAATGAAAGGTTACGCATTGAAGAAGTGGGAGTCAACCTTGAACTTTTTGTCCATGCCCATGGACACTGTGCGGATCTTATCATTAAGGCTTCTCTTAAAATTATCCCTTTGATATAAGTAATCTTATATTAGGGATCTGGCCTTTTGCAATCGTGGTTCCGACCATGTTCTCCCTTAAATACCATTTCACGTGCAGGTTTAAACACTTGTCTCCTACAGAGCAATACCCCCAGCCCAACCTCTAGTTTGAGCTGTTGTCGAGTATTACCCCCCTGGTATCTCGAGATTATCACGGAACTGCATAGGTCCTTATGAGTTCTACATTATGTGTTACATTTTCATGACTGCAATTTTCCTCGGGTTCGGAGATGTTTGACACCCAAGGACATCGATAAATGAATCAATTCCGCACTCTGATTCAATAGCTCTAAGTAATCTCCATTGCTTATGAGTTTATTAATTCTTCAAGTCATATCTAGCCTGAACGGCTATCTCATTATCGTGCATCTTTTAACCGTGCTACCTAGCCCATTTTCCAAGTGCATGTTCCACTCAAGGTTTACTTATGATTGTTCTCCTCTAACATACTGTGGTATGTCCAGTGTTTTCATATTGTTCACTTAAATGTAGAAATTCATGTCCAGGGGAAATCTCGAGGAATTATTTCTGAGCCCGTCGGCCTCATCCTCATCTTCCCTTGCTGAAATTGTATGACTTATTTTATAAGTTGTTTCCAATGGAACCTGGTGTATCCAAAGTCCGACCTTTGCTAGAAGACAAATGTCAATGCTATCTCGAAGCATTTCTGTGGTATCCTGATTTTTTTCACAAGGAACATTTGGATCACAGTGCCAAATGTTCTTGATCAACTATCCAACATCGATGTGTAGGTACATATCATAATTCTTCTTACCCCTTTAGCAATACGGTCATAACTTTGTTCTCCTGACACGTATATCATGCCCTGCTTAATCTTGGGAATGATATACTCCTATTCATTGTGTTTAAACACATTTTCCTTTCCATTTGTTTGTTTAACCTTTCTTTGATCTGCTTATAATCTAAGCAGTACTAATCTTCTGCTTATCTAAACACCTTGGTGTACAACTCTATTAGTGAGACCCTGTTTCTACTGTTGATGACATTTTGGTAAACCGCCGATGGATGAGAACTTTGCCTATTGGTCCGCCTCGTTCAACGAGCAGGCAAATGGTTCTCTTTGTCCCTCGCCCTTGGTACCAACGTTGTTGCCAACATAACTACCAAGCTATCCTCTGACATGCCTTGCTATCATGATCGTGCAAGATGTCACCGCCCTTCATACTGTTAACCCACATGGTGGGCCCATAACCCATAGTTCCACAGGATCGGAACCTGACTCTCCGATACATCTCTGTCTTCCAAAATAATTCCTCATGCTTGGTTTCGTATGTAACTCACGAGCCACCTTCTTGTCATCTATTCTGGTATCAGGTGCAATACTTATTCTCGATGCTTTGAACCCCCTTCATCACATGTTTTATGCCAAATGGATGCCTACCTGGCTGAAACTTGATGAACCTTCTTATAGCACTCTCGATACGTTTCCTGGTGCTTCTAAATTCTTCTTCCTTGAGATAACTACCGGATGCCGATCTTTTCAGACATCCATCCTTATATCTTCCTCCCTATTCCCTGCTTTAAATCTCGGGACGAGATTTCTTGTAGTGGAGGAGATTTGTAACACCCCAGTGTCATGCTACAGTAATCCTCTATGATTAAGCTAATCATTTTCTCCAAACAGTGCTTAATCACCTTTGTTCAATATCCCAATTGAAATTCTAGTCAATTCAAATTCAAGTGAAGTTTGAAGTTGCTCAAAAGTTGTTGGAAAAATGTTCATCATCTGTCTAAAATCACAACGGATTAAAAAGGACACTTCTCATATTTTTTTCCTAAGTAGATAGCATGCCCAATATTTTATCCCCATCTCTGTTTATTAAATAAAAAAAAGGCAGAATCAAAAAAAAAGAAAGAAGGCTGAGGGGCACTGTGCACTTAGGCATGTCAGCCCAGTGCACCGGCCCAGCCCAACCTCACCTCCCTCCCTTCCCACTGCTCATCCATGGCGCGCTGGCTGCACACACACCGGCCATGGCCGCGGATGGCCACACGCCGGCCATCCGGCGGCTCCCCAACGGCCTACAAGGATGCCCGCGCCCTCCCTTAACCCTAGACACCCCCAGTTCCCCCTCTCGCCCCCTCTGGCCCCAGATCCCCTTTCCCCGCGCACCACTGACACCACTGCCGCCATGGCCGCCGTCGTCCTCGCGGCCGTCGTCGTCCCCACGCTGAGCTAGGAGGTCCAGGAGCTCCAGCACCGACGAATCCTTCGCCTGCGCGCATCGGTTCGAGCTAGGAGGCACCGATCGTTCGCCATCGCCGTCTTCTTCTTCCTCTGGACGTCGAGCTCCGCCGCTTCGATCCATCGCCGCCAAGCCTTCCCCGGGCCTTCTCGTCAATGCCCGTGAGCTGCCGCCCGTCCTCCTCTCCCCTCTCCTCGTTTCATCGCCGTATGTCGTCGTTTACGGTGCCCGGTCATCGTCCAGTGGCCGCGGTCACCGCGGCCAGCCCCGTGTCGCCGCTCCCGTGCTGCCTCGCCCCAGCCCGCGTCGGCCGCCCCGTCCCCGGCCACTGCCTTGCCTCGCCGCCGCAGCTCCCCGCCGCTCCCGCCAGGGCCGCGCCCTTGCCCGCCGGCCGCGGCTGCCGGCCGAGCCAAGCCGCCGCCGCTCCACTGCCGCGGCCGCCCCACCGCTCCACTGTCGCGGACCTACTCGCCCTTCCCCCCCATCGACTGGCTGCTGGCCGCCCCTCCCCGGCCGCCGGCTGCAGCCCCCTGGCCGCCGGCCGCGCTCGCCGGCCGCGCCTGCCGGCCGCGCCCCGCCATGGCTTCGGGTGCGGGCGCCTGTGCCCGCAATGCCCGATCCGCCCTGCTTCACCCGCCCCGCTAAGGCCCCTTTGGGCCACTGCCCAGTGGGGCCCCCACGCCCCTGTCCTTAAAAAAAGATTTTAGGAAATATTAAAAAATAATAATTAATTAATTAGTAGGTATAGTTAATTAGCTTAATTAACTTAACTTAATTAGCCTAATTACCTGTTTTAGCTATTTAACACTGTCAGTTTAGTTAGGTCAATGACAGATGGGTCCCACTACTTTGTGTGACCAGTCAACGGTCAACGTTGACCGCTGATGTCATGATGACATCAGGCTGACGTCTTTTCCCCCTTTTTGAATTATTATTAAATTTTAGAATATTGTTTAAACTTTGGAAAATCATATAAAATAAACCGTAACTCGGATGAAAAAGTTTTATACATGAAAGTTGCTCAGAACGACGAGACAAATCCGAATACGTGGTCCGTTCATCCGCCACACATCTCTATCATACTGAACCTGCAACTTTCCCTCTCCGATTCATCTGACCGAAAACACGAAACGCCGGGAATACTTTTCCGGATGTTATCCACCTCCGCCGGTATCGTGTAGCACCGCGTTATAGCACCCTAGCGCTGCGTGTTGACATGCCTTGCTTCTCTGTTGCATCTGTATGCTTTGTATTTATTGTTTCTTCCCCCTCTTCTCTCCGGTAGACCGCGAGACTGATGCTACCTCGGTGATTGACTGCATCGACAACGACCCCTCCTTCTTGCCAGAGCAACCAGGCAAGCCAACCCCCTTTGATCATTCCGATATCGCCCATTCTCTTCTCTCTTATGCTTGCATTAGAACTGCCATTGCTTTTCTGTATGATCCTATTCTGATGCATAGCCTGTTGTTGTTACTGCTTTCATACCTTACATGTTTATACTAAACTGCTTAGTATAGGCTGGTTAGAGATCCACCAGTGACCCCCTACCTTGTCCCGACTGCCCCGCTGGATTATCAGAAGACCCGATCAACGGGATCGAAGATGAGGACCCGGCACCGCACATCACTTTCCCCTTAGTTGCTCGACACTACTGGGTTACTATCGAGTGCCGAGGGTGAGACCTCATCAGCACTTCTGATGTTAACCTTGTAGGTTAGTTCATCGGTTGTGGTCATCGAGGGTGATTCCTCTTTCTCCACTCCCGATAACTACACTGTCATGCAACTCCTCAAGAGTGGACCTCGAGGGTGACTCCTCTTTCGTTCACCTTGATGATAAACATCAGGTGGAATTCCATCGAGGGTGATTTCCTCAGGTTTTCCTTTGGTGTCAGACACACAGTTACTATGGTTACTATGACTTACACTGAACCTGGTTACTAAAGACGGGTCGACCCTGAGGGGTACCCGCGCGAGCTTAATTGCGAGTGATGTGTAGTCGGGTTGACCTGGAAGGTGCCCGTGAGATAAATACGAGGCGTGGCCGGGCACTCGCCCTTGCCGCAAGTTCTCGAGACGGGGCGATGGGGTCACATTATCGTGAGTCTCTGCTCGTTACCGCGCGTTCCCAAGATACTAAACGGTTTGGATATTTGATCCAAGGGGCCTCTGGCCTGATAGCACTAACCATCACGTGGGCATAGTATGGGCGTTCTGCGTCGTATGCATCAGCCAAAGCTTAACTGACGTCATTGCGACTGAGCGGCGCGCGCCGGGTTGGACTGCGTAAGCACCTACCTTTTTAAGGAGGTTGCCCAGGTCTGCTCACCGGCCGCCCACGCAACGTGCAGGAGTTCCCGGGGCGATTGGCCCATGACCCCTAGGGGCATAGGGTTTAGTCCGGCGTGCATGACCTCTCTATTAAGCCTAGGTCGGGTTGCGGCGTATTGTTTGGCCGAGGGCGGGCATAACCTGATGGTGTGTCCGGCCGGAGTTAAGCAAGCGTGTTGGGTAAGTTGGTGCACCCCTGCAGGGAAGAAAACATCTATCGATAGCCTGTCCTACGGTAACGGACACTTGGAGTTGTATCCCGATCGCTACAACTAGAACTGGATGCTGAGGCATTGTTTGGATATGTTGCTTCGGGAGTCGAGAAAGGATCCCGGAGCGTTGGAACAACAACATAAATATGACTTATGTTATACTACTCTACTCCCCCCCTCTTTGCTCCAGGACGGTGGTTTCCAGAAGATGCTAGTCTTCGATAGGACTAGCTTCTCCCCCTCTTATTCTGGCATTCTGCAGCTTAGTCCACAGATACTATCCTTTTCATTGATACCGATGCATACGTAGTGTAGATCCTTGCTTGCGAGTACTTTGGATGAGTACTCACGGTTGCTTTGCTTCCCCTTTTCCCCCTTCTTTCTTCTTGCTGGTTGATGCAACCAGATGGTGGAGTCCAGGAGCCAGATGCCACATTTGACGACTGCTACTACCCCGATGGAGGCTACTACTACGTGAAGACCGCCGACGACCAGGAGTAGTTAGGAGGTCCCAGGCAGGAGGCCTTGCCTTTTCGATCATTGATGTTTTGTGCTAGCCTTCTTAAGGCAATTTTGTTTAACTTATGTCTGTACTCAGATATTATTGCTTCCGCTGACTCTTGTGTATTCGAGCTTATGTATTCGAGCCCTCGAGGCCCCTGGCTTGTAATATAAAGCTTGTATTATTTTAATTTGTGTCTAGAGTTGTGTTGTGATATCTTCCAATGAGTCCTTGATCTTGGTCGTACACATTTGCGTGCATGATTAGTGTACGGTCAAATCGGGGGCGTCACAGTATTAATCGGGATACCAATATGCTAACAATACTGCTTCAGTTCTGTACTTCTAGCAACCCTATCGCTTTGAAGTTAACGATCGACAGTTCGTTTTTAGACTGTTGGTTATTGAATCATCACTTTAACATTGATCTTGCTGCCTAAGGTCATATTTCGGGGACACCTTTCAACTAATGATTAGTGGTGTATGTTTTCCTCGAGCATACAACATTATATCATTTGAATTGACAAGTGTCATCTTCTTGTGCACAATATTGTGGAAATCCATCTGTTTGGAATTCTCGGTGAATTGTCGCTGAGCCCACCAGCCACCTCCTCATCCTCTCCTTGGTTTAATGATGATCTATTGTTTCGGAACCCGCTCCCATAGTTCATTTTCCGAGAATCTTGCAATGTCATTTCGTCGGTTTGTGTTGCACCTTTTCTTCTTGAACATCCTGAGCCTGAGGTAACATGACGCCAATCGGATCTGAATCTCGGTCAGATATGATGGTTGGGACAACTTTCCAGTAGTTATAATGTTGGTCCTTTGATGACCCGGTAATATGATGTCATGCCTAGCACCCCGGGCTAGAAGACCCATCATTATAATTTCTTTTGTAAGGATAGCCATTCTTCCAAGAGGAAATTGTAAGACTTATTCTGTAAGTTGCTTCTGATGGATCATTTGTGTATCCAAGGTCCGGCCCTTACTTGAAACACCATATCATTGCTACCTCGAAGCATGACTATGATACCCCCGCTCATCAACAAGAACATTGGAGGCACGATGCTAAATGATTCTTGGTCAGTTATCCAAACACCGTTGTATGGGTAACATCTTGATTAATCCTTGCCCCGTTATATGAATGGTTGGGTACTTGCTCTCCTACCCTGTATGACTTCTTCTCCTTGCCAATGGGAAGGATATACTCCTAATAATTGTGTGTAATCACAATTTTCCTTTCCATTTGTTTGTTTAACCTTTCTTTGATCTACATATAATCTAAGCAGTAATAATTTTCTGCTTATGTAACCAACTTGGTGTTCAACTCTGTCATTAAGAACCTGTTACTATTGTTCATAACATTCTGGTAGCCACCGATGGAAGAAAACTTTGCCTACCGGTCCGCCTCGTTTCAACGAGCAAGAAAATGGTTCTCTTCGTTCCTCGTCCTAGGTACCGACATTGTTGGCGACATAGCTGACAAGCTATCCACTGACTTGCCTCCCTGTCGAGGCTGTGCAAGATGTCACCACCCTTCTTACTTTCAATCCACATGGTGGGCCCATAACCCACAGGTCCACTGGATCGAAACCCGACTCTTCTTTACAACCTGAATTCTATGGTATCCTTTGCACCTGGCTTCGTATGTGATTCACGAGCTAAATTCTACTATGTTTCATCCTGGTATCAAACACCATGTTATTCTCGTTGTTCAAGCCCCCATTCCAGCTGCTGTCTAGGCGTCGAATGATGCCTACCCATTTGAAACTTGTACCATCGTGTATTGCTCTCAAGGAGTTCACTACAATACTACTCGTAGGGTACTTCATGTATTTCCCAATTAGTTCACCGTCGGATGCCCAACCTTGTGACGATGCGTTCTTCCAAAGTTATCCCCCTTATCGCGTTCGTAGGACGATGGAGATCCCGAAGAAAGGTTGACGACTTGATCACGATGACTTGAAGCAGAGAAATGGAGACATCAACGAAAGGTATCAACCTCTTCGAAAGGGCAGCCAAGACCGAGAAGACTCGTTAGGTTTTCGCTACCGGCACTTCCCCCCTACTCCACCGCTTAAATCTCGGGACGAGATTTCTTGTAGTGGAGGAGAATTGTGACGCCCGGATAATTAAGCTACAGTAATTCCCTGGTAATGATGACACGTCACCTCGATTACTATTGTTAATCTCGCATTAGTTCAAAACCGATTCAAATTCAAATTTGAATTAGAGTCAAACGATAAAAGTTTACAAATGTCAAAACAAAAATGTTCAAACTATGGCAATTAATCATTTGCTAATACTGGTGGTGAACCAACTCTTTATAAAAAGTTTAAATGCACTAGACTAAATAAAATAGTAGCAAAAACAATTCTTTAAATGCTTTTAAGTTAATAAGCAAATGTTAAACTAGTTTCCTTACTCACCAAACTTTTAAGGCAGTGGTTTAATCTGAGACATTAATTCAGGAGCTATTGTCATATTTTACCAAAACTGAAGAATTTAAAAGTAAATTGAAACAAAACAAAACAAAAAGGAAATGTTAAAAATAAAAAGAAGCCCCCCTCCCCGCTGGGCCTTGGCCCAGATTGCCAAGCGGCCCATCCAAACTACCCAGCCGGCTTCCCCATGGCCTATATGGCCTCACCCAACTAACCCTACCCCGATCGACCCAGTATCGATCCCCTCCACCGTTCCCTTGTCCCCTCAACCGCGCCGCCACGCGCTCGCTCGCACGCCGACACCCGAGCAGATGCTCCTCAGAGGCCGCCGCCCGCCGACGCAGAGCACCGCCTCCCCTGGCCTCCTCCTCGCGGCTCCCTTCCCCGTCAGCTCCGCTCCTGCGACTCCTCTTCCTCCGCGCGAAGGCCTCCCGCAACCTACACCTTCGCATCGCCCCGCGCCTGCTGGCCCGTCCAGCCGCCGAACCTCGCCGGCAGGGCCCCTCTGGCTCCCTTGGGCCCCCTACATGCTCCAATGTGAGCTCAGCCGCCTCTCCTCTCCTCCCCCTCTCCTTCCCCCCGTTCTCGCTCGTCGTTGACCTGCACGTGCTGCTGCCCACACCCGCAGCCATGGCGCCCGCTCCGCCCATCTCCGCCGCCTGCCGATCGTCGGCCGCGACCCGCGCCCACCTCGCCTCCACGCGACCTGACTGCTCCGCACATAGCCGCGCCTCGCCGGCCACCGGTGCTCTCGCCCTTGCCGGCGCTGGCCACCTCCGCTGTGGCCACCCGTCGCTGGCACCGCAGCCCCTACGGCCACCGCAGCTCCTTGCCGTGCCGTCCGCCGCCCCATTCCGGCCGGCGCCCGTGCGGCCCCTGGCCGCCGCCGCCCGTGCCCGCATGCCCTCCCCCTGCGCACGCCCTAGCGCCTCTCCGCCCTGGCCCCTCGCGCCATCGCGAGCCGCCGCGGCTGGCGCCCGTCGCCGCGGCCGTCGCTCGAGTCCGCCCCGACGGCGCCCGGCGTTCGTGCCCCTCTGCCCGTTAGCCCGCTAGCCCCTTGGCCCTTTGACAGCCGGGGCCCGCCCCCAGAAACTTTTTTAAAAAAGAGAGAGTTAAAATAAAAATAAAAATAAAAATAGTAAAAATAATAATTAAAATAATCAAATATAATTAATTAATTAATTAATTAATTAATCCTGTTTCATTAATCTAATTAACTGGTTAGTTTAATTAAACAGTAATTACACTAGCTAAATCCTAGTTAAACTAATTAATTTTCATTAATTAAACAGAGTCTATGACGAAGGGCCCCCACTTGTTAGCTTGACTGGTCAATGGTCAGAGTTGACTGCTGACGTCATGCTGATGTCATGATGATGTCAACATACACTATTCTGGATAATGTTGAATTAAAATAATTAAATTAATTCTAAAAATGCCTAAAACTTTGATAAATCATAGAAAATAAACCGTAACTCAGATGAAAATGTTTTATATATGAAAATCGCTCAGAACGACGAGACGAATCCGAATACGCGGTCCGTTCGTCCGCCACACATCTATATCATACCGAACATGCAACATTCCCCTCCGTTTCATCTGCCCGAAAATGCCTAACACCGGGAATACTTCCCGGATGTTATTCCTCTTCGCCTGTATCACCGAGCACCGTGTTAGGTCACACGTAGCACCGCGTTTTGCCATGTTATGCTTTGTGATGCTATTGTTTGCTCTGTTATTTATTTGTTTTCCCTTCGTTGCTTATTTTCGGTAGCCTCCGATACTGTGATAGACCTCAAGACCCTTGATGCTTCGGTGTTCGACTACGACTACGCTTCCGAAGATTCCTTTCGTCTGCAGAGCTTCCAAGCAAGGCCCCCCTTCGATCACCAGATATCGCCTATTCTTCTCTCTACTGCTTGCATTAGAGTAGTGTAGCATGTTACTGTTCGGTTACTCCTATTCTGCTGCATAACCTGTCATTGTTGCTACAACTGTTGATACTTTACCTGCCATCCTAATGCTTAGTATAGGATGCTAGTACTCCATCAGTGGCCCTACACCCTTGTCCATCAGCCCTGCTATTCTATCGGGCCGTGATCACTTGGGTGTGATCACGGGTATATACTACATACACTTTACATGATACATGATGTGACTAAAGTCGGGTCGGCTCATTGAGTACCCGCAAGTGATTTGATGTGGGGGGCTGAAAGGACAGGTGGCTCCATCCAGGTAGTGGTGGGCCTGAGTTCTTGACGGCCCCCGAGTGGATCTTTGTGGCGGAGCGACAGGGGCAGGTTGAGACACCCAGTCGAGAGGTGGCCTGGCCCTGGTCGTTGTTCGCGGTTATTTCATGCCAACACGCTTAACGAGTTTGGATATTTGATCTGAGTCTGGCCATTTGGTCTATACGCACTAACCAGCTGCATGGGAACAGTTATGGGCACTCGACGTCGTGGTATCAGTCGAAACCTTTTTGACGTCAGCGGCTTAGCGGCGCGCGCCGGGTTGGACCGCGTAACGCAACTTCCTTAGTAATGGAGGTTGCTAGGTCTGCTCACCGGCCGCGTACGCAACATGCAGGTGTGCGTTGGGCGATGGGCCCGGACCCCTGCGCGCTTAGGACTTAGACCGGCGTGCTGACCTCTCTGCTGTGCTTAGGTAGGGCTGCGACGTGTTGATCTTCCGAGGCCGGGCATGACCCTGGAAAGTGTGTCCGGCCAAATGGGATCAAGCGTGCTGGGTTATGTGGTGCACCCCTGCAGGGAAGTTAATCTATTCGAATAGCCGTGTCCCTCGGTAAAAGGACGACCCGGAGTTGTATTCCGACCTCATGACAACTAGAACCGGATACTTAATAAAACACACCCTTACCAGTGCCAGATACAACTCGGTGGTTGCTCTCTCACAGGGTGATGTGCGGGAGGATCGCCGAGTAGGTTTATGCTATACGATGTTACTTGGTGAACTTACCATCTATTTCCCTTCTTCTGCTTCAAGACGGAGGCTGCGAGACGCTAGGATACTTGTTACTTCCATATATTCTCATCTACTGCTGCAAGATGGAGGTGGCCAGAAGCGTAGTCTTCGATTGGATTAGCTATCCCCCTCTTATTCTGGCATTCTGCAGTTTAGTCCACAGATATTACCCCCCCCTTACACAGATGCCATTGCATGTGTAGTGTAGATCCTTGCTTGCGAGTACTTTGGATGAGTACTCACGGTTGCTTTTCTCCCTCTTTTCCCCTTTTGTCCCTTCTTCTCGGATGATGCAACCAGATGGTGGAGTCCAGGAGCCAGAGGATCCCGATGTTGTTTCTACATGGAGTTCGGCTTCGAGGAGTAGTTAGGAGGTCCCAGGCAGGAGGCCTTGCCTTTTCAATCGTTGCTATATTTGTGCTAGCCTTCTTAAGGCAAACTTGTTTAACTTATGTCTGTACTCAGATATTGTTGCTTCCGCTGACTCTTGTGTTTTCGAGCTTTTGTATTCGAGCCCTCGAGGCCCCTGGCTTGTAATATAAAGCTTGTATTATTTTAATTTGTGTCTAGAGTTGTGTTGTGATATCTTCCAGTGAGTCCCTGATCTTGGTCATACACATTTGCGTGCATGATTAGTGTACGGACAAATCGGGGGCGTCACAAAGACGCTCCAAGCATAGCACATAACACATGAAGTGATAAAAATATAGTGGAACGAAAGACGAACTGATAATGTTGATGGAGAAGGGGATGCGCGGGGGCATCCCCAAGCTTAGACGCTTGAGTCTTCTTGAATATTTCTCTGGGGTGCATGGGGGCATCCCCAAGCTTGAGCGTTTGACACTCCTGAATCTTTTTATCATCTTCCCTCGCACACTTGAAAACTCCCTTCATACATAACTCATCATAATCTGATTAGCGAGGTTAGTACCCATAATAATATAATTGTTTCTTGCTGGAAATAAGGATATTCTTGAAGGTCTACTGTTTCTCAAGATTGCCAAAAGGTTTTTGCAAAGAAAAAGCAAGCTCAAGGTTTGCAAAATGAAGGAAAGGCAAAACAGGACAGAATCTGTGAAAAACAGACCAGCAGGTAGTAAATGATTTTTTCGGGGCACTTCTGCAACTCTAATAAAAAAACTCAGAACAGACGCCCGAAAGACAATTGTATAGAGCACGCTGTCGAAAAAATTCAGACCAAAAAGATGATCTGGTGATTTTATACGAATTTTTCTATCCAAGGACAGAATTTGTTTCCTGGACAGCACGTCACAACTTTTGAACTTTCTTACAATCAGAGGCTATACTTGGCACAAAGCTGAAAAGTAAAGATACAATGATGATGTTACTGTAGTAACAACATCAAGACACAACAAAAGCAAAATAAAATTTTATTCATTGTGGGCTGCCTCCCAAAAGCGCTTTCTTTTATGCCTTTAAGCTAGGCATAATACAAAGAGGAATCAATAATCATCATAATAATCGGAGTTATAAATTGCTTCAAATGGTTCCTCAACAAGTTCACTCTTGTTCCTTCTAGGAAAGGGGTACATACCTTTTTCCTTCCCGCGTAAGCGGATTTGTCCCTTACCTATATCGATGAAGCCTTTTACTGCTCGGAGGAAGTCCCTTCCAAGCACTATATTTCCTTGGTTTGGCTTCATGAGGAAGAAATCAATCATTGCAATCCTTTTAAGGAATTTAACTGGCACGTCTTTTATTCTTCTCTGGATTTCAGAAATATCTCCATTAGTGTGTTCATGATAAGATGATAATCTATCCATGTTAAATTTTAAAGAATCATGAACAATTTTTGGCATAGTAGAAATCATAGATCCAATATCACAATAAGCAAGGAAGTCTTGATTAGAGATGCTAATCCTAACCAAAGGCTCCCAATCATTGTCTATTTCCAAAATATCTCTCTTATTGGGTTTGGGTTTCTCTACCTTCATCAAGTCTAGAGCATCCATTCTCTTCTCAATAGTAGCAAGTCTATCTATAACAGTATCAAAATTATGATCATAAACGAAGTAACTAGATAGACCATGTATAATTTCAAGAGCTCTAGCTTCATCACACTCTAGGAAATCTCCTTCAGCTATAATATCAAGAGAGTGTTTACACCATTTAAAAAGACCATGGTAAAAATTTCTAAGCACAATTTTTATAGGTATCCAAGGCATAATTCTCCTATGTGCATCAGAAATTCTGTCCCATGCCTTCTTCATATTTTCTCCATCCCTTTGATGGAAATATAGGACTACTGATTCCCTTAAAGCACCAAATCATAACATGCTTGACTAAACCGAAAGGACTACCAGCAAATAATTAAAATATTTTTTATGATTTTCGATAAAAGATACTAAAGCAAAAACTGAAAGGTAAACTAACAAGACTAAAAAGCAAAGGTAAAAGATAGCGTGCAACTCCCCTATCTTGAAGAGTGGAGTCCCCGGCAACGGCGCCAGAAAACTTTGCTTGATGGCTTCTCGCCCCTCGTTGGTTACCCCAAGTGGAAGGTTTGAGATGAAGTGTAGCGGAAGTTTTCCCTTGGCAAAGATACCAAGGATCGATTTCCCCCTGAGACTCCAAGGTTCAACAAGAAGGTGTCAACTGCTAACGGCGCCAGATACTTAGCAATCAACTTGGACCTGCACACAGATACAAATAACTTTGCTCCCAACGAGTACAGACAGGTTGTCAATCCCTCCGGCCTTGTCGTTTACAAAGGATCAAACGCAAGAGATAATAGTGATAGGTATTGCTGCAACTAGTAAGTAAAAACAGAAAGTAAATAGCGGATGTGATCAGTGATGGTAATATGGACCGGGGTCCCATGATGTTCACTAGTTACGTCTCTCTCCCAAAAGACGATAAAACAGCTATGTGAGGTAAACGAATTATAGCTGGGCAATCGACAGAATTATGTGCGCAAACCAATGCTAACTATGTTGCAAGAAAGGTAGAGGTTCAAAGCATGGGCGGTACGCCAAGGCAAGTAGACCGAAATCCATCTGCATCTACTACTAATCATCCACCTTGAGATATCTATCCGGAACATCTCGCTGGTATTAAGTTGCGAGTCCCACCCATAGTGTAAACTCAAAGCAACAGACAACTGCATTAAAAGAACTTTGCGTAAAGTAAACAATCCTTGTACCCGCGAGTACAAGCACCGTTGTTTTCCCCCTTGTGGCAACAGCACATCCCCTAGATTCATGTTTCTGTCACTCAAGCTAGTCATCGAGGGGCATGAACCCACAATCAAGCATAACGTTCCCTCTTGGAGTCACTACCTACTACTTGGCCAAAGTAATAAATAGCGACGGAGAACATGCCAGAATTACTTAAGAACATAAATATAAAAGAGGTAAATCAAATATATTACTCAAACACAATCTGAACATAATCTCACAATCCATCGGATCCCAGCAAACTCATCATAGCAACAGCATAAGGATTACATATGTGCCTCGATCATGTAGGGCAGCTCACGAGGTCTAATTAGTGAAGCACAAGAAGGGGAGGAGAACATCACATAGCTACTGGTCATGGACCCATGGTCCAAGGGAGACTACTCACAACTCATCCGGGAGGCGTCCATGGTGGTGGAGAGGCTCCCGGTGGTGATCCTCCCCTCCGGCAGGGTGCCGGGAAGAGTTCTCCTGGTGCTCCCGATCTTGGAAGCGCGGCGGCGGCGGAACAGAGATGAGATCGCGAAAAATGGTTCCGTCCTCAAGGGTTTCGGGACGCGTGTTAAATATATGCCAAAGGGGGGCATCAGCGGAGGCCTGGGGGGCCCAGGCGCCCCCCCCGGCGCGGCCAGGAGGGGGGGCGCGCCACCAGGGCGCCTGGAGCCCTGGTGGCCCCCCTCCCACCCTACTTCGGCCGTGTGGAAGCTTCCGGAACGCTGATTTTTTATATAATTTTTCCGGGATTTTTCTGGCAGTTTACGTGACGGGAAAACCTGAAATACAAAAACAGCAGAAAACAGAAAGTGGCACTAGGGTGCACTGAGTTAATAGGTTAGTCCAAATATGATCAAAAGTGTATGGAAGTGTATAAATATCATAGCAATATCACCCAAAAGAGGCATGGAGCAAGCAGAAATTATAGATACGTTTTGGACGTATCAACTAGCCATGACGAGATTGAACAAGGTATCGGGAATACCGACGATCGAATCTCGGGCAAGTACCGTACCGATGGACAAAGGGAATAACATACGGGATTGAGTGAATCCTTGACACAGTGGTTCATCCGATGAAGATCATCGAGGAACACGTGGGAACCAACATGGGTATCCAGATCCCGCTGTTAGTTATTGACCGGAGAGTGGTCTCGGTCATGTCTACGTGTCTCCCGAACCGTAGGGTCTACACACTTAAGGTTCGGTAACGCTAGGGTCGTAGAGATACATGCACGTAGAAACCCGAAAGTTGTTCGGAGTCCCGGATGAGATCCCGGACGTGATGAGGAGTTCCGGAATGGTCCGGAGGTAAAGAATGATATATAGGAAGTCCGGTTTCGGCCATCGGGTGATCTCCGGGGGTCACCGGGAGTGTCCCGGGACCACCGGAGGGGTCCCGGGGGTCCACCGGGTGTGGCCACCCATCCCGGTGGGGCCCCTAGGCCGCAAGGGGAAGGGGGCCAGCCCCTGGTGGGCTGGCTCACCCTACTGGGCCCTCCCTCATGCGCCTAGGGTTGAAACCCTAGGGGAGGGAGGCGCCCCCTATGCCTTGGGGGGCAAGTTCCCCCCTTAGGCCGCCGCCCCCCCTTGCAGATCCCATCTGCGGGGGCTGGCGCACCCCCTGGCCCCCTATATATATGTGGGGGGGGGGGG
>LR738715.1:239538096-239575969 GCA_902687465.1 Secale cereale | reverse complement strand
GGCAGCCGCACCCAATCCTCTGGCGCCTCTCCCCCTCCCGTCACACCTTCCTCCTCCTCCGCAGGGCGCCGGCGAAGCCTTGCAGGATTTCCCGCTGCATCCACCACCACGCCGTCGTGCTGCTGGATCTCCGACGACCTCTCCTCCCCCCTTGCTGGATCAAGAAGGAGGTGACGTTGCTGTACCGGACGTGTGTTGAACGCGGAGGTGCCGTCCGTTCGGCGCTAGATCATCGGTGACGAAGAATGTGAAGAGTACGACTACTTCATCCACGCTTCATCGAAAGCTTCCGCTCGCGATCTACAAAACGGTATGTAGATGCACTCTAATATGATCGTTGCTAGATGTCTCCTTAGATGGATCTTGGTGAAAGCTAAGAATTTTTTTGAATTCTGCTACGTTCCGCAACACCATAATGGGCCGGCCCAGCTAAAGGCCCAAGAGATTTTGCCAACATTAATGGGCCGGCCAAGCTGTAGGCCCACAAGAATTTGAGGACCCTAGTAGGCCGGCCCATTAACTGGCTGCCATGTTTGGGCCAAATGCTGGCCCATATTTGATCCGGTCCATTAATGGCCTGCCACGTTCCGGGCCTAACAATGGCCCGTATGAGATCCGGCCCGTTAAAAGCCTACCATGTTTTGGGCCAAATTATGGCCCAGATCAGGTCCGACCCTTTAAGAGGCTTTGGGCTAAATTATGTCCCATATTAGATTCGGCCCGTCAACTGGACGCTATGCTTTTGGGCCCACTTGCTAAAGGCCCATTTAGTAATTCGGCCTGATATTAGTTTCGGCCTGTTAAGGGTCCGTTTAACATTTCGGCCCTATATTAATTTCGGCCTGTTAAAAGCCCGTCATATAGTTGGGCCTAACTACGGCCCGGTTTGCATGCGGCCTGCTCGCAGCCGATAATCTGATTGGGCCAAACAAGGACCGAGACAATTTTTGCCCATTAAAAGCCCGTGATTTGATTGGCACAATCATGTGCCGAGGTCCATTTCGGGCTTTTGCCGGCCCGTGAGCTGTTCGGCACGTTTCAGGCCCAACCTATTTCACAGCCTCCTAAAAGCCCATTGAGTTTTGTTGCGAAAAGAGGGCCGGCGGTTTACTCAACCTATTAAAGGCCCGACTCTACTAGTGGGCCAGTTTACATTTAGGCCTTCTAATGGACCAAGATGACGGGGCCCATGATGCGGATCATACATCGTGATTGCATGACGGCCTGATTATGTACCGTAATTTTACGATTTGGCCGGTTTACTGCTAAGACAGGATATATATATATATATACAGTAAAATAACTACAACATCGTGAATAAGAAAAAACCTAGACTATACAATACAGAAATTACGACATATTACATCCACTGGGCATCAAAGTTCGCCACTATGATAATAAAGCACAAGCAGACAACAGATTACATACACGGGGCATCAAAGATCACCACCAGTGCAACTAAACACGCCGACAAAAATAATATACAAAACCGACAACACTTTAATAGAGTTCAAGAAAGGTTAGCTCTGCTGGGGAGCTGCAGCGCAAGCAGCTGAGCAAGCTGATGAGACTGCGCTTGTTTAACACTTATAGCCTCCTCACTATGAAAGATAAACAAGCAGACAGATGACATGTTTTGCACATAAAAGTATCAGTGCTGACAATTCATCACATTTCTTACTGACGAATGAAGTGACACAATTTAAAATTGCATTAACACAATAAGGTATTGTTCAGGTCAAGACATGGCAGGAAATGATATTGTGAAGGAGTTGGCAGCTTCACGACACCACTCGATTAAAGATCAAGAACTCATAAGTATCAATGATTAGTGTGCTATCAATTTATCCCATTTCAGATTGGCAAATAAAGAGGCGGTTTAAATAACTGTAGAATGATATGACATTGTTCATAGTTAAGACATTGCAGAATATGACACTGTGTTATAGTGGGTAGATTCACCACACCATTGGATTACGGATCAAGAACAGAAGCATACATGCAGTTCAAAAGAAGATCACTTGCTCTGTATAGTTTAATTTACATGGTATGAAGAAGGAACTTGGTTGTACAACTGAAAACTTAAATTGAGAAGGACAAACTTTTGTTTATGAACTAAATAATAAACTTTAAACATGCAATTTAATGCAAACACCAAAAATAAATAGCTGTTGCAGTCATGCCTAACCAAATATACACAACAAAGTTTGAAGGCTTGAGAAGGAAACACTTACATTATTGGTGAAGGCACGCTTGATACGTCTCCAACGTATCTATAATTTTTTTATTGTTCCATGCTATTATATTATCCTTCTAAAAGTGTAATGCCCAGGATGCGACTATACCTCCTACGTGTCGAGGCACGACTTAAAGGTATAAGCCCATTCTGGAATGATCTCAAGTTCGGTATCTTTGCACATCTCATGTAAAAATAGGGATGAAAATAAAAGAGATAGTTGGCTTACACTCGCCACG
Organism: Secale cereale; assembly: GCA_902687465.1. Taxonomy (NCBI): domain Eukaryota; kingdom Viridiplantae; phylum Streptophyta; class Magnoliopsida; order Poales; family Poaceae; genus Secale; species Secale cereale. The sequence continues at coordinate 239,573,494 of LR738715.1, read as the reverse complement.
TCACACAATTCATTACATAATCAATCATCATCCAAAACATCACAACCCGACTACGGGTAAAAAACCAAATGAAAGATACCAAAATACATAAAACCACAGGTTCGAATCGCCCCTAGTAGAAACCACTACTGATCATCGGGATAGTGCACATAGTAACGGCTACGTTCCTCATCGTACTCCAGTATAGCTCTGTGCCGTCACCTGAGTAGTTCACCATGGTACCTGCATCTGGTGTGGTGTAGAAACTGTGAGCCACGGAGGACTCAGCAATCCCGTTCCCGGGTAACAGAACTATCTAAGCCTTGGGTGTGGAACAAGGCTGAAGAAAGAATAAAAGGCTGCAGCTGCACTAGCACTAGCTTATATAATAAGAGCGAGAAGAGAAGTGCCACGAGCGACAAAGTGATCACGAAGTGATCCTAACTAAGCACGACAAACATAACCCCACCGTGTTCACTTTCCGAACCCCTTTCGGTAAATGACCATCACGGTACTCACGCTGGTAGTGTGTTCTGAACATGGTGTCAAGTTTTCTACAACCGGATATTAACAAATTCCCATCTGCCACATAACCGCGTGCATGGCTTTCGAAAGTTCAAACCCTGCAGGGGTGTTCCAACTTGGCCCATTACAAGCCCATGATCCGCGGAGTCGCAACTCCAAGGTGGGAAGGCCCGAGTATTCTCGGAATCCTGTGCTCAAGATATACCGACATAGGTAAAACTAATCCAGCAAGACCTCCCGGCATGCCGACACCCTGACAGTAGCCGCGTGTATCTAGTCTCAGGCCACGACCGGATGAGCTATGGTTACAGCATCCAGATACCCCGAGTTGCCAAGGGGCGGTGCCGCAAGCTGCTCTAGGTTGGACCAACACTCATGAGGAGCACTGGCCCGGGGGTTGATTAATAAAAAGGGGATAGATAGTCCCTATGCAAGTTTTAGTTATTAGGCAAATGGAGTACCAATGTTGGGCCTTGCTGGAAAAGGTTTAGCGCTAAACGGGTTATCGAGGGGGTCCCATAACCCCAACCGTGTGAGGAACGCATAATCAAGGAACATAATACCGGTTTATACGGTTCCTAGGGCGGCATGAGTGGAACAAATCACCGAGCAAGAGGCTCAGCCTTCCACCCACTACCAATATATATATGATTTCATTTAAGAATTTATATAGTGTGATATCCCAACAAGCTTCAACATGAAGCAAGAATCTTCAAATCTTCTCCTGCAACTAGCAATGCTATAAGAGGGGCTGAGCGAAGCCTACGTAGCCAATCAAAGGTTTGCGTAGGTAGGGTGGTTAGACAGATTCATGGTTACAATAGGAGGCTGACAAACAAACATGGGCATCGAGGCAATAAGCTAAAGAGCGAGACTTCTAGCAATAGGCAAAGATAGTAATGATATCTGGGTCAGGTCATCTTGCCTGTCGAGTCGTCGATGGGATCGTAAGAGCGCTCCTCGTTCTCAACCTCGGTAGTAACCTCGTTCTCGTACTCGGTCTCGGCTTACGGCTCTACTCAACACAAGAACACACGAGGCATGAAATCAAACAAGGTGCAATGCGCAAACTACAGGATGCATGTATGATGCACTTTGGATGCACTGCAGATGCACTTAGGATGCACAACATGACAACATAAGAAGCACAGAGAAACATCACAAGAACAAAACAATTTACTCAAGCAAGTAGGATGCAAGACAAGTCTATTTAGGATGCAAAACATGGCAAGGTAGGAAGCACAGAGAAGCAACACAAGAAACGTCAGGTTTAAATGAGGTCAGAAACTACTTAAGACAAATCCGGTAAGTCCTCATATGCATAGTTTGAAATTAGTCCAGATCTGACCAAACCTTAAGTTAAAGTTTATAAACAGCAAGTTAACATGCACCATGACAATCTACACGAAATTCTAGTCAAGTTTCATATAAAGTTTGTTTAAAACGGGGCTACGGTCTAGAAGATATGATGAAAACAAGATAAGCATGGCAACGGTGCAAGATGCACCCAAACATCAAGCAAACATACTCCAAACATGTTAACAAGATGATATTATGAATATACATGCAAAATCACACAAGTTTCATATAGAACTTGCTCAAAACAAAGCAACGGACTAAAAGATACACCCGAAACAAGAAACAAAGCAAAGCTGAAATTAACAGCCACATAGAAACTTTGGAGCACGAAATATACACTCTACATCACTCAAACATGGTGACAAGAAGCATGGACATGAAGTAGACATATCCTACAGCAAACAAATCCATTGGAGCAACTCCATAGGAGGCATGGATCAATAGCAACAAGCTACAACATTTTGATCATGACAATAAAAACCTGACAGTAATATTTTATAGCAACTCGGGAGCAAGAATTAAATATGCTACAGCAACCCAAATGAGCAAGTGAGGGCATGGATGGATAGACAACAACATATACAACAAGGAATGATCAATGGCCACCCCAAAACTAACATGGATTTGCCTAGAACAATAAGCAAACATAGCATAAGGACATTACAGATTCCAGACTTAGTGAAATTTCACTAAGTGTTAGAACAGTAACATTATCATGGCATGTTTGTGAGCATGTTTAAGTCACCTCAAAGCATATCATGGCAAAAGGTTTGCACCACAGCAAAGATCACATGATGGAGAATCTAAAACATATGAGCATGTGACATGGGGACAAACACAACAATAGCAACGAGCTCCTCAACTAGGCATCTCGTAACAAGTTTCAAAACCTAACAGCCACATGCACTTTTGCAATAGAGAAAAACTTGGCAATATGAACTCTAACATGCAAGCTATAGCAACCAACATGTACATCATCTCATGATGAACATTTGGACATATCATTTGCTTCATTTGGATAAACATGCACCAAGTTATCACATCTCAAACATGGCATGAAAACAACTAATAGCAGCAGTTTGTATCATGTAGAACCCTTGTCATGATGATTAAGACATCTAGATGGACTCAAACATGCATGACACAATGGAACAAAACATAGAGCACTTCACGACGGTCATTTTGACATATTATATGCACAAATCGGACAAGCACAGTAAAAGTTATAGCCATCACAATAAAGCATCAGACAACAAAAACAACAATTGACTTAGCAAAAAAAAACAGAGGAACCACCTCGCGGGTCAACGGCGGAGCGGGTTCGGGTCAACGGGTGTCGGGTTCGGGTCAACGGGTCGGAGCGGGACCCGTTAGGGTTTCGGACCCGGGCGGCGGCTGGATCGGATCGGCCTCGATCGGGATCGAGCACTGGCCCTCGATCTTGCGAGCGCCGGCGGGAATCGACGGAGTCCGGCGAGGCTTGACGGGCGGCGGCCCTCCCGGCGGTGACAGCCGGCGGGGGCGGCGTAAGGCGATGCCGGCGACGACCTGTCGCCGGGGCGGCGGCGGCGGGGAGATCTGCGAGGGCCGGCGAGCCCTCGAAGCTCGGGCGGCGCGGCGGGCGGAGGCGATGCGGGCCGCGGGGGCCGGCCTTGGGCCCGGCGGGCCCACGCGATGGGAGCGGCGGTGGAGGAAAAACTGTCCGGCCCGGGTCGGACACGTCTGCCCGGCGCGGATTCCGAGGCGGGGCTGGTGCTAGGAGGAGGCTAGGGTTTTGGACGAAAATGGCAAGGGGGGACGTTTTTATAGGCACAAGGAGCTAGGAGACTCCAAATGGGGAGCGGGTTTCGGCCACGCGATCACAATTCAACGACCGAGATGATGGGAAGGGTTGTGCTGGGTTGGTGGGCTGTTGTGGAGGGGGTCTTGGGCCTCAAAGAGGAGGTACTTTTAGCCCACTAGGTTAACCGTTGGAGTACCAAACGAACTCCAAACACGACGAAACTTGACAGGCGGTCTACACGTACCAAAACAACATCGCACGACAAGTCTCACGCCATTCCGGAAACGTTACACGCCACACACGAAAGAAGGACTCGGGGATGCCACGGGCACGTGTGAGAGCGTCGGAACTCGAAACGGACAATGGGAAGAGACGAGTGGGACCGGATGCAAGTGACAACACAAATGCAATGCAATGCACATGACAACATGACATGGATGAAATGCACACACGCACACGACAAAACGACGAAACCGAAAAGAAAGAAGAACCCAGAACGGAAATGATGAGGCCAAAGTTTAAATATTGCCATATAGGGAAAGTGTTACATCCGGGGCATTACAAACTCTCCTCTACTACGAAAAGATCTTGTCCCGAGATCTAGGACTGGAAGAAGGAAGGGTACTCGGAACGAAGGTGATCTTCTCGTTCCCACGTAGCTTCTCGGTCGGTATGGTGTGACCACTTAACTTTCAAGAACTTGATTGACTTGTTGCGGGTCTTGCACTCGATTTCTTCGAGAATAGCAACGGGATGATCTCGGTAAGACAGGTCTTGTTGAAGATCAATCTCCTTAAATGGAATAGTGCGTTCAGGAGCCTTGAAGCACTTGCGGAGTTGAGACACGTGAAACACATCATGAACATTAGCGAAGTTGGAAGGGAGCTCAAGTTGATAGGCTAGATCGCCTCTTTTGCCAAGGATCTTGAAAGGGCCCATGTATCTAGGAGCAAGCTTTCCTTTGATACCAAATATTTGGGTGCCTTTCATAGGAGAAACACGGAGATAGACATGATCACCAATGTCGAAAGCCAAATCACAGTGCTTGCCGTCATAGTAGCTCTTCTGACGCGACCGAGCGGCCTTGAGATTCTCACGTATGACTTTGCACATTTCTTCGGCTTCTGAGATCAAGTCATTGCCAAGAAGTTGACGTTCACCAGTCTCGGACCAGTTGAGAGGAGTACGACACTTTCTTCCATAGAGAATTTCAAACGGAGCTTTGCCGGCACTTGCTTGGAAACTGTTGTTGTAAGAGAACTCGACAAACGGAAGACAATCTTCCCACTTCATGCCAAAAGAGATGACACAAGGTCTGAGCATGTCTTCTAGGATATGATTCACCCTCTCAACTTGACCACTAGTCTGAGGGTGAAATGCAGTGCTGAAACGAATCTTAGTGCCCATGGCAGACTGAAAGGAGTCTTAGAACTTGGATGTGAACAAACTTCCACGGTCTGAGGAGATAACTTGAGGAATGCCATGTAGGGACACAATTCTGGAAGTGTGCAACTCTGCCAGTTGAGCTGCATTGATGGATTCTTTGACTGGAAGGAAGTGAGCTACTTTGGTAAGCTTGTCGATGACAACAAAGATAGAATCATTCCCCTTCTTGGACTTGGGAAACCCAGTGACGAAATCCATTTCAATGTGGTCGAACTTCCACTCGGGAATAGGAAGAGGTTGGAGGAGACCGGCTGGACGTTGATGCTCTGCCTTCACTCTTCTGCAGATATCACATTCATTCACGAATTGGGCAATCTCCCTTTTCATGCGTGTCGACTAGTAAGATTGCTTGAGGTCTTGGTACATCTTGGAACTTCCAGGATGAATCGAAAGGAGGGAGTCATGTGCTTCGTTCATTATGAGCTTCCTGAGATCACCCTTGGGAACCACAAGTCTGTCCTCAAAGAACAAGGTATCTCTCTCATCAACGCGATAGCACTTGTATTTGGGAGTACCCTTTGCAATACCATGTTTCACTTTCTGCACCATAGCATCACTGAGTTGGGCCTCACGGATCTGATCTTCCAAGGTAGGAGCAACTTGAAGATTTGCAAGAAAGCCTTGTGGAACAACTTGCAGGTTGAGCTTCCTGAATGCTTCACAAAGCTCAAGCTGAAACGGCTTGATAAGGAGACTGTTGCAATATGCCTCTTTGCTCAAGGCATCTGCAATGACATTGGCCTTGCCAGGTGTGTATTCGATGCTTGGATCATACTCTTGGATCATCTCAACCCAACGAGTCTGGCGAAGGTTCAGGTTCGGCCGTGTGAAGATGTACTTCAAGCTCTTGTGATCGGTGAAGATGTCGACTTTTATGTCCAACAGAAGGTGTCTCCACGTGATCAAGGCATGTACCACAGCTGCTAGCTCGAGATCATGTGTGGGGTAGGTCTTCTCACATGGCTTCAGTTGACGAGAAGTGTATGCCACAATCTTCTTGTCCTGCATTAGCACGCCACCAAGTCCTTGAAGAGAAGCATCACAGAATACTTTGTAGGGCTTGGACTCATCTGGAGGAGTAAGAACTGGAGCAGAGATGAGCTTTTCTTTAAGAGTTTTGAATGCCACATCACAATCCGGAGACCAGTTGTACTTGACATTCTTCTGCAGCAAGTTGGAGAGAGGCTTGGCAATCTTGGAGAAGTTCTCAACGAACCTTCTGCAATAGCTAGAAGGACCAAGGAAGCTTCGGAGTTGCTTAACGTTCTGAGGAGGCTCCCAGTTGACAATGGCTTCAACTTTCTCGGGGTTGACCGCAATACCGTCAGCGGAGATGATATGGCCCAGATACAAGACCTTATCGAGCCAGAATTCGCACTTGGAGAACTTGGCATAGAACTTATGTTCATGGAGTCTGTCGAGAACCAGACAGAGGTGCTTTTCATGATCTTCTTCATTCTTGGAGAATACCAAGATGTCATCCAGATACACAAGCACAAATTCGTTGGTGTAGGGGTTGAAAATGTAGTGCATCATCCTCGAGAAGGTAGGTGGACCATTAGCGAGGCCAAAAGACATGACTGTATATTCATAGGAGCCGTAGCTTGTTCTGAAGGCAGTCTTGTGGATATCTTCTTCACGAATGCGAATTTGGTGATAACCCATTCGGAGATCGAGCTTTGAGAACACTTTTGCTCCTTTGAGCTGCTCGAACAATTCATTGATGTTGGGGTGTGGATACTTGTTCTTTATTGTCTTCTTGTTCAATGGCCGGTAATCAACGCAAAGGCGCTCCGTGCCATCCTTCTTCTTGACAAATAAGACACCACAACCCCAAGGAGAAGTGCTAGGCCTGATCACACCCAAACGCTCTTGCTCATCGAGCTGTTTCTTTAACTCCTTCAACTCTTCAGGGGTGAGCTTGTACGGACGCCGGCATGCTGGCTCAGTACCAAGCTCGAGTTCAATGACAAATTCAACTTGACGGTGCGGAGGCATGCCTAGAAGCTCTTCAGGGAAAACATCTTCATATTCATTGACCACCGGAATTTGAGAGATGGCATTAATCTCACCCTTGTCATTGAGAGAGAATAGCCTGATTGTGTTATCTCGAGAGGCAAAGATAATCACGTCTTCATTGGAATGAGTAAGCTTGACTTCCTTATTTACACAATCAATGTGAGCATCATACTAAGAAAGCCAATCCATCCCGAGAATAAGATCAATATCAGAGTTGCCGAGAGCAATAGGAGAAGCCAGAAATTTATAATTGCCCATCTTGATAGAAATGTTAGGAGCTACAATATGAGAACTCATCCTCATACCCGGAGAAACCACATGAAAAGGATCTTGCAAAATTTCTGTAGGCAACTCATGCTTGGACAAGAAAGGTTTTGAGATGAAGCAATGTGATGCACCTGAATCGAAAAGAACTTTTGCAGGAGCAGAGTTAACTGAGAGGTTACCCAATATCACATCACAAGAATTCTCTGCTTGAGTTGCATTCATCAGATTCACTCTTGCTGCCTTTGGATTATGCTTGACAATAGCAGTGCTGACAGGTGGAGGAGGCGGAAGGCGCCTTGGGTTGGGGCACTTGTTAGCATAGTGACCCTTCTGGCCACACTTGTTGCAAACCACTTCTGAGAGAGGACGGTAATGAGGAGCACTTGACTTCGAAGCTTGAAAATGATTCTTTGACTGGTTGCTTGGGTTGGGTGGGTGGGAGAAAGCACGGCCACCAGAATTCTTGTTGTTGTTGTTGTTGGGAGCTCGGATCACTGGAGGAGGTGGAAGCCAAAACTTCTGTTGCTTTGCGACCACTTGAGAAGAAGAGGAGGAGTGAACAACGTCTCTGATCCTCTTTTTGGAAGCTTCCATCTTGAGCTGGGCTGCCTCTTGCTTAAGTGCCATGTTATAGAATTGATCAAACTCATCAGGCTCGAACAAGGTGAGAGCTAGTTGGAGTTCATCCTTCAGACCACTGCGAAACTGATAGATCTTGCTCTTGGCATCTGGGATGTCTTTCTTGGCATAGCGGGCAAGGTTCTGGAACTTGACATAATATTGGTAGACAGTCATTGAGCCTTGCTTCAGGTTGCAGAGTTGCTCACGCATACCCTCGATGACACTTGTTGGAATGTGGTGAGAACGAAAGTCCTTGCAGAAGTCATCCCAGGAGATTACACGTCCTGCCCTGGAATCTTTGTACTGCTGCCACCAATCAGCTGCTTGGTCCTTGAGTTGGAAGGCTGCAAACTTCACATAGTCCGCGGGCCTGACGTTACTGCACTCGAAATGCTTCTTGATATCTGCTATCCAGTCTTCAGCATCTAGAGGGTCAACACAGTAACTGAATGCCTTTGGTTGGTTTGCCAGAAACTGGTCGAATGTAGCAAAATGAGGTTGGTTGAACAAATTGCCTTGATTCCCATGATCACCCTTATTTGCTTGATTTGCTTGAATGTTCTGCATCATTTGCATAAGCATCTGGGTGTTCTGGTTCGTAGCTTGCATAATTGCTCTCCAGGCCTCAGACGGAGGAGGAGGGGAAGGAGGATGATCAGGAACCTCTTCACCCTCTGGGTTAGCGTTGGGAACCCTTTTAGGAGCCATCCTGAAAGAGATGACCACTATTAGCCATTGATAGAAAGAATATATAAGCTGAATCAACGGCTAGAAATGCAACATAGTCTTCACAAGAATCATTCGAACAAGAGGAACGAATGAAATTCACAGTTTAATGATAACAACAATCTTCACGAGAAGCCACTTGGGAGAACAAAAGGTAAATAAAAAACAACAAGGAGCAGATAGAACAAATACAAGATAGAAGCTTTGTTCGACATATTCGTGCTGAAAGCTTATGGAACGTGTTACAAAAGGGTTTTGCAATCCCCGGATCAGCATAGCCAAGGACTCTTTAAGATGCAACTCCCGATCGGAACAACGCCCATAAAACTACTTCACTCAATGTAGAACCCCGAACTCCATATCATGCATTCGTTGGAAGAATGCCTATGATCTACTAGATGATCCCACATATTAATTTCCGAAAGTTTCCAGTTATGCAATCAGGTGTTGGGGATACAGGGGAAGCATCGCGCACTCAACTCTAATCCTACATCCAGCTGTATCCATCCTTCAACACATAACCAGTTATTTCCGGAAACCATCTACCTCGGACCTTCAAAACGCATCTACTATACAAGCTATGGCAATACTCCCGAACTACCTCCCCAGTAATGGGTGATGTCGGGGTTATCTTGCCACTAACCGCATATGAGAGTTTTTGATGTCGGCCATCTTAAGTATTCCAGAACTGATGCGATATATTTGTGATGACAACACCTCGGAGCTCAACTCCCCGGGACACTGCCACAACCCCTAAATGACAGGAGGCATCGAGAACAATGTTCTTGTCACAAAGACATCGGAACAATCCTAACAATACTCGCGAGATTCCTAAAAAAAAAATGGTGAAATTTTGAGAGTAGAAGAGGCAAGAGTAATCGTCAGGAGTCCTCACCAGAGTGAAAAGAGATGAGGATCAAAAGAAATCCTACTCTTCGATATATATATATATATATATATATATATATATATATATATATATATATATATATATATATATATATATATATATATATATATATATATATATAGGACTCAAAACATTTTAAGTGTGTGCCTAGACTCAACCGTCAACGATTCGATCAATCAGTGGGGGCTTCTAGGTCGGAGAAGGCTCTGATACCAACTTGTAATGCCCAGGATGGGACTATACCTCCTACGTGTCGAGGCACGACTTAAAGGTATAAGCCCATTCTGGGATGATCTCAAGTTCGGTATCTTTGCACATCTCATGTAAAAATAGGGATGAAAAGAAAAGAGATAGTTGGCTTACACTCCACACGTCACACAATTCATTACATAATCAATCATCATCCAAACACATCACAACCCGACTACGGGTAAAAAAATCAAATGAAAGATACCAAAATACATAAAACCACAGGTTCGAATCGCCCCTAGTAGAAACCACTACTGATCATCGGGATAGTGCACATAGTAACGGCTACGTTCCTCATCGTACTCCCAGGATAGCTCTGTGCCGTCACCTGAGTAGTTCACCATGGTACCTGCATCTGGTGTGGTGTAGAAACTGTGAGCCACAGAGGACTCAGCAATCCCGTTCCCGGGTAGCAGAACTATCTAAGCCTTGGGTGTGGAACAAGGCTGAAGAAAGAATAAAAGGCTGCAGCTGCACTAGCACTAGCTTACGTAATAAGAGCGAGAAGAGAAGTGCCACGAGCGACAAAGTGATCACAAAGTGATCCTAACTAAGCACGACAAACATAACCCCACCATGTTCACTTTCCGAATCCCTTTCGGAAAATGACAGTCACGATACTCACGCTGGTAGTGTGTTCTGAACATGGTGTCAAGTTTTCTACAACCGGATATTAACAAATTCCCATCTGCCACATAACCGCGGGCACGACTTTCGAAAGTTCAAACCCTGTAGGGGTGTTCCAACTTGGCCCATTACAAGCCCACGATCCGCGGAGTCGCAACTCCAAGGTGGGAAGGCCCGAGTATTCTCGGAATCCCGTGCTCAAGATATATCGACATAGGTAAAACTAATCCAGCAAGACCTCCCGGCGTGCCGACACCCTGACAGTAGCCGCGCGTATCTAGTCTCAGGCCACGACCGGATGAGCTATGGTTACAACATCAAGATACCCCGAGTTGCCAAGGGGTGGTGCCGCAAGCTGCTCTAGGTTGGACCAACACTCATGAGGAGCACTGGCCCGGGGGTTGATTAATAAAAAGGGGATACCTAGTCCCTATGCAAGTTTTAGTTATTAGGCAAATGGAGTACCAATGTTGGGCCTTGCTGGAAAAGGTTTAGCGTTAAGCGGGTTATCGAGGGGGTCCCATAACCCCAACCGTGTGAGGAACACATAATCAAGGAACATAACACCGGTTTATATGGTTCCTAGGGCGGCATGAGTGGAACAAATCACCGAGCAAGAGGCTCAGCCTTCCACCCATTACCAATATATAGAGATTTCATTTAAGAATTTATATAGTGTGATATCCCAACAAGCTTCAACATGAAGCAAGAATCTTCAAATCTTCTCCTGCAACTAGCAATGCTATAAGAGGGGCTGAGCGAAGCCTACGTAGACAATCAAAGGTTTGCGTAGGTAGGGTGGTTAGATAGATTCATGGTTACAATAGGAGGCTGACAAACAAACATGGGCATCGAGGCAATAAGCTAAAGAGCGAGACTTCTAGCAATAGGCAAAGATAGTAATGATATCCGGGTCAGGTCATCTTGCGTGTCGAGTCGTCGATGGGATCGTAAGAGGGCTCCTCGTTCTCAACCTCGGTAGTAACCTCGTTCTCGTACTCGGTCTCGGCTTCCGGCTCTACTCAACACAAGAACACACGAGGCACGAAATCAAACAAGGTGCAATGCGCAAACTACAGGATGCATGTATGATGCACTAAGGATGCACTGCAGATGCACTTAGGATGCATTGCAGATGCACTTAGGATGCACAACATGACAACATAGGAAGCACAAAGAAATAGCACAAGAACAAGACAATTTACTCAAGCAAGTAGGATGCAAGACAAGTCTATTTAGGATGCAAAACATGGAAAGTTAGGAAGCACAGAGAAACAACACAAGAAACAACAGGTTTAAATGAGGCCAGAAACTACTTAAGACAAATCCGATAAGTCCTCATATGCATAGTTTGAAATTAGTCCAGATCTGAACAAACCTTAATTTAAAGTTGATAAACAGCAAGTTAACATGCACCATGACAATCTATATGAAATTCTAGTCAAGTTTCATATAAAGTTTGTTTAAAACGGAGCTACGGTCTAGAAGATATGATCAAAACAAGATAAGCATGGCAATGGTGCAAGATGCACCCAAACATCAAGCAAAAATACTCCAAACATGTTAACAAGATGATATTATGAATATACATGCAAAATCACACAAGTTTCATATAGAACTTGCTCAAAACGGAGCAACGGACTAAAAGATACACCCGGAACAAGAAATAAAGCAAAGCTGAAATTAACAGCCACATAGCAAATTTGGAGCAAGAAATATATACTCTACAACACTCAAACATGGTGACAAGAATCATGGACATGAAGTAGACATATCCTACAGCAAACAACTCCATTGGAGCAACTCCATAGGAGGCATGGATCAATAGCAACAAGCTACAACATTTTGATCATAAAAATAAAAACCTGATAGTAATATTTTATAGCAACTTGGGAGCAAGAATTAAATATGCTACAGCAACCCAAATGAGCAAGTGAGGGCATGGATGGATAGACAACAACTTATACAACAAGGAATGATCAATGGCCACCCCAAAACTAACATGGATTTGCCTAGAACAATAAGCAAACATAGCATCAGGATATTACAGATTCCAGACTTAGTGAAATTTCACTAAGTGTTAAAACAGTAACATTATCATGACATGTTTGTGAGCATGTTTAAGTCACCTCAAATCATATCATGGCAAAAGGTTTGCACCACAGCAAAGATCACATGATGGAGAATCTAAAACATATGAGCATGTGACATGGGGACAAACACAACAATAGCAACGAGCTCCTCAACTAGGCATCTCGTAACAAGTTTCAAAACCTAACAGCCACATGCACTTTTGCAACAGAGAAAAACTTGGCAATATGAACTCTAACATGCAAGCAATAGCAACCAACATGTAGAGCATCTCATGATGAACATTTGGACATAGCATTTGCTTCATTTGGATAAACATGCACCAAGTTATCACATCTCAAACATGGCATGAAAACAACTAATAGCAGCAGTTTATATCATGTAGCACCCTTGTCATGATGATTAAGACATCTAGATGGACTTAAACATGCATGACACAATGGAACAAAACATAGAGCACTTCACCACGGTCATTTTGACATATTATATGCACAAATCGGACAAGCACAGTAAAAGTTATAGCCATCACAATAAAGCATCAGACAACAAAAACAAGAATTGTCTTAGCAAAAAAAAAAAAAACCAGAGGAACCACCTCGCGGGTCAACGGCGGAGCGGGTTCGGGTCAACGGGCGCCAAGTTCGGGTCAATGGGTTGGAGCGGGACCCGTTAGGGTTTCGGACCCGGGCGGAGGCTGGATCGGATCGGCCCCGATCGGGATCGAGCACTGGCCCTCGACCGGATCGCGAGCACCGGCGGGAATCGACGGAGTCCGGCGAGGCTTGACGGGCGGCGGCCCTCCCGGCGGTGAGGGCCGGCGAGGGCGGCGTAAGGCGAGGCCGGCGACGACCTGTCGCCGGGGCGGCGGCGGCGCGCCCAGCCGGCGGCGGGGAGATCTGCGAGGGCCGGCAAGCCCTCGAAGCTTAGGCGGCGCGGCGGGCGTAGGCGATGCGGGCCGCGGGGGCCGGCCTCGGGCCCGGCGGGCCCGCGCAGTGGGAGCGGCGGCGAGGAAAAACTGTCCGGCCCGGGTCGGACACATCCGCCCGGCGCGGATTCCGAGGCGGGGCTGGAGCTAGGAGGAGGCTAGGGTTTTGGTTGAAAATGGCAAGGGGGACGTTATTATAGGCACAAGGAGCTAGGAAACTCCAAATGGGGAGCGGTTTTCGGCCACGCGATCACAATTCAACGACCGAGATGATGGGAAGGGTTGTGCTGGGTTGCTGGGCTGTTGTGGAGGGGGTCTTGGGCCTCAAAGAGAAGGTACTTTTAGCCCACTAGGTTAACCGTTGGAGTACCAAACAAACTCCAAACACGACGAAACTTGACAGGCGGTCTACACATACCAAAAAAACATCGCACAACAAGTCTCACGCCATTCCGGAAACGTTACACGGACACAAACGAAAGAAGGACTCGGGGATGCCACGGGCACGTGTGAGAGCATCAGAACTCGAAACGGACAACGGGAAGAGACGAGTGGGACCGGATGCAAGTGACAACACAAATGCAATGCAATGCACATGACAACATGACATGGATGAAATGCACACACGCACACGACAAAACGACGAAACCAAAAAGAAAGAAGAACCCAGAACGGAAATGATGAGGCCAAAGTTTAAATATTGCCATATAGGAAAAGTGTTACATCCGGGGCATTACAAAAAGAAGCCCCCGAAGCAAAAGAGTTGGGCCAGGAGAGCCACGGGCTGCCCTCGAGGGTGGAGGGCGTGCCCTGGGAAGGGGTGCGCCCCCTATCTCGAGGACGGCCCGTAGCTCCCCTTTACTTGGCCCCGACTCCAAAAATTCCTATAAATACTGAAACCTTCGGAAATTAACCTAGATCGGGAGTTCCGCCGCCGAAAGGCTCTGTAGCCACCGAAAACCAATCTACAACCGTTCTAGCACTTTGCCGGAGGGGGGAAATCCCTCTCCGGTGGCTATCTTCATCATCCCGGCGCTCTCCATGACGAGGATGGAATAGTCCACCCCCGGGGCTGAGGGTATGTATCATTAGCTATGTGTTTGATCTCTCTCTCGTTTTCTTGAGATTGAACGATCTTGATGTATCACGAGCTTTGCTATTCTAGTTGGATCTTCTTCTCCCCCTCTACTCTCTTGTAATGGATTGAGTTTTCCCTTTGAAGTTATCTTATCGGATTGAGTCTTTAAGGATTTGAGAACACTTGATGTATGTATTGCGCGTGTTTATCTGTGGTGACAATGGGATATCATGTGATCCACTTGATGTATGTTTTGGTGATCGACTTGCGGGTTCCGTGACCTTGGGAATCTATGCATAGGGGTTGGCCCACATTTTCTTCTTGACTCTCCGATAGAAACTTTGGGGCACTCTTTGAAGTTCTATGTGTTGGTTGAATAGATGTTTCCGAGATTGTGTGATGCATATCGTATAATCATGCCCACGGATACTTGAGGTGACAATGGAGTATCTAGGTGACATTAGGGTTTTGATTGATTTGTGTCTTAAGGTGTTATTCTAGTACGAACTCTATGATAGATTGAACGTTACTACGGACTCTTGAATAGATCGATCAGAAAGAATAGCTTTGAGGTGGTTTCGTACCCTACCATAATCTCTTCGTTTGTTCTCTGCTATTAGTTACTTTGGAGTGTGTGACGCCCGAAGACCGACGTCCCAGAAGATTCCAGAAGATTCCAGAGATTCCAGATGTTCCGGGTTCTCCCGTGTGTTTCTTTGTGCTTGTGTTATTTATTTTTGCATTGCATCATGTCATCATGCCATCATGTCATTAATCTTTTGCATCTCAACTTAAATAAATCGTGTGGACCTTCGGTCCATTTAAATCGAGGGAAGGATGACTTCTCTTCATAACATATCCTCCTGGTATTATGGAGCTATTATAAATAAATTATTCCGTTGTTTGGAATTAACCCATAACACACTTGCAGTTAATTCTTATGCCTTTGTCATCTTAATTCCCGGCCCCAAACTTTGTCCTCAAATTCTGGCCTTTTGGATTTCATCTAAAGGGATTTCTAAATTCGAATAGTTTGACTTTTATTCGAACTTGTTTGAATTTTCATCTTCCAAAAACCCTCCTACTATTTTAATTAAAATTCCTTACATTTTGTGAGTCTGGGAAGATAATCCCCTTGCCCAAACTCCTGCTTTAACCTTGTCTTTTCTTCCTTTTTTTCCGTTCTTCTTATTTATGTGGGAAGAACCTAAAAAGGAAGAGCAGCCGCAGCTGAGGCCCAGCCTGGCCATCAGCCTTCTAGGCCTCCTGGCCCATCTCTTCCCAGCCTTGGCCCAAGGCCCACCAGCCCGACCGACCGCTCCGACCGCTAACCCTAGTCTCTCGCTCGCTCCTCCCTCTCTTCCCGCACCCCGCCGCCAGTTTACTCTCGCTCGGTCCCTCTCCTCCCTCGCAGCGCACCCCATCGATCCCCTCCCTTCGATCTCCCCGATCCTTCTCCTCGTCCCAGTGCGCCAAGGCTGCGACGCCCGCAGTCCCTCCTCGGCCAGGCACCCTGCGCCGTCCCCTTCACTCGTCTCCTTCGCGAGCGCCTCCTCTCCAGGAGCCGCGCCCCGGCCTCTTTTCTCCAGCAGGAGCTGCGCCTCCACCAGCAGTCCCGAGCGCCTCCCTTCGGGCTCCTCCTCGCGTCGCCGCCTCACTGGCCCGGAGCGCGCCGCGGCCAAGCTCCCTCCTCCTCGTCCAGATGCGTCGCGCCCTCCGTCGCCTCGTCGCCGCGCAGGCCTTCCAGGAGCGCCGCCGTCCTTCTCCAGGGCCGAGGCCCCGAGCGCCCCGTCCGCCGGCCAGAAGCCTTCGCCTCTTCCTCGCCTAGGCCGCAGCGAGCGCCTGTCCTCGCGTCGGCTCCCTCCGTTCCCCTCCGAACAACATCGCCAGGGAGAGGAGCTCCAGCGCCGATCTCCCTTCTCCAGCGCCTCGAGCGCTCCCGCAGTGCCAATGCCGCCCCGAGCGCAGCGCCCGTCTCCCTGCGCGCCCTAGGCAGGAGCCGCGCCTCCCGTCCTCCTCGCTGCTCCGAGACCTTGCTCGGTGTTTTGTTGCTGATGTTGATATCCCAGGACCTTGGAGACGCGTCAAGTACCTCTACACAAGACTCGTGTACGACTACACTCGGTGTTGCCTCAAGTACATCTACGAAAAACTCGAACGTCTACGAACCGTGTACGAGACTGACGCCAAGTACCCCTTCGTTTAACAAGACCGGCAAGATCGACGCGAGACCGAGACCCGTGAACGACTTCGTGAACAAGTACCACTACCTTCGCCCCGGAAACGATGGATGCGCCAAGTACATCTACGAACTCGACGCCCGAACGAGTACAACTACCGCCGCCGAGACCGCAAGTACCTCTACGAACGTGTACCCCTACATCAACGACGACCCCGATGACCGGGAACGTCTACTTCCACTACCGTCGCTGAGAACCCGTGTAATGCAAGCGTCAAGTTCGACTACCGTCGCCGTGTACCACTACTTCCACTACCGTCGGAACGACTACTTCCCTACGAACGTGTACCACTACTTCCACTACGTCCCTCGACGACTTGAACCCCTCCGAGAACGATTGTCCCGAAGGTATAACCCCGAGACGATGACCCGTGTGATGTTGTCGTTGTATGAGATGCTCCACTTGTGTGCTCCGTGCCCGTATCATCTTTTGTCGTGCTCCTCGGTTGCCTCGTCGCCGACCCATGGGAACCCGGTGTCGGGATCACCCCACCTTTTCATCTCGCTCGACACGCTCACGCCATCTTTCTTTTGCTCCGGCCTCTCAACGAGTTACCGGAACCGAGATGTTGCCGATGCATCACTTTCGGATCGTTGCCGTGGCACCCTTTTCTTCCACCACGGTGACAATACTTCATATCTCTTCATGTTAACCTTTAATTAACAAAATTGCATAAAACTTGATCATGTCATCCGCATCATGTTAACAACATTATATGTGTGAATTGATGATGCTTTACTAATTACTAAACATGCTCATGGGGTTTTTCCGGATTTGTTGTTGTTTTTCCGGCCCCATTTAATTTGCCTAAATAGTGTAGTTTTAATTTTGTTTCACCTCTTGCTATGTTAACAAACATTTAATCTTGTCTTGTAAATAAACGAGAGTCGATTAAATAATTAAAATGTGGTGTTTCGTCAATATGCAACTCGTTGCATATTGAGCTCCACTTAACTTGTAGTGTTGTTTGTGCACCTTGCCATGCCATGCTTATTTAAACCGGACATGCATCATACTTGTTTGTGCATCGTATGCCATGTTTACGCTTGTATGTTTACCGTGTTGTTTGCTTCTTTCCGGTTGCTTCTCTTGTTAGCTTCGGTTTCGTTCCGGAGTTGTGAGGATTCGCTCGACTATGTTGCTCCGACTACTTCATGGAACCGTTCTTCTCCCTTGCGGAATCCCAGGCAAGATGATCATACCCTTGGATACCTTTACTACCATTGCCATGCTTAGTTGTCTCGATGCTATCGTTACATGTCGCGCTACCCATCTTTTATGTCAGCCTCTCCTTGTTGCCATGAAACCTCTAACCTTTGACACCTTCCTAGCAAAACCACTGTTTGGCCATGTTACCCGCTTGCTCAGCCCCTCTTATAGCGTTGTTAGTTGCAGGTGAAGATGAAGATCGTTCCAGGTGGGAACTTGTTGTTGGAATATCACAATATGTTATATTATTATTAACACACCTATATACTGGGCATGGGTGGAAGGCTTGGCCTTTTGCTTGGTGTTTTGTTCCACTCATGCCACCTTAGGCGCCGATAAACCTGCATTATGTTCCTTGATTTTGCGTTCCTTACACGATGGGTGGATGGGGACCCCTTGACAGTTCGACTTTGAATAAAACTCCTCCTTAAAGGCCCAACATTGGTTTTATTTTGCTCATAATAACAACTTAATTAATTAATTAATTTGCATAGGGATTTAGCGCTACCCGAGGATTCTTTCTACATAGCAGGGGGGCCAGTGCTGATGGTGTTGGTCCCAAACGGGGGTTATGCGGGGCCACCATGGGGAAACTCGAGGTTTGGCTCCTGTAGGATCGCCCATCCGGACGTGGTCTGAGACGAGATACGCGCGGTTACTATCAGGGTGTCGACACGCCGGGAGGTCTTGCTGGACTTGTTTTACCATTGTCGAAATGTCTTGTGCACCGGGATGCCGAGCCTGATCGGATTTCCCTAAGATAAGGGGTGATGATATTATATTTATCACTTCAGCTAATCGTGAGAGCTTGTGATGGGCTAAGTTGGAACACCCCTGCAGGGTTATGATCTTTCGAAAGCCGTGCCCGCCGTTATGTGGCAGATTGGAATTTGTTAATGTCCGGTTGTAGAAAACTTGACAGAGGATCCGAAGTAAAACACACCACCGCGTGAGTAACCGTGACTGTCTCTTTTCACTTTGAGAAGAGAACACGGTGGGGTTATGTTTGACTCATATGTAGTTCAGGATCTTTAGCGATCACTTCTTTTGCGACCGGTTGCGTAGATGCTCATCTTATTCTGGTACTCGTAAGTTAGCCACCATATTATGCTTAGCCGCTGCTGCAACCTCACCACTTTACCTCTTCCTACCCATAAAGCTTTGCTAGTCTTGATACCCATGGTTATGGGATTGCTGAGTCCTCGTGGCTCACAGATACTACAACACCAAATGCAGGTTCAGCCGAGAATGAAGCAGGAGCTGGTTCAGAGCTTCACGGGGAGTTCGATGAAGAGAGTTTGGCCGTATGCTTGTGACGTTTTCGACGATTAGTAGGGGTTTCTACTAGGGGCGATTCGGACCTGTGGCTTTATGTTTTGGTATCTTTCTTTTGGATCTTCACCCGTAGTCGGGTTGTGATGTTTTGAATGATGTTTTGGCTTATGTTGTATTGTGTGAAGTGGCGAGTGTAAGCCAACTATCTTTTCAGTTTTCCATCCCTATTTTTACATGAGATGTGCAAAGGTACCAAACTTGAGATCATTCCAGAATGGGCTTATATCTTTAAGTCGTGCCTCGACACGTAGGAGATATAGTCCCATCCTGGGCATTACAGAGTGATTCTTTGTTGCATGTTGAGGGCTAGTAATATGATCCAATTATGTTATCCTTGTTGAGAGAAGTTGCACTAGTGAAAGTATGAACCCTAGGCCTTCTCTACTATCATTGCAACACCGTTTATGCTCACGTTTACCACTTGCTACCTTGTCGTTTTTAATTTTCTTATTACAAAACCTATATCTACCATCCATATTGCACTTGTATCACCATCTCTTTGCCGAACTAGTGCACCTATACAATTTACCATTGTATTGGGTGTGTTGGGGACACAAGAGACTCTTTCTTATTTGGTTGTAGGGTTGTTTGAGAGAGACCATCTTCATCCTACGCCTCCCAGGGATTGATAAATCTTAGGTCATCCACTTGAGGGAAATTTGCTACTGTCCTACAAACCTCTGCACTTGGAGGCCCAACAACGTCTACAAGAAGAAGGTTGTGTAGTAGACATCAAGCTCTTTTCTGGCGCCGTTGCCGGGGAGGTTAATGCTTGAAGGTATATCTTTAGATCTTGCTATCAAATCTCTTAGTTTCTTGTTTTATCACTAGTTTCGTTTATAAAAGAAAACTACCAAAAAAAATGGAATTAAGGTTACCTCATATGCTTCATCTTTTTAATATCTTTCATGAAAATGATGGGAAGGAAAATTGTGCTCAAGTACTAGAATAAGAATTACATAGAATTCTTGGCATAAAATATGTGAATGATGAGCATGATTGCAATGTTGTTAGTATGAATTCTTTGAATACCCATGATGCTAATGATATGCAAAGCCACAAGCTTGGGGAAGCTATGTTTGATGAAGATGATAGTTTTAGTCCCCCAAGTTTTGATGAGAAAACTTATTATGATGAAAGCACGCCTCCTATTTATGATGATTATATTGATGAAAGTGGATTTGGAGAGGTCATTACTTTATTTAGTGATGAATCCACTATTTCGAAAGAGGTTCCAATTGATTATGAGAACAAAGTTGCTATCTATGATGATTATTGTGATGACTTCTATGCTATTAAGAATAATGATAACCATGAAACTTGCCATCATGATTTTAGTTTTCAATTGGATTATGCTTCACATGATAGTTATTTTGTTGAATTTGCTCCCACTACTATGAATGAGAAGAATTTTTCTTATGTGGAGAGTAATAAAATTTATATGCTTGGGGATCATGAAAAGAATGCTTTATGTGCTGGTTATATTGTTGAATTCATTCATGATGCTTTTGAAAATTATTATGAGGGAGGAACATATGCTTCTACATATTGCAATAATATCAAGTTTCCTCTCTATGTGCTTAAAATCTAAAAGTTATGCTTGTTTTGCTTTCCTATGCTAGTTGATTATTGTTCCCATAAGTTGTTTGCCTACGAAATCCCTATGCATAGGAAGTGTGTTAGACTTAAATGTGCTAGTCATATTCTTCAGGATGCTCCCGTTATGTTTCAATTCTTATCTTTTATGCGAGCATCATTGAAATCATCATGCCTAGCTAGGGGCGTTAAGCGATAGCGCTTGTTGGGAGGCAACCCAACTTTATTTTGTTTTCTTTGTTTTTGCTTCTGTTAGGGAATAAATATGGCATCTAGCCTCTTATTAGATGTGGTTTCATGTTTTGTTTAGTGTTTGTGCCAAGTAGAACCTTTGGGAAGACTTGTGTGAAGTTTATATGATCTTGCTGTGAAAAACAGAATCATTAGCGCTCGCTAAAGTAGTCGTGGGATTTTAGTGGAGCATGATTTTTAGTTGATACTTTTTGTAGATGATTGGTAGACAAATTCCGCAAATTTACCAATTTAGTTTGAAATCTTTGGAGTTCCAGAAGTAGGCGAACCCTGCAGATTACTACAGACTATTCTGTCTTTGACAGATTCTGTTTTTCGTGTGTTGTTTGCTTATTCCGATGCATCTATGAGTAGTATTGGAGGATATGAACCACAGAGGAGTTGGAGTACAGTAGGTTTAACACCAATATAAAAAAAGAATGAATTCATTGCTGCACCTTTGAGTAGTGGTTTGCTTTCTTATACTAACGGAGCTCACGAGAATTTTTGTCTAAGTTTTGTGTTGTGAAGTTTTCAAGTTTTGAGTGTTTCTTTGATGGACCATAGGCCTAAGCTTGGGGATGCCCATGGCACCCCAAGTAAATTCAAGATAATCAAAATCCTAAGCTTGGGGATGCCCCGGGAAGGCATCCCCTCTTTCGTCTTCATCCATCTGTAACTATACTTGGAGCTATATTTTTATTCCCAACATGATATGTGTTTTGCTTGGAGCGTCAATTTAGTTTATTTTGTTTTGCTTGCTGTTTGAATAATATCCCAAGATCTGAAGTTCTTAAATGTTAGAGAGTCTTCACATAGTTACATAATTAATCAACTACTCATTGATCTTCACTTATATCTTTTGAGTTGAATAGTTTTTGCTCTAGTGCTTCACTTATATCTTTTAGAGCACGGTGGTGGTAATATTTTGTAGAAATTGTTGAACTCTCATGCTTCACTTATATCCTTTTGAGAGTCTATTAAAACAGCATGGTAATGTGTTTAGGCTAAAGAAACTAGTCTTCACATGATAGACATCCAATGTCAATGTAGTAAAAAAAATCACACCAAGTGCATTGAATATGATGAGAAGTTGGATGCTTGATAATTGTTTTGAGATATGAGGATAGTGATATTAGAGTCATGCTATTGGAGTTATTATGAAATTAAGAAATACTTGTGTTAAGGTTAGTGATTCCCGTAGCATCCACGTATGGTGAACCGCTATGTGACGAAGTTAGAGCATGAGGTATTTATAGAGTGTCAACCTTTGTGTGGAGGTCGGGGACGCGCGATGGTTAACTCCTACCAACCTCCCCCCTAGGAGCATGCGTTGATTGCTTTGTTTTGATGACTCGTAGATTTTTGCAATAAGTATATGAGTTCTTATGACTAATGTTGAGTCCATGGATTATACGCACTCTCACCCTTCCATCATTGCTAGCCTCTCTTGTACCGCGCAACTTTCGCCGGTGTCATAAACCCACTATATATCCTTCCTCAAAACAGCCACCATATATATTCCTCAAAACAGCCACCATACCTACCTATCATGGCATTTCCATAGCCATTCCGAGATATATTGCCATGCAACTTTCCACCGTTCCGTTCATATAACACGCATCACATTGTCATATTGCCATGCATGATCATGTAGTTGACATTGTATTTGTGGCAAAGCCACCATGCATAATTTTTCATACATGTCACTATTGTTTCATTGCACATACCGGTACACCGTCGGAGGCATTCATATAGAGTCATACTTTGTTGTGGTATTGAGTTGTAATATAGAGTTGTAATGAAAGTGTGATGATCATCATTATTAGAGCATTGTCCCATGGGAGGAAAGGCAAAATCTATAAAGCCCCTCTGCAAAAAAATGAAAAAAAAGAAAAAGAAAAAGAAAGGCGAAAAAAAAGAAAGGCCCAAAAAAATGAAAAAAAGAAAAAGAAAAGAAAAGAAAAAGGGACAATTGCTACCATCTTTTTCCACACTTGTGCTTCAGAGTAGCACCATGTTCTTCATGATAGAGAGTCTCATGTTTAGTCACTTTCATATACTAGTGAGAATTTTCATTATAGAACTTGGCTTGTATATTCCAATGATGGGCTTCCTCAAATGCCCTAGGTCTTCATGAGGAAGCAAGTTGGATGCACACCCACTAGTTTCTTTTGTTGAGCTTGCATTCATATTTAGCTCTAGTGCATCCATTGCATGGCAATCCCTACTCACTTACATTGATATCTATTGATGGGCATCTCCATAGCCCGTTGATACGCCTAGTCGATGTGAGACTATCTCCCTCCTTTTTGTCTTCTCCACAACCACCTCTCTATTCCACATAGTGCTATGTCCATGGCTCACGCTCATGTATTGCGTGAAAGTTCAAAGGTTTGAAAAGATAGAGTATGAAAACAAGTGCTTGGCTGAAATCGGGGTTGTGCATGATATGAATATTTAGTGTGATAATGAGGGAGCATAGCCAACACTATATGATTTTGGAGGGATAACTTTCTTTAGCCATAGTATTTTGAGAAGACATAATTTCTTTGTTAGTATGCTTGAAGTATTTTTGTTTCTTATGTCAATATAGACTTTTATCTTGAATCTTTCAGATCTGAACATTCATGTCACAATTAAGAGAATTACATTGAAAAACTATATTGGTTAGCATTCCACATCAAAAATTCTTTCTTTATCATTTACCTACTCGAGGACGAGCAGGAATTAAGCTTGGGGATGCTGATACGTCTCCAACGTATCTATAATTTTTTATTGTTCCATGCTATTATATTATCCTTCTAGGATGTCTTATGGGCTTTATTATACACTTTTATATGATTTTTCGGACTAATCTATTAACCCAGAGCGCAGTGCCAGTTTCTGTTTTTCTCCTATTTTAGGGTTTTACAGAAAAGGAATATCAAATGGAGTCCAATTGACGAGTCAATTTTTTATGATTTTTTCTGGACCAAAAGAAGCCCCCGAAGCAAAAGAGTTGGGTCAGGAGAGCCAGGGACTGCCCTCGAGGGTGGAGGGCATGCCTTGGGATGGGGGGCGCGCCCCCCTATCTCGAGGACGGCCCGTAGCTCCCCTTTACTTGGCCCCGACTCCAAAAAAATCCTATAAATACTGAAACCTTCGGAAATTAACCTGGATCGGGAGTTCCGCTGCCGAAAGCCTCTGTAGCCACCTAAAACCAATCTACACCCGTTCTGGCACCCTGCCGGAGGGGGGAAATCCCTCTCCGGTGGCTATCTTCATCATCCCGTCGCTCTCCATGATGAGGAGGGAGTAGTCCACCCTCGGGGCAGAGGGTATGTATCAGTAGCTATGTGTTTGATCTGTCTCTCGTGTTCTTGAGATGGAAGGATCTTGACGTATCGCGAGCTTTGCTATTCTAGTTGGATCTTCTTCTCCCCCTCTACTCTCTTGTAATGGATTGAGTTTTCCCTTTGAAGTTATCTTATCGGATTGAGTCTTTAAGGATTTGAGAACACTTGATGTATGTCTTGCGCGTGTTTATCTGTGGTGACAATGGGATATCATGTGATCCACTTGCTATATGTTTTGGTGATCAACTTGCGGGTTCCGTGACCGTGGGAATCTATGCATAGGGGTTGGCACATGTTTTCGTCTTGACTCTCCGATAGAAACTTTGGGGCACTCTTTTAAGTTCTATGTGTTGGTTGAATAGATGTTTCTGAGATTGTGTGATGCATATCGTATAATCATGCCCACGGATACTTGAGGTGACAATGGAGTATCTAGGTGACATTAGGGTTTTGATTGATTTGTGTCTTAAGGTGTTATTCTAGTACGAACTCTATGATAGATTGAACGTTACTATGTACTCTTGAATAGATCGATTATAAAGAATAGCTTTGAGGTGGTTTCGTACCCTACCATAATCTCTTCATTTGTTCTCCGCTATTAGTTACTTTGGAGTGACTCTTTGTTGCATGTTGAGGGCTAGTAATATGATCCAATTATGTTATCCTTGTTGAGAGAACTTGCACTAGTGAAAGTATGAACCCTAGGCCTTCTCTACTATCATTACAACACTGTTTATGCTCACGTTTACCACTTGCTACCTTGCTGTTTTTATATTTTCTTATTACAAAAACCTATGTCTACCATCCATATTGCACTTGTATCACCATCTCTTTGCTGAAATAGTGCACCTATACAATTTACCATTGTATTGGGTGTGTTGGGTACACAAGAGACTCTTTGTCATTTGGTTGCAGGGTTGTTTGAGAGAGACCATCTTCATCCTACGCCTCCCACGGATTGATAAACCTTAGGTCATCCACTTGAGGGAAATTTTCTACTGTCCTACAAACCTCTGCACTTGGAGGCCCAACAACGTCTACAAGAAGAAGGTTGTGTAGTAGACATCAAGGCTCTATAAATCCCTAGTCCATGCCGATGGGGGGGGGCAATTCAAGAAGTTTACCACAAAATCTTCTTCATAAGCATTGCCTTTATTCTACATTTTGTTAAGAGTAAATATAGATGTGACAATATAAGAAAAAATGGAGAATATTTAAGATAAGATGAAGAGTGATGCTACATAACCAAGTAGCTATAAATGTAAGTACATCGATACGGGCAAAAGGTACAGCCAAGAGCAATGCATAGCTAAACTTCTTCAGTACCATCGGTGTTATCCAAACTTATGGTAAGAGTAAATATAGATCTTATATGTAGAAAATGGATGGCAAAGGAAAATAAGATGTAGAGTGATGGTAGATGAACAACTACATGTCAATATAAGTACACTGATAAAGGACAACAGGTACTTACAAGAACAATCCAGAGCTAAATAATTTCATTGGCATTGGATATATTCTACACTAATGTAACCATTCATACAGATCAGATAATTTGGAGCGAAAAATTGATAAGCAAGCTATCATGCATATTGCTGTCACATAATGAACCAGGTATGTATGCAAGTACAGTGATACAGGACAACGGGTACTAACAAGAGCAAAGCAGCAGGCAGCATATTTGCGATATCCCGCCGTTCTTTTCAAACCGGAATTGTTATTCGAGAAGATTTCCTGCAAAAAAGATCCGTAAGGCACATGCGGAAAAGTAGAAGTTCAAATTGTGATGCGATATCATAGACAATACCTCATCCTCGGCACGAGACCAGTGCATAACAAGGTTTTTCCATTCAATGTCTTCTAAATTTAGCACATGAGACTTCACCAGAAATTCGTTTATAGACTTGCCATCAAAGTGTGATTTCCTCAGGTAACACCAATACTACTGCAATGTTTCCTTGAAAAGTGCAAGCAAGCTTTGCTTGTCATGACTATCTAGATTGACCCTCGCCTACTTACAACAATGTAATGTAAATCATGGATGTGTTCAATCAGCAGAAAACAGGAAAATAATCACCATGAATAATAGCACTTACACGTAAGTGGGACATGAAGATGTGAAAATGGTGTTTGTCTTCACTATAATCTTCCCATGACGGGAATATATGCACATAGTCCCGAACAACATTGAAAGCATTGTCTTTTAAACTGGGAATAACCGGAATGGGTTCCAATCTGCAAGAATTGGCCGTCTCTGCAGTTGGGATATGTCTTCGGCAGGTGGACTTGCTGTACTTTTTCCTGGAGTGGGATTTTTCTGTGGTACGACCGGTGCTATGGCATACCTTTTGCTGGAGTGCAGGTCCTGTGTGGTGCGGATAGTGGTGTGGCCAGTGAAGTATGGGTACAGTCTGCTGGAGTCGGTCCTACGTTTTGTGTCACTGGTTGTACAACCAATATAAGTGGGGTGCTGTCTGATTTCTCCGGCACAACCACGTTTTTCAAGGACTTTGCTGGTGCTCCTTCAGGTTCGGCAATCACCCTCTTCCTTTTTGATGTCTGATGCACAAGAACATCATTTGAGTGGAAAAACATGGTATTATGACAGATGGAATATGTATTGATAATGGATGGGCATGGCATCTCGACATATATGATGAGTAAACTAAGGAGATGGTGGTGCAAAAAAGTAGAAGAAATGCAAGACAACATATGCAAGATACGCGCAATCAATAAAACCTTGCCAAATTAGAATAGGCACCTTGATGGGTGAACATGATAGGCCATCTGCATTTGACTCCTCGAGGTTAGAATATTCATTAGGATCATATTATGAACAAGAATCAACAGGTGGGGAGCGTATGAGTTTCATTGCATCCAGAATGGCACTCAATGCCTTGGTGCCAATTTTGTAAGTCATTGCGGTGTTTAGCTTCAAGAGTGGACTGCTGCTAGTGCGACACAAAGCAGATACACAGATCATAGTGTAGATATAACGGGAAAACGGTAAGCATCAGAGTAAAATCAGCAAAGTGGAACTCGCTGGAATATATGTGGTAGTATTGCCGGTACGGCTAGAACGGCTTCGGATACCAAGTCTCTTCAACTGAAGGTGCGGTACTGTTAATATCAGTGTAACTCTCAAAGGCGACACAACTCCTCGCATTTCCTTGCTATTCTTATAGGATTCAAGTGGGCAGGTCACTACAAATCCTATTCCCATGTTTACAAAATCCTACGAATCAAAGAGGCCCGAAGAGTTCAAAGTGTCCATACCAACCGACCGTATAGACCTCTACACTGCAAATGTCCCTGCTCATCTTCACTACAAGGAACATATTGTACTACTATCATACTCCCTCCATTCCAAAATATAAGTCTTGGTAGAGATTTCCACTATGGATCACATACAGATGTATCCAGATACATTTTAGAGTGTAGATTCACTCATTTTGCTCCATATGTAGTCCATGGTGGAATCTATACAAAGACTTGTATTTAGGAACAGAGAGAGTACATATTAAAGAAGAACGGAAGAGGAACATGCTAAAGAAGAGCAAGCATATTTTGGATAATAAAATGTTCGTTGCGCAGTGCCCACACATGATGAACCAGAGCGCATTAAGAAAGCAACTCCGTGTTGTCTCTCTATATGTGGTGCACGTGCTTTTTCGAAAGTAAAGTAGGAACGTTAGCTGACCAACTAAATGTTATCCGTTTTAGTAATATCAGCATCATATCAGATTCGTACTTGAGTAACAAGTTTGGAATTATGAGTGGCATGTTGTTTAGCTTGATGGATTCACGAGCAGTGGTAAGCAGGTACGATGATGGTACTGAATATAAAGGCATGTCTGCATGCAAGTCGCGTGACTTTTGTCATTTGGGCCAGTCGACTATTTCAGGCGGTTGGATGAAGATCCTACGTCTCCTAACCCTTCTGCTTCCTTGTATCTGATTCTTCCCATACAGAACACCGCACGGGCCGCCGGCCGGACCATCGGCCCCCACCGCCTATGTTCCTCCGCGACCCCCATGCCCCACCCCGCCCCCACCCGCGTCAAGTTTTCTTCATTTGGCGAGGCCCCACCACCGCCCCCACAACCAAAGTCCCCACCTGAGCCCCTTCGTTCGCACCGGCGAACTCCGGCGAGCTCGGAAAAATCGACTGGCCCAATTTTGAAATTTAGTCTACTGTGATTTAACTAGTGTGGAATATAAAAGGCGAAAACCATAAGCATTGGGAGTATAGTGTTGAGCGGGCCATGGCAGATTTGAAGGTGCAAACCAGAGAAAGGCAACTTCGCAACCAATGTTTGCTTTCAACTAGCAAGTAAGTGATGGACAAGAAATCAGAGTAAAGCCGTGGCGATCTATTTTCTTGCTGCAATAAATAAGTTGAGCAGATACAAAAGAGTACCGCCTCTGGTGCGGCGCCGTGTATGCATCTGCTGAGAATTTGATGGTGCTACGGTAGCGATGGCTGTCGGCGGCGCGGAAGCAGATCTAGGAGGGTAGACGGTGGCGGCGGGGCGCGGTGGACGAGACGGTCGTAGGAGCGGCGCCGGCAAGGTGGGCGACGGCGGGGATGAAGCGAGAGGACGGGATGCAAGGATCCTGGTCCGAAGTCGTTGATGAGAGAGGTCGATCTCTTGTAATGGACGGCGGCGTCGGGGTATCAGCTCCTGCATGGTGGAGGAGGACGGCAGTGGATGGGGTGGCGGACGGAGGAGGCTGGGGTGGAGAAGGTGTTTTGGCGCCCACGGAGTACGAATGGGGAAATGGAGGTGGAGAGGAAGGGGGGAACCATGTCTTCAGGGCGCGCTTGTCTCAAATGCGAGGAAATTTACAAACTTAGCCCACGTTTCAAAATCCTACATCACAGCAATATTAGTCGGTTGGGGATAGGACGGTAATCTCGCATACACCGAATATTTGCCGACGAGAGTTTGTTTTTTGTGCCCACCGTGTATTAATCGGGGAGGGAGTCGATTTCGTCCGAGGACACACTGTGTTTTGGCGCCCACCGTGTATGAATCCGGGTGAGAGGCGGTTATGTCACATTTGAGTGAAATAACAAACTTACCCCTATCGAAACCTATAGAAATCGAGCAGATAGGCTTTGCGTGGAAGGGATAGGCAGTAGTAATTTCCATCTAGCAGATTTTGGTTTCAGGCGGTTACCGCGACTTTCCCTGCTTCTTTCAAATTTTGCAGAGTGCACGTTTTCCATGCCAACTCAATTCGAATCCCGTTTGTATTCTATTTTTTTCGGGCAGGATCCATTTTCGATTGGAATAAAATTCTATATACATCATTTTTTTAGTATATACTTTCAAAAGCACAACAAAGAATTCTGCTCCTTTATATGTATAATATGATTTACAAATACAATGATCTCAAAATCATAAGGTTGACATCAAAAAATTAAACCAAATTATGTTCTACTAAAATGTATGGATCAGTAATATCTACATATTAAGTAACATAGATGCGTGTGAATTCATATGAGTATGCATGTTTGATAGATCAATTTTGGTTCGAGTATGGATTACATGTATCATCATCTCGAATTCAAATATTTGAATCCCTTTTATGTTCATGTAATGCCCAGGATGGGACTATACCTCCTACGTGTCGAGGCACGACTTAAAGGTATAAGCCCATCCTAGAATGATCTCAAGTTTGGTATCTTTGCACGACTCATGTAAAAGAGGGATTAAATTGCAAAAGGAGATAGTTGGCTTACACTCGCCACTTCACACAATACATTACTTAAGCAATCATCATCCAGAACATCACAGCCCGACTACGGGTAAGATCCAAAAGAAAGATACCAAAACAACAAAAACCACAGGTCAAGATCGAATCCTAGTAGAAACCACTACTGAACATCGAAACGTCTCAAGCAAACAGCCACACTCTTCAACAAGCTCCTGGTGAAGAACTTGAACCAGCTCCTGCATCAAACTCGGCTGAACCTGCAACTGGTGTGGTGAAGTAACTGTGAGCCACAGAGGACTCAGCAATCCCGTTCCCGGGTAACAAGACTATTTAAGCCTTGGGTGAGGATAAGGCTGAAGAAAGAATATGAGGTGAAGGAACAAACAAGAGTCTGCAGCAGCAACTAGCACTAACTTACGTAAAAGAGAGCGAGAAGAGAAGAGCATCGGTCGAAAGATGATCACGAAGTGATCCTAGCTAAGGCCGGTCAAACATAACCCCACCGTGTTCAACTCCCGAATCCCTATTCGGAAATTGACAGTCACGGTACACACGCTGGTAGTGTATTGAAACATTGTGTCAAGTTATCTACAACCGGAATTAACAAGCTCCCATCTGCCACATAACCGCGGGCACGGCTTTCGAAAGTTCAAACCCTGCAGGGGTGTTCCAACTTGGCCCATCACAAGCCCACGATCCGCGGAGTCGCAACTCCATAGGTGGGAAGACCCGAGTATTCTCGGAATCCCGTGCTCAAGTTAAACCGAACTAAGGTAAGGCTAAACCAGCAAATCCTCCCGGCGTGCCGACACCCTGATAGTAGCCGCGCGTATCTCGTCTCAGGCCACGACCGGATGAGCGCTACGTACAGTACCAAAGACCCCAGATAACTGGGTGGTACCGCAAGTGACTCTAGTTTGGGACCAACACCATCAGCACTGGCCCCCCCTGCTATGTAGAAATAAAGGATCCTCGAGGGAGCGACCCTCTATGCAAATTTAATTAATTAATTAAGTTGTTATTATGAGGCAAATAGTACCAATGTTGGGACTTGCTGGAAAAGACTTAGCACTTAGCGGTTTATCAAGGGGGTCCCATACACCCCAACCGTGTTAGGAACGCATAATCAAGGAACATAACACCGGTTTATACGGTTCCTAACGGCATGAGTGGAACAAATCACCAAGCAAAAGGCTTAGCCTTCCACCCTGCCAATATATAGATGATTTCATTTTTAAGCATTTATATAGTGTGATATAACCCAACCAAACTTCAACATGAAGCAAGCATCTTCAATCTTCACCTGCAACTAACAATGCTATAAGAGGGGCTGAGCGAAGCGTACTTAGCCAAGCAACGGTTTGCATAGGTAGGGTGGTTAAACATGGCAATTGGTTACAAGTAGGAGGCTGACAGGAAAACATGGGCATCGAGGCAAAGCTAAAGATCGAGACTACTAGCAATAGGCAAAAATAGTAATGGTATCCGG
Organism: Secale cereale; assembly: GCA_902687465.1. Lineage (NCBI taxonomy): Eukaryota > Viridiplantae > Streptophyta > Magnoliopsida > Poales > Poaceae > Secale > Secale cereale. Next base: position 239,541,727 of record LR738715.1, on the reverse strand, counting down.
GTTTGGTTATCTTGCCTGGGATTCCACAAGGGAGAAGAACGGATCCAAGAAGAAGACGGAGCAACAGTCGAGCGGATCCTCACAACTCCGGAACGAAACCGAAGCTAACAAGAGAAGCAACCGGAAAGAAAACAAACAACGCGGTAAACACACAAACATCAACATGGCATAGGATGCACAAGCAAGCATGATGCATGTCCGGTTTAAATATGCATGGCATGGCAAGTGCACAAACAAAAACTACAAGTTAAGTGGAGCTCAATATGCAACGAGTTGCATATTGACGAAACACCACATTAATTATTTAGTTGACTCTCATCTAATTACAAGACAAGATTAATTGTTTTTAACATGGCAAGAGGTGAAGCATAATAAAACTACACTAACTAGGCATTTTAAATGGGGCCGGAAAATAACAACAACATATCCGGAAAATCCCCATGAGCATGTTTAATAATTATAAGCAACAACAAAATAACATATATAATGTTGTTAAATGATGCGGATGACATGAACAAGTTTATGCAAGTTTTAGAAGGTTGACATGAAGAGATATGAAGCATTGTCACCGTGGTGGAACGAAAGGGTGCCACGGCAACGATCCGAAAATGAAGCAACGGCATCATATCGGTTCCGGTAACTCGGTGAGGGACCGGTGCAAAACAAAAGGTGGAGTGAACGAGTTGAACAAGATGATGGGGTGATCCCGTTGCCGGGTTCCCACGAGTCGGTGACGAGGCAACCGAGGATCATGACAAGAGGTCGGAACGACACGGAGCACACACGGGAAGCATTTCATACAACACAACAAGCATGCATCACACGGGTCACGACGGGGTTATACCTTCGGAACCATCGTTCTCGGAGGGGTTCGAGGTCGTAGTAGAGGAAGTAGTGGTACACGGGGCGACGGTAGTGGTACACGATCGTAGTGGGAAGTAGTCGTTCCCGGATCTTCGGCGACGGTAGACGAACTCGTTCGTAGATGTACTTGGCGCATCCGTCTTTTCCGGGCGACGGTAGACGTACGGGTCGTCGTGGTACTTGTCGGTCACATAGAGGTACTTGGCGTTCGACGGCGTCGTGGTACTCGTTCACGTAGTCGTACACGGATGTAGAGGTACTTGCTCCGTAGCCGTTCACGAGCTCGTTTTCCGTAGATGATCGGTTCGTCGAGGTACTTGTTCGTCTCGGTCTCGTACACGGTTCATCTGTCCAAAATTACAGCAAAACAACACACAAAAGAGAAACAACAGCGGCAACACGGCGAGGCAGGGGCCGCGGGATCTTGCACGCTGGACGGAGGGAGACGGCTGCGGGGCTGCACGGGAAGAAGCGGTGCTGCTGTGCTGGCCGGCGGGCAGAAGGCGCCGGGGCCACGGGCCTCTTGGCCGCGCGACGGGGCTCCGGCCCTGGACGACGGTACTGCAGACCTTGGGCGCCAACGGAGCAGGACTCCCGCGGCGAGGCACGGAGGAACGGCAGAAGGCGGGGCGGCTGGCTCGGGAGCCGGCGGAGGATGGGGACGAGGCCGCAGGGCTACTCCCATGGCGAGGCAGCGCTCGGGCCTCGGGGAGCAGAGGCCAAGGCGAGGAAGAGGCCTCTGCGCGGCGACCCTGGAGGACGGGGACGAGGCCTGGAAGGCGCGGCGCTTGCGGCCTGGAGGCACGGGCGGGGAACGGCGCGGGCCGGCCTCCCTGGCGCTGGCCGGCCGCGCTGGAGCGACGCACGGGAGGAGGGAGGGGCACCCTTGGCGCTGGGAGCCGGGGCAGAGGGACCGCAGGGCGCCATGGCGAGGAGGGAGTAGAGAGAGAGAGTGGCGGCGGGGTGCGGGAGAGAAGGAGGCGATGGGGAGAAGCGGGGGTCGAGGGGTTCGGGATGCTGCCTGGCGGCGCTGAGGGGAGGGAGTGCGGTCGAAGGGAGGCTGCGAGGGGTTGCGTCGGGCTAGGGTTGGATGGGGAGTTGGGCTGCGGGCTGGAGAGATGGGCCAGGGAGAGAGGGAAAGGAGGAGGGAGACTTGGGCCGGCTGGGAGGAGAAGATGCCGGCCCAGCAGGTCTAGGAGCTGGCTGCCTCTCTTTATTTCTTAGCAGAAAAATAGAGAGGGATCCAAAAATAAAAGAAAAAAAGGCAAGGAACAGAAAAATAAAATATGGAACATTTTTATAAGGCTTTACGGGATATTACCAACCCAACAAAAATAGTTCCAACACAAGGAAGTGCAAACTAAAACATTTAGCTTGCAAATAAAAGGAGTTTAGATTTTTGGAGAAGCCTCGAAACAACGGAAAGAAAATACCGGCAAGATATAGAAGTCAAACTTGAAGTGAAATAAACATGGGGAAATATGCAAGTGTGTTACGGTGATTCCGAAGCAATGGAATATTTATTAATATAGCTCCCTAACTATTGAGAGGCTTTTCTATGTTATAAAGAGAAGTCACCTTCCCTCGATTTAAATGGACCGAAGGTCCACACGGTTTATTAGGTTGAGATGCCAAATAAAAAAAATGACATGATGGCATGATGACATGATGCAAAGCAAAAAATAAATAACACAAGCACAATGCAACCCACGGGAGGACCCGGAACATCCGGAATCTTCTGGAACCTTCTGGAATCTTCTGGGACGTCGGTCTCGGGCGTCACAACTCTCCCACACTAACAGAGGATCTCGACCCGAGATCCTAGAGATATCACCGGGTAAAACGGAAGAGGAAGAGGTAAAACAAAGTTGCTTCTTTGACGAACGAGTGAAACCAAAGAACCTTGAGAGGTTGAACAAATTGAAAGAAGAAAGCAACGGAGATGAACGAAGTTAAGTGCACTCCGTTAGAAAAGAGGAACAAGGAGCATAACAAGAACCTTGTAGGTTGAAAGACATTAAACAGAGCTCACGAGCGAAAATAATATGAAACCAGAACGGTATAGCCAAGGAATAAGAATGACAGAATTCGGACAGCACTCCGTCTGAAAATGGAAGGAATTAACAAAACTTAAGGAGATGGAATGATACTTGATGAAAACAACAACATATAGCCTCTGAAACAATTGAAAGAATGGCACAAAGGTAAGAAAGATTCAGACAACACTCCGGTTAAAGATAGGCAAAAACTTGATAAGATGACGGAACTAGAATGAAGAATACAACACTCCGGTTAAATGATAAGCAAGGAAAGAACATGATCTTGATAAAAACGAGATGATGGTCGAGAGAGAGCAACATCACAAAGCCTCCGGAATGACAGAATAGCATAAAACTCAATGAAGAATTGAACGGAGAAAGATATGACAACTTCTCTCAAAATAGAATTTGAAAGAGCATCCTTACGAAGAAGGGTTGAACAGAATTGTTGGAAATTCAACAACGAAAGAATAAGTTTGATGTGGGCTTATGGAAAACATCTCAAAATTATGAGGTGACAACTAGCCACTTACGAAAACATTAGATTGGATTGAGAACAACAAGGGGATGATAAACTTATTACACCGGAAGGATAAATGAAGAGCTTGGGTTATTTATAAGCACCATAATAGCAACAATTCTCAGGGAAAGCTTTAGGTGAATTATAACCCAAGATGACTCCAATGAATAAATTGAATGGTTGGAAAGATCTCCTGATCAAAGAAAAT
>LR738715.1:239435925-239531296 GCA_902687465.1 Secale cereale | reverse complement strand
GAGTTGAACAAGATGATGGGGTGATCCCGTTGCCGGGTTCCCACGAGTCGGTGACGAGGCAACCGAGGAACATGACAAGAGGTCGGAACGACACGGAGCACACACGGGAAGCATTTCATACAACACAACAAGCATGCATCACACGGGTCACGACGGGGTTATACCTTCGGAACCATCGTTCTCGGAGGGGTTCGAGGTCGTAGTAGAGGAAGTAGTGGTACACGGGGCGACGGTAGTGGTACACGATCGTAGTGGGAAGTAGTCGTTCCCGGATCTTCGGCGACGGTAGACGAACTCGTTCGTAGATGTACTTGGCGCATCCGTCTTTTCCGGGCGACGGTAGACGTACGGGTCGTCGTGGTACTTGTCGGTCACGTAGAGGTACTTGGCGTTCGACGGCGTCGTGGTACTCGTTCACGTAGTCGTACACGGATGTAGAGGTACTTGCTCCGTAGCCGTTCACGAGCTCGTTTTCCGTAGATGATCGGTTCGTCGAGGTACTTGTTCGTCTCGGTCTCGTACACGGTTCATCTGTCCAAAATTACAGCAAAACAACACACAAAAGAGAAACAACAGCGGCAACACGGCGAGGCAGGGGCCGCGGGATCTTGCACGCTGGACGGAGGGAGACGGCTGCGGGGCTGCACGGGAAGAAGCGGTGCTGCTGTGCTGGCCGGCGGGCAGAAGGCGCCGGGGCCACGGGCCTCTTGGCCGCGCGATGGGGCTCCGGCCCTGGACGACGGTACTGCAGACCTTGGGCGCCAACGGAGCAGGACTCCCGCGGCGAGGCACGGAGGAACGGCAGAAGGCGGGGCGGCTGGCTCGGGAGCCGGCGGAGGATGGGGACGAGGCCGCAGGGCTACTCCCATGGCGAGGCAGCGCTCGGGCCTCGGGGAGCAGAGGCCAAGGCGAGGAAGAGGCCTCTGCGCGGCGACCCTGGAGGACGGGGACGAGGCCTGGAAGGCGCGGCGCTTGCGGCCTGGAGGCACGGGCGGGGAACGGCGCGGGCCGGCCTCCCTGGCGCTGGCCGGCCGCGCTGGAGCGACGCACGGGAGGAGGGAGGGGCACCCTTGGCGCTGGGAGCCGGGGCAGAGGGACCGCAGGGCGCCATGGCGAGGAGGGAGTAGAGAGAGAGAGTGGCGGCGGGGTGCGGGAGAGAAGGAGGCGATGGGGAGAAGCGGGGGTCGAGGGGTTCGGGATGCTGCCTGGCGGCGCTGAGGGGAGGGAGTGCGGTCGAAGGGAGGCTGCGAGGGGTTGCGTCGGGCTAGGGTTGGATGGGGAGTTGGGCTGCGGGCTGGAGAGATGGGCCAGGGAGAGAGGGAAAGGAGGAGGGAGACTTGGGCCGGCTGGGAGGAGAAGATGCCGGCCCAGCAGGTCTAGGAGCTGGCTGCCTCTCTTTATTTCTTAGCAGAAAAATAGAGAGGGATCCAAAAATAAAAGAAAAAAAGGCAAGGAACAGAAAAATAAAATATGGAACATTTTTATAAGGCTTTACGGGATATTACCAACCCAACAAAAATAGTTCCAACACAAGGAAGTGCAAACTAAAACATTTAGCTTGCAAATAAAAGGAGTTTAGATTTTTGGAGAAGCCTCGAAACAACGGAAAGAAAATACCGGCAAAATATAGAAGTCAAACTTGAAGTGAAATAAACATGGGGAAATATGCAAGTGTGTTACGGTGATTCCGAAGCAATGGAATATTTATTAATATAGCTCCCTAACTATTGAGAGGCTTTTCTATGTTATAAAGAGAAGTCACCTTCCCTCGATTTAAATGGACCGAAGGTCCACACGGTTTATTAGGTTGAGATGCCAAATAAAAAAAATGACATGATGGCATGATGACATGATGCAAAGCAAAAAATAAATAACACAAGCACAATGCAACCCACGGGAGGACCCGGAACATCCGGAATCTTCTGGAACCTTCTGGAATCTTCTGGGACGTCGGTCTCGGGCGTCACAGTTCACTCCTTTCATGCCCATCTCTCTCGCATGCATGCTCCTTCATGTAGCTATCACTCTTTTTTCTCTAGCTCACCCGCACGCTCACTTCATGTTTCTCGTATCCTCGCAAACATGATCTCCTGACATCTCCCTTGAGAAGTGTCACACTCTCCCTATCATTATACATTACACAATTTTCATTATCTCTCACGTCTCTACCGTTCTCTTGTATCACTAGGTACCTAAGCTTTCCTTTTCACCGTCACACACACAGTCTCCGCTCGTCTTTCACTTTGTCTTTCTCTCTATGGGATTATCTCACACACCCTATATGTCTCTAAATATGAATCATACCACTAAAATTACTTTCTCTCTCTCTCTCTCTTGTAGACACAACATTTGTTGCGGTCTCCTTTTCGTCTCCATCCCAGACTGACATTATTCATTTGTTTACCAATCAGACAAACTCCCCCCTCTCTCTCTCACACACACACAACTCCTGCTTCCACTCCCCTTCCCGACTACCGTCTCTCTCTCTCACAAAACTCTCGCTTTCGCACCCCTGACTCGTATTTCTCTCACAAACATTTTTTGGCTAGCCTCTAGATAGGTTTATACACCCGCACACTCGTGCTTCCACTATCGCATACATGTCTCTGTCCCGCTCCTTGTATCTATGTAGATTTTTCTTCCCTTCTTGGGACATGCCCTCTCGATCGTGCACACACACACACTATCGCCTAATTTTAAGCTGATACCTCTCGCACACACACTCTTTGTGTCTTTGTCACACATGCACTCTGTCCTCCTCCTCTCTCCATCTCTCTCTCACACACATGGGCTTTTTGCAACAACTAGCAAGATGCCCATGCGTTGCACGGAACATCAAGATGCATTTGTGTGAGTAGTTTATCTTGTGGGAGAAAATGATGAACAAGGGAAGGCCTTATTTGCAAGTGTGGAGAGGGGTGTGGGTATCTTTTTGCAAAATTACCATAGTTTCCTTCTTATCCGTCAGATATAGATCGGACGACCTATATTGCAGGATGGCAGGCACACGATCATCACCGACTATGCTTTTTGTAAGAGTAGGGATAAAAAACAGAGTTGGTGATGATGGTGGGCCTGCCATCCTGTAATATAGGCTGTCCGATTTATATCTGACGGATAGGAACGAAACTATGGCAATTTACCCGCACTCCTCTCCACATTTGCAGATAAGGCCTTCCCTCGTTCATCCTTTTCTCCCACAAGATGTTGAAGTTCCGTGCAACACACGAGCATCTTGCTAGTAAGAGTAGAAATTAGACATATACCACTTCTCGAATCTTGAAACCAACAACATTCCTCCCTTATCTCATCAAAACCGCCAAAAGGAATATATTTTGAGTGAAACATAACAATTTTTAGTGATATACGTATTTCAAAACTAGACTTTTTTTCCTATCAAATCGGTGAATATGTATTAATCTACTTAGATCATGTGGCGACACATTGGCACATTTCTTGTAGTTATTATAATTTTTTGGACACCAAACAAACGGTGGAGTACATATACGAAGAGAAGAGGCGCACACACGCAGTCGGTCTCTCGCTATCTCGCACACATGAGTGTTACGTAAAGGCAACATTGATAACCCTCAACCGTAAGGGATCGAGATAGTCTTCGCAGGTAAGAATAACCCAATTTATAGATTCGACACACGGGGAGCCAAAGAGTATTTATAAGCTTTGACAGTTGAGTTGTCAATTCAACCGCACCTGAAATATACTTACTTGCAACAAAAGATAAGTGGTAACGGTGATATGATAGTGATGGTGGTGACAGCAAAAGTGAACAGCAAAAGTAACAACTAATAACCAGCAGGATTGAAACACTGTAGGCTAGGGAGATGGATGGTTGGGCGCTGCATGGATGAGATACATCATGAATCTAACTTGGGGCAAGACACACAGAAAAGTAATGATCATCTAGGCAAATATCAAACATTAGGCATGTATCCCACATGTAATTGCACGTGCTTGCAATAAGAACTTGCACAACATCTTTTGTCCTACCATCCCGCTACGAACGGGGCCAAAAGGAACTTATGGAGATTAAGGTGCTCATGTCAAAGAGCACCGGAACAAAGCAATAAACTCAATGGATACATGGAATCCTGAAATTATGGACCATCCCCTTTGGTGTCCCAAGCTGTCACCTTTGGGATCGCCGGTTCCGGACCATAATAGGTGCAAACAACTCATAGATAGGATCAACAACACAAATATATTCATGCAAACACATAGGGTTCAGATCTGAAAACATGGCACTCGGGCCCAAAGTGACAAGCATTAAGAGCAACAAGTTGAAGCAAAGATGATAAACACCAAAGTAGATGATAGACAACATGCCCCCAATAATCTGATAAACTATTACATGATCTAACTCATCCAATCCCTACCATCCCCTTTGCCTACAGCAGGGAATTACTCACACATGGAAGGAGAAGTCATGGAGGGAGGATGGAGTGGTGATGATGATGACGATGGCGACGATCTCCCCTCTCCGGAGGCCAAATCAGCCTCCAGATTAGCCCTCCCGAAGAAGAACAGAGGGTGGCGGCGGCTTTGCGACGGAAACTGGAAAAATGACTTCTGTTCTGGGGTTTCCTCGCCACGGGAATAAATAGGAGCCAAGGTAGGGCACCAGAGGGGGGAGGACCCTCCCAGGCGGCCTCCTGGCGCGGCCAAGGGTGGGGCCGCGCCAGCAGGGCACCTGGGCCCCCCCTGGCTGCCCTCTGGCCCCATTTCTGGCACAATGGCCCTTTGGGTGCGTGGATTTTCTGTGATTTTTCTTGGAATTTTCTGAGACACCTAGAAATCCATTTTCCTGCACACAATAAAACCATACAGGCAGCTCTGCTGAAAACATCGTCAGTCCAGGTTAGTCTAGTTCAAATCATGCAAGAATGAGAGCAAAACAATAGCAAAAGTGTTTGGAAAAGTAGATACGTTTGAGACGTATCAACTCCCCCAAGCTTAGCATATTGCTTGTCCTCAAGCAATTCAGTTCAACGAACTGGACGCGACAAAGAAAACTTTGACAAACTCTTTTGCTTCATTAGATGTATATAAGCATGTACTACGAAAATAGTCTAGCAAGTATTGAAACAATGCTATGAGGACAATGCACGAAGCAATCCTTCTTTCAAGTGACCAATCACAAATAACTAAAAGTAAATAATATGCTACTGAAAATCAAGACAAGATTACATTGCACATACCTTGAACATACTAGAGTGGTATCTCGCTAGCCTCCATGAGTGAAGCAAAACATAAATGCAGAAACTCCTCGAGAGTTTTAAAGGAGACAAGAACTAAGAATTTCAGAATAAATAATACCACAAGCATGCAGAAGACAATGTAATACTTTGGGACAATGCACATTACACTCAGAATGACAATTATGCTCTCCTAGTTGGTGCTTTGAAGAAAGAAGGTGAAGACTCTCGAACCGTCGAATTTGATGGCGAGGTTGAAAACCCGTGGTTGGAAGCAAAGACTAAACATGTACCAGAGCTCTTGGTTTTGAAAATAGAGGTAAAAATGATTTTGGGAGGTGCATATTTCGTCAACGAATGCTAGTAGACAACCCAATCACTTCTTATGCTAGACATGTTTCAAGGAACGGCTCCCAAGATGGGGACGATCACAGCCCCTTAATCTCCTTTGTTTATCACTACCAAAGTTTTCTGATTTCTCATAAACAAAGCATGAAGGAGGGTTTGTTGGTTGTGATTATCTTTTGTGAGCTGGGCGCACTCATGCCAGTCCCTCCTCGTATTAGGGGTTTGCAGATTAGACATGCAATCCCGGGATAAAACATGTCCAACATAAGAAGATCATGAATTACCTACTACTTCCTCATGAGCTAAAACAGAGGCACAAAACAGGAATAAATTTGAATAATTTCGAGATGGTACAAGAAAGTCTTCGTTAGGATGGCCGGTAAATACCACATAGGAAGGTATGGTGGACTCTGATGGCTTCTCGCCCCTCGTTGGTTACCCCAAGTGGAAGGTTTGAGATGCAGTGTAGCGGAAGTTTTCCCTTGGCAAAGATACCAAGGATCGATTTCCCCTGAGACTCCAAGGTTCAACAAAAAGGAGTCAACTGCTAACGGCGCTAGATACTTAGCAATCAACTTGGACCTGCACACAGATACAAATAACTTTGCTCCCAACGAGTACAGAGAGGTTGTCAATCCCTCCGGCCTTGTCGTTTACAAAGTATCAAACACAAGAGATAATAGTGATAGGTATTGCTGCAACTAGTAAGTAAAAACAGAAAGTAAATAGCGGATGTGATCAGTGATGGTAATATGGACCGGGGTCCCGTGATGTTCACTAGTGATGTCTCTCTCCCAAAAGACGATAAAACAGCTATGTGAGGTAAACGAATTACAGCTGGGCAATTGACAGAATTATGTGCGCAAACCAATGCTAACTATGTTGTAAGAAAGGTAGAGGTTCAAAGCATGGGCGGTACGCCAAGGCAAGTAGACCGAAATCCATCTGCATCTACTACTAATCATCCACCTTGAGATATCTATCCAGAACATCTCACTGGTATTAAGTTGCGAGTCCCACCCATAGTGTAAACTCAAAGCAACAGACAACTGCATTAAAAGAACTTTGCGTAAAGTAAACAATCCTTGTACCCGCGAGTACAAGCACCGTTGTTTTCCCCCTTGTGGCAACATCACATCCCCTAGACTCATGTTTCTGTCACTCAAGCTAGTCATCGAGGGGCATGAACCCACAATCAAGCATAACGTTCCCTCTTGGAGTCACTACCTACTACTTGGCCAAAGCAATAAATAGCAACGGAGAACATGCAAGAATTACTTAAGAACATAAATATAAAAGAGGTAAATCAAATATATTACTCAAACACAATCTGAACATAATCTCACAATCCATCGGATCCCAGCAAACTCAACATAGCAACAGCATAAGGATTACATATGTGCCTCGATCATGTAGGGAAGCTCACGAGGTCTAATTAGTGAAGCACAAGAAGGGGAGGAGAACATCACATAGCTACTGGTCATGGACCCATGGTCCAAGGGAGACTACTCACAACTCATCCGGGAGGCGTCCATGGTGGTGGAGAGGCTCCCGGTGGTGATCCTCCCCTCCGGCAGGGTGCCGGGAAGAGTTCTCCTGGTGCTCCCGATCTTGGAAGCGCGGCGGCGGCGGAACAGAGATGAGATCGCGAAAAAGGGTTCCGTCCTCGAGGGTTTCGGGACGCGTGTTAAATATATGCCAAAGGGGGGCATCAGCGGAGGCCTGGGGGGCCCAGGCGCCCCCCGGCGCGTCCAGGAGGGGGGCCGCGCCACCAGGGCGCCTGGAGCCTTGGTGGCCCCCCTCCGGCCCTACTTCGGCCGTGTGGAAGCTTCCGGAACGCTGATTTTTTATATAATTTTTCCGGGATTTTTCTGGCAGTTTACGTGACGGGAAAACCTGAAATACAAAAACAGCAGAAAACAGAAACTGGCACTCGGGTGCACTGAGTTAATAGGTTAGTCCAAATATGAACAAAAGTGTATGGAAGTGTATAAATATCATAGCAATATCACCCAAAAGAGGCATGGAGCAAGCTAGAATTATAGATACGTTTTGGACGTATCAGACTCATATGGAATAACTGGTTTGAAAGGATTTGGATGCACAAGCAGAATTCCGCTTAGTGCGAGCGAAGGCTAGCAAGAGACTGGGAAGCGACCAACTAGAGAGCAATAACGGTCATAATCATGCAGACAAAGCAACATTGAATTGGGCATGAAAGTGATATAACTATTCTGAAACTCAAAGATCATCAAGGAAAAGCAGACTTTTTAGTCTTAAACATGTGTAAACATGTGCCAAGTCAATCCAAGAATTCTCCAAAGGGAAATAGCACCTTAGTATACCAAACTATGAACAATGCAATGCATGTAAATCATTTCAATAACACATTATATACTCTAGCTATTTGAGATTAGCCACAAGGAAAGCATGAACCACTGGAAAGCATTGTAAACATAGCACTATGTCGCTACAAGCTGGTCTCTAGATCATAAGTACAGGCATATGTACAAAAGAAGAAACAAGAAGAGTTCATACCGGTTTTCCTTGTTGCTTCCCTTCCGTCGATCTTCGTCATTACTGCCTTGTCACTTGCACGATCGAACGTAGGAAATATAATTAAATGCCATCACGGACTCGAGCTGAACTTTGAAAACAAAGCAAACTAAAGAGAGAAAGGAAATCTTTTTGGTTTTTTTCAAAGGTTGAACGAAAGCAAAAGAAAGAGAAAATCTTTTTGTTGTTTTTGCAAAGAAAGAACAAAGAAGAACAGGCAAAAACTTCGAAAAGATCAAAGCGAACAAAAATAAAACGGATAATACAATGGAAAAGTTAGAAGGGCACGTACTCCCCCAAGCTTAGGCTTTTGGCCTAAGTTGGTAGTAGCTACTGCCCCAGGAGCCTCCTGCTCCGGGGTGGTACTGGTGAGTCCAAGGGTCGTATAGGGATTCCGGCGCGTACACCGAAGTCCTCGGATCCTCCCACGAAGAAGGGTCCGCACTCCAAGCAGAGGAAGACCCTTCACCAAACTGGGTGACGGTCTCCCCCTGAAAAGGTGGTAACTCACCGTGCTCCTCCTCGTCGGGCACAACCCCCTCCATGGGGTTATGAAACTGATGCTGGACCATGAACTCATCGAACTGGATAACATCAAAGGACCATCCGTTCCTGCGAGAAAAATCAAACAAAAGAGGTGCAGGTAGACGAATCTTGCGTTCCGCGGTAGTTCCGAAACGCAAGATATAAACAAGGTTACCAAACTCAGAAGTCATGGTAACAAACTTATGCCTTTTCATAGCAGCAAGATCAAAACTTAAATAAGTAAAAGGCTTATCATCAGGGTGTGGGGTGCCTTTAAGATACTCTAAGATAAGTGTGGCATAAACACCACCAAATAAATCTCCCCTGTTACCGTTCATAGCAAGGCGTCGAGCAATTAAGGCACCCACATTATAATCAAACCTCCCTGAGAGGGCGGTTGCCAGGATAGCAATATCTGGCGCAGAAATGTTGCTCGTGTTGTCACGAGCTAACACCCCTCTAGCAACATAATACGCAAAATACCCGAGGTGAGGGAATAAGATGCTGGTGATTTTTGACCGATGAATATACCTCGTATCCATGCTGCAGAGAGAGTTGAAGACGGTTCTCAGCTCGGAGGGCTGAGAGGTCATCTTCGCCGTCCGCCCAACGTTTGTCACACCTATTATTTCACAAAACTTTTCCAAGGGCATGGTCAAAATATTATTGTAAATTTTAAACTCAATAGAACTAGTATCAAGGTTATATCTAAAACTGTTAATGAAACCGGAGGTGAGTTTTTGATACTGAGCAACACGGCACGTGACGAGCCGTGCCAGACCTGCATTAGCACAAAGGTTATAAAACTCATCCTTAATTCCTGCAGCTTCAAGGAATTCATCACATGGGAACATCATCGCACGTGGTGGATTTGTGTCTTCCAACAACTCTAGGGGCACATGATCTTCATTGTAGCTCACCCTAGCAGTCGAGGGTGAAGCTGCGGCTCTAGTAACTCGATCGGAGTGCGCGGGCTTCTTCTTCTCAAGCCACCCCTTTGCCCTTCCTAACAAACTCATTTCTGGAATTTTTGGCAAATTACAAAAACAAGGATTTAAACAAAGTGGGTTAAGGCAAACTACTCAACTCACTTACCTAAGGTATAAACTTGCATCAAAACTTGGAAAATAAATTTCTACACATGCATGCAAGCTCATCTACACAGCACCAAGAACTACTAAATACTCACAAATGAAGCCACCAACCAAAAATCTAATTGGAGGGGTGGAGGAGTTACATACCAGGGAGTATTTGTTCAAAATCTCGGCTCGAATGATAGGCTGTAGAGAGAGATCGAAAATTGCCTCCAAGAACAGCAAGAACGCAAGAACAGGTGCAGAACTCGTGTTTTCAGAGAGAAAGAGAGAGAGAGGAAGAAGACTCACCTGGAGGCGGGACCTGTGGGCCCCAGGTGCCCTATGTGCGCGGCCAGGGGGCAGGCCGCGCCAGCTGGCCGCCAGGGCCACTGGTGGCCCCCCTGGTTAGCCCCAGGTGCCTCTGGGTCACTCCTGGCATGGAAATTTTAATTTTAATTTTTCTGGAATTTTTCTGAAAACTTCAGTGTTGAAATTTTTTCGAAGTTCAAAAAGCTGCAAAACTTTCTGAAAACTTAAAGCAGTGATTAGAATTGTGAAGCTTCAAAAACACAAACACTTGGTACAACAAGGAGAACAAAAGCTAAAACAAATGAAAACATAACAAGCTCAACTTTTTACCTATATAAAACATGCTCACTAGTAAGGTTGATCAAGTCTTACCAACAAACCGGCGATATATAGAGCAAAAAGTCCCACCTCTTACGAAGTGATCATTGCACCTTTACTTTAATGGACATTGTCCCCACCATAATAGTTTTGTATTTGTGGTGCACGTGTAGTGGACAGTCCCATTCTCCAATTTTCACGGTCTCGATATTTTCTATAGAGTTGAGGCCATGCCTCTTGTCGGTCTTCTTTAGAAATACACCGTGTGTTCTTTATCATTCACATTGAAGGTAACCTTTCCTTTGTTGCAATCAATAATAGCACCTGCGGTGTTAAGAAAAGGTCTACCAAGAATAATGGACATGCTCCCATCCTCGGGCATGTCAAGCACGACAAAATCAGTAAGGATCAAACAATTAGCAACTTCTACGGGAACATCTGTTGGGGAACGTAGTATTTTAAAATTTTCCTACGATCACGCAAGATCTATCTACCAGATGCATAGCAACGAGAGGGAAGAGTGTGTCTACGTACCCTCGTAGACCGGAAGCGGAAGCGTCAAGTGACGCGGTTGATGTAGTCGAACTTCTTCGCGATTCAACCGATCAAGCACCGAACGTACGACACCTCCGCGTTCAGCACACGTTCAGCTTGATGACGTCCCACGAGCTCTTGATCCAGTTGAGCTTCACGGGAGAGTTTCGTCAGCACGACGGCGTGGTGACGGATATGATGTATTCACCGGCGCAGGGCTTCGCCTAAGCACTGCGACGGTATGACCGAGGTGTGTTTCTGTGGAGGGGGCACCGCACACGGCTGGAACAATTCAACTTGTGTGTCTTTGGGTGCCCCCCTGCCCCCGTATATAAAGGAGCAAGAGGGGAGGGCCGGCCGGCCTCCTATGGTGCGGCTAGGGCAATCCTACTAGGAATAGGATTGCAATCATATTCCTAGTAGGAGTCCACCAAGAAGGAAGAGAGGGAAAGGAAAAGAGGGAGAGGTGGCGCCCCCCAATCCTAGTCCAACTAGGATCCCTAGGTGGGGCGCCGGCCAGCCTCTATGGGCTGCCTCTCTCCTTTCCTCAAGGCCCACTATGGACCATCCCCCTCGTAGGGGGTTCCGGTAACCCCCTCCGGCAATCCAGTTAAATCCGAAACTTTTCCGGAACACTTCCGGTGTCCGAATATAGTCGTCCAATATATCAATCTTTATGTCTCGAACATTCCGAGACTCCTCGTCATGTCCGTGATCTCATCCGGGACTCCGAACTACCTTCGGTACATCAAAACTCATAAACTCATAATACCGATCGTCATCAAACGTTAAGCGTGCGGACCCTACGGGTTCGAGAACTATGTAGACATGACCGAGACTCATCTCCGGTCAATAACCAATAGCGGAACCTGGATGTTCATATTGGCTCCTACATATTCTATGAAGATCTTTATCGGTCAAACCGCATAACAACATACGTTGTTCCTTTTGTCATCGGTATGTTACTTGCCCGAGATTCGATCGTTGGTATCTCTATACCTAGTTCAATCTCGTTACCGGCAAGTCTCTTTACTCGTTCCATAACACATCATCTCGGGACTAACTCATTAGTCTTTTGCTTGCAAGGCTTATTATGATGTGTGTTACCGAGAGGGCCCAGAGATACCTCTCCGACACTCGGAGTGACAAATCCTAATCTTGATCTATGCCAACACTACGAATACTTTCGGAGACACCTGTAGAGCATCTTTATGATCACCTAGTTACGTTGTGATGTTTGATAGCACACAAGGTGTTCCTACGGTATTCGGGAGTTGCATAATCTCATAGTCATAGGAACATGTATAAGTCACGAAGAAAGCAATAGCAGTAAAACCAAACGATCATAGTGCTATGCTCACGGATGGGTCTTGTCCATCACATCATTCTCCTAATGATGTGATCCCGTTGATCAAATGACAACTCATGTCTATGGCTAGGAAACATAACCATCTTTGATCAATGAGCTAGTCTAGTAGAGGCATACTAGGGACATACTGTTTTGTCTATGTATCCACACATGTACTAAGTTTCCGGTTAATACAACTCTAGCATGAATAAAAGACATTTATCATGATATAAGGAAATACAAATAACATCTTTATTATTGCCTCTAGGGCATATTTCCTTCAGTCTCCCACTTGAACTAGAGTCAATAATCTAGATTACAAAGTGATGATCCTCACACCCATGGAGTCCTGGTGCTGATCATGTTTTGCCTGTGGAAGAGGCTTAGTCAACGGGTCTGCAACATTCAGATCCGTATGTATTTTCCAAATCTCTATGTCTCCCTCCTTGACTAGATCGTGGATGGAATTGAAGCGTCTTTTGATGTGCTTTGTTCTCTTGTGAAACCTGGATTCCTTCGCCAAGGCTATTGCTCCAGTGTTGTCACAAAAGATTTTCATTGGACCCGATGCACTAGGTATTACACCTAGATCGGATATGAACTCCTTCATCCAGACTCCTTCATTTGCTGCTTCCGAAGCAGCTATGTATTCCGCTTCACACGTAGATCCCGCCACGACGCTCTGCTTGGAACTGCACCAACTGACAGCTCCACCGTTCAATAAAAATACATATCCGGTTTGTGACTTAGAGTCATCCGGATCAGTGTCAAAGCTAGAATTGATGTAACCGTTTAGGACGAGCTCTTTGTCACCTCCATACACGAGAAACATATCCTTAGTCCTTTTCAGGTATTTTAGGATGTTCTTGACCGATGTCCAGTGATCCACTCCTGGATTACTTTGGTACCTCCCTGCTAGAGTTATAGCAAGGCACACATCAGGTCTGGTACACAGCATTGCATACATGATAGATCCTATGGCTGAGGCAGTGGTCGGGCATTGAGTCTTACTCAACTTCATACCTTGTAATACAGGCAAGAACCCTTTCTTTGACTGATCCATTTTGAACTTCTTCAAAATCTTATCAAGGTATGTGCTTTGTGAAAGTCCAATTAAGCGTCTTGATCTATCTCTATAGATCTTGATGCCTAATATATAAGCAGCTTCACCGAGGTCTTTCATTGAAAAATTCTTATTCAAGTATCCTTTTATGCTATCCAGAAATTCTATATCATTTCCAATCAGCAATATGTCATCTACATATAATATTAGAAATGCTACAGAGCTCCCACTCACTTTCTTGTAAATACAGGCTTCTCCAAAAGTCTGTATAAAACCATAAGCTTTGATCACCTCATCAAAGCGTATATTCCAACTCCGAGATGCTTGCACCAGTCCATAGATGGATCGCTGGAGCTTGCACACTTTGTTAGCACCTTTTGGATCGACAAAACCTTCTGGTTGCATCATATACAACTCTTCTCTGAGATATCCATTCAGGAATGCAGTTTTGACATCCATTTGCCAGATTTCATAATCATAAAATGCGGCAATTGCTAACATGATTCGGACAGACTTAAGCATCGCTACAGGTGAGAAAGTCTCATCGTAGTCAACTCCTTGAACTTGTCGAAACCCTTTTGCAACAAGTCGAACTTTGTAAACAGTAATATTACCGTCTGCGTCGGTCTTCCTCTTGAAGATCCATTTATTTTCGATGGCATGCCGATCATCGGGCAAGTCAACCAAAGTCCACACTTTGTTCTCATACATGGATCCCATCTCAGATTTCATGGCCTCAAGCCATTTTGCGGAATCTGGGCTCATCATCGCTTCCTCATAGTTCGCAGGTTCATAATGGTCTAGTAACATGATTTCCAGAATTGGGTTACCGTACCACTCTGGTGCGGAACGTACTCTGGTTGATCTACGACGTTCAGCAGAAACTTGATCTGAAGTTTCATGATCATCATCATTAACTTCCTCACTGATTGGTGTAGGAATCACTGGAACAAATTTCTGTGATGTACTACTTTCCAATTCGGGTGAAGGTACAATTAACTCATCAAGTTCTACTTTCCTCCCACTCACTTCTTTCGAGAGAAACTCCTTCTCTAGAAAGGATCCATTTTTAGCAACGAATATCTTGCCTTCGGATCTATGATAGAAGGTGTACCCAACTATCTCTTTTGGGTATCCTATGAAGACACATTTCTCCGACTTGGGTTCGAGCTTATCAGGTTGAAGCTTTTTCACATAAGCATCGCAACCCCAAACTTTAAGAAACGACAACTTTGGTTTCTTGCCAAACCATAGTTCATAAGGTGTCGTATCAACGGATTTAGATGGTGCCCTATTTAATGTGAATGCAGCTGTCTCTAAAGCATAACCCCAAAACGATAGTGGTAAATCGGTAAGAGACATCATAGATCGCACCATATCCAATAAAGTACGGTTACGACGTTCGGACACACCATTACGCTGTGGTGTTCCGGGTGGCGTGAGTTGTGAAACTATTCCACATTGTTTCACATGAAGACCAAACTCGTAACTCAATATTCTCCTCCACGATCAGATCGTAGAAACTTTATTTTCTTGTTACGATGATTCTCTACTTCACTCTGAAATTCTTTGAACTTTTCAAATGTTTCAGACTTGTGCTTCATTAAGTAGATATACCCATATCTGCTCAAATCATCAGTGAAGGTCAGAAAATAACGATACCCGCCGTGAGCTTCAACACTCATTGGCCCACATACATCAGTATGTATGATTTCCAACAAATCTGTTGCTCGTTCCATAGTTCCGAAGAACGGAGTTTTAGTCATCTTGCCCATGAGGCATGGTTCGCAAGCACCAAGTGATTCATAATCAAGTGATTCCAAAAGTCCATCACTATGGAGTTTCTTCATGCGTTTTACACCAATATGACTTAAACGGCAGTGCCACAAATAAGTTGCACTATCATTATTAACCTTGCATCTTTTGGTTTCAATATTATGAATATGTGTATCACTACAATCGAGATCCAATAAGAATAGACCACTCTTCAAGGGTGCATGACCATAAAAGATATTATTCATAAAAATAGAACAACCATTATTCTCTGATATAAATGAATAACTGTCTCGCAACAAACAAGATCCAGATATAATGTTCATGCTCAACGCTGGCACCAAATAACAATTATTTAGGTCTAAAACTAATCCCGAAGGTAGATGTAGAGGTAGCGTGCCGACGGCGATCACATCGACTTTGGAACCATTTCCCACGCGCATCGTCACCTCGTCCTTAGCCAATCTTCGTTTAATCCGTAGTCCCTGTTTCGAGTTACAAATATTAGCAACCGAACCGGTATCAAATACCCAGGTACTACTACGAGCATTAGTAAGGTACACATCAATAATGTGTATATCACATATACCTTTGTTCACCTTGCCATCCTTCTTATCCGCCAAATACTTGGGGCAGTTCCGCTTCCAGTGTCTAGTCCCCTTGTAGTAGAAGCACTCAGTTTCAGGCTTGGCTCCAGACTTGGGTTTCTTCATGGGAGTAGCAACTGTCTTGCTATTCTTCTTGAAGTTCCCCTTCTTTCCCTTGCCATTTTTCTTGAAACTAGTGGTCTTGTTAACCATCAACACTTGATGCTCCTTCCTGATTTCTACCTCCGCAACCTTGAGCATAGCGAAGAGCTCGGGAATTGTCTTTTGCATCCCTTGCATATTATAGTTCATCACAAAGCCTTTATAGCTTGGTGGCAGTGCTTGAAGAACTCTGTCAATAACACTATCCTCGTAAACTTTGCAACCAAGTTGAGTCATATGATTGTAGTACCCAGACATTCTGAGCAAGTGTTCACTGATAGAACTATTCTCCTCCATCTTGCAGCTGTAGAACTTATTGGAATCTCATATTTCTCAATCCGGGCATTTGCTTGAAATATTAACTTCAACTCCTGGAACATCTCATATGGTCCATGACGTTCAAAACGTCGTTGAAGTCCCGGTTCTAAGCCGTAAAGCATGGCACACTGAACTATCGTGTAGTCATCAGACCGCGACTGCCAGACGTTCAAAGCGTCTACATTAGCGGGAGGGGGCTTGTCATCTAGCGGTGCTTCAAGGACATAATTCTTCTGTGCAGCAATGAGGATAATCCTCAAGTTACGGACCCAGTCCGTGTAATTGCTACCATCATCTTTCAACTTAGCTTTCTCTAGGAATGCATTAAAATTCAAAGGAACGGTAGCACGGGCCATTGATCCTCGACAACATAGATATGCAAAAACTATCAGGACTAAGTTCATGATAAATTAAAGTTCAATTTAATCATATTAATTTAAAGAACTCCCACTTAGATAGACATCCCTCCGGTCATCTAAATGATCACGTGATCCAAATCAACTAAACCATGTCCGATCATCACGTGAGATGGAGTAGTTTCAATGGTGAACATCTTCAGTGTTCCGAGGCCATATCTGCATATGCTAGGCTCGTCAAGTTTAACCCGAGTATTCTGCGTGTGCAAAACTGGCTTACACCCGTTGTATTTGAACGTAGAGCTTATCATACCCGATCATCACGTGATGCCTCGGCACGACGAACTTTCGCAACGGTGCATACTCAGGGAGAACACTTATACCTTGAAATTTAGTAAGGGATCATCTTATAATGCTACCGTCGTTCTAAGCAAAATAAGATGCATAATAAGATAAAAATCACATGCAATCAAAATATGTGACATGATATGGCCATCATCATCTTGTGCTTTGGATCTCCACCTTCATGATCACCTTCGTCACCGGCGCGACACCTTGATCTCCATCGTAGCATCGTTGTCGTCTCGCCAACTATTGCTTCTACGACTATCGCTACCGCTTAGTGATAAAGTAAAGCAATTACATGGCAATTGCATTTCATACAATAAAGCGACAACCATATGGCTCCTGCCAGTTGCCGATAACATTACAAAACATGATCATCTCATACAAAAGCGTATAACTCATCATGTCTTGACCATATCACATCACAACATGCCCTGCAAAAACAAGTTAGACGTCCTCTACTTTGTTGTTGCAAGTTTTACGTGGCTGCTACGGGCTTAGCAAGAACCGTTCTTACCTACGTATATAAAACCACAACGATGTTTCGTCAAGTATGTGCTGTTTTAACCTTCACAAGGACCGGGCGTAGCCACACTTGATTCAGCTAAAGTGAGAGAGATATACACCCGCCAGTCACCTTTAAGCAACGAGCGCTCATAACGGTGAAACCAGTCTCACGTAAGCGTACGCGTAATGTCGGTCCGGGCCGCTTCATCTCACAATACCGCCGAAGCAAAGTATGACATGCTGGTAAGCAGTATGACTAGTATCGCCCACAACTCATTGTGTTCTACTCGTGCATATCATCTACGCATAGACCTGGCTCATGATGCCACTGTTGGGGAACGTAGTATTTTAAAATTTTCCTACGATCACGCAAGATCTATCTACCAGATGCATAGCAACGAGAGGGAAGAGTGTGTCTACGTACCCTCGTAGACCGTAAGCGGAAGCGTCAAGTGACGCGGTTGATGTAGTCGAACTTCTTCGCGATTCAACCGATCAAGCACCGAACGTACGGCACCTCCGCGTTTAGCACACATTCAGCTTGATGACGTCCCACGAGCTCTTGATCCAGTTGAGCTTCACGGGAGAGTTTCGTCAGCACGATGGCGTGGTGACGGATATGATGTATTCGCCGGCGCAGGGCTTCGCCTAAGCACTGCGACGGTATGACCGAGGTGTGTTTCTGTGGAGGGGGGCACCGCACACGGCTGGAACAATTCAACTTGTGTGTCTTTGGGTGCCCCCTGCCCCCGTATATAAAGGAGCAAGAGGGGAGGGCCGGCCGGCCTCCTATGGTGCGGCTAGGGCAATCCTACTAGGAATAGGATTGCAATCCTATTCCTAGTAGGAGTCCACCAAGAAGGAAGAGAGGGAAAGGAAAAGAGGGAGAGGTGGCGCCCCCCAATCCTAGTCCAACTAGGATCCCTAGGTGGGGCGCCGGCCAGCCTCTATGGGCTGCCTCTCTCCTTTCCTCAAGGCCCACTATGGACCATCCCCCCTCGTAGGGGGTTCCGGTAACCCCCTCCGGCAATCCAGTTAAATCCGAAACTTTTCCGGAACACTTCCGGTGTCCGAATATAGTCGTCCAATATATCAATCTTTATGTCTCGGACATTCCGAGACTCCTCGTCATGTTCGTGATCTCATCCGGGACTCCGAACTACCTTCGGTACATCAAAACTCATAAACTCATAATACCGATCGTCATCAAACGTTAAGCGTGCGGACCCTACGGGTTCGAGAACTATGTAGACATGACCGAGACTCATCTCCGGTCAATAACCAATAGAGGAACCTGGATGTTCATATTGGCTCCTACATATTCTACGAAGATCTTTATCGGTCAAACCGCATAACAACATACGGTGTTCCTTTTGTCATCGGTATGTTACTTGCCCGAGATTCGATCGTTGGTATCTCTATACCTAGTTCAATCTCATTACCAGCAAGTCTCTTTACTCGTTCCGTAACACATCATCTCGTGACTAACTCATTAGTCTTTTGCTTGCAAGGCTTATTATGATGTGTGTTACCGAGAGGGCCCAGAGATACCTCTCCGACACTCGGAGTGACAAATCCTAATCTTGATCTATGCCAACACTACGAATACTTTCGGAGACACCTGTAGAGCATCTTTATGATCACCCAGTTACGTTGTGACGTTTGATAGCACACAAGGTGTTCCTATGGTATTCCGGAGTTGCATAATCTCATAGTCATAGGAACATGTATAAGTCATGAAGAAAGCAATAGCAGTAAAACTAAACGATCATAGTGCCATGCTAACGGATGGGTCTTGTCCATCACATCATTCTCCTAATGATGTGATCCCGTTGATCAAATGACAACTCATGTCTATGGCTAGGAAACATAACCATCTTTGATCAATGAGCTAGTCTAGTAGAGGCATACTAGGGACATACTGTTTTGTCTATGTATCCACACATGTACTAAGTTTCCGGTTAATACAATTCTAGCATGAATAAAAGAAATTTATCATGATATAAGGAAATACAAATAACATCTTTATTATTGCCTCTAGGGCATATTTCCTTCAACATCCTCACAAATACCTATCGGGACGGTTGTTGACTTGTCAGCCATCTGAAGAGAGATATCTGTAGGAATTAGTTTCTCTAAACAAAGCCTCTTGTAAAGAGAGAAAGGCATAACACTCACTCCTGCTCCAAGATCACATAAAGCAGTTTTGACATAATTATTCTTTATGGAGCAAGGAATGGTGGGTATACCTGGATCACCAAGCTTCTCAGGAATCTTGCCACTGAAAGAGTAGTTAGCAAGCATAGTAGATATTTCTTCATTAGGAACTTTTCTTTTATTAGTAACAATATCTTTCATATATTTTGAATAGGGAGGTAACTTAATAGCATCAGTCAAAGGGATTTGAAGAAAAAGAGGTTTCATCCACTCACAAAACTTATTGTAATGCTCTTCTTCTTTAGATTTGAGAGACTTACCTGGAAAGGGCATGGGTTTCTGTATCCATGGTTCTCTTTCCTTCCCATGTCTTCTTGCGACGAAGTCTTCTCTAGTGTACTTCTTGCGTTTGTCAGGTGCTTCTTCTTCTCGAACTTCAGGCGGATCATTCTTCTCCTTATCCTTATCTTCAGGTTCGGCACCGTCTTCAGTCTCAGCATCGGAGGTAGATATACTGTTGGGATCAACAGCTGGCTCTTCACTTGTAATAGGATCATTGGAATTGTCAGCCTCCTTGTGTCTCTTCTTCTTCTTCTTCTTTGGAGAGCCAACAATTTGTTCTTCCTGCATTTGAGAATCTTGCTCGATTCTCCTCGGATGCCCCTCTGGATAGAGAGGATCTTGAGTGCTAGTTCCTCCTCGGGTCTTAATCCCGAAGGCCTGTAAATCATCTTGTTTGGTATTGTTAGCAAGCAAATCTTTTTGCACATTAGAAAATTGTTCAAGCTGAGTTTGAACCATATGAAAATGCTTCACAAGACATTTAACATCATTAACTGTTCTACCTAGAACATCAAGCAAACTTTTGATAGCAAGGGAATTATCATGCAATTGACTTTGTATCCTCTCATTAAAATGACTTTGCTTCATAATAAAATTATCAAGCTCATCTAAACATTGATCAGGAGGCTTACCATGAGGGATGTCACTTGCGTTGAAATCTAAAAGAGAGTGTACCTCTACCATAGGAGGGTGAGTGGTAGGCTCACACAACTTCTCAATAGGGGGTAGATTCTTCACGTCTTCAGTTTTAATACCCTTCTCTTTAATAGACTTCTTTGCTTCTTGCATATCTTCGGGGCTTAGAACAAGCATGCCCCTCTTCTTTGGTGGTGGAGGTGGTTCAGGGACGGACCAATCTTCATGGTTTTTGGCAATCCTGCCCATCAATTCTTCTGCATCGTCCGGTGTTCTTTTTGTGAAAACACAACCAGCACAACTATCCAAATAGGACCTGGATTCATCAGTTAGACCAGCATAAAATATATCGATTAATTCATTCTTAGGGACTCCATGTCCTGGTCTAGCCTGGATCAGACTACAGTACCTCCCCCAAGCTTTAGGGAGGTGCTCATCCTGCAACTGTTTAAAGTTATAAATTCTTTGTAAAGCAGCATGTTGCATATGAGCAGGAAAGTACTTATCAACAAAAGAGTGAGCTAAGTCTTGAGGACTCTTAATGGAACCACATAGTAGTGCATCATACCATGTTTTAGCACCTTCCTTCAAGAGAAAGGAAGGAGCTTAGTCACATAAAAGTTTCGTATCTTTTCATTCGTGGTAAACCAGCCACCCAACTCAGTGAGTTTGGTCAGGTGTGCAATAGCATCATCATTTTCTCTGCCATAAAAGGGGTCAGCTTCAACCATAGATATAAGTGAAAGATCAACAGAGAAATCATAATCAGGATCATTGATGCATATAGGAGATGTAGCAAATTCAGGATCAGGAACAGTCTTGTTCTTCAAGGAGTGTTTTTCAAGCAGCTTCTTAATAGCTTCAGGGTCAGAGTCGACAAACTCTATCAGTTCCCTGTATAAATCATCATCAAGCATAATGTAATCATCATCAAGGAGTCTCTCCTTGAGTTTACTCAAATCAGGATAATCATAAGTTCCACCAATAGGGTAGCGAGTAACAGGAATTTCAATTCCATATTTTTTTGCAGCAGCAGCGATCTGTTTCTCAAGAGCATAACCAAGTGAACCAATATCATCAAGAGTAGTAGAAGCATAATCAAAAGTATCGGACATAGTAACAGATTCAGTAGAAGCATCATGTGGTGGTGGTGAGGCAAACTTACTCATAACAGAAGGTGAATCAAGTGTAGCACTAGTGTTCAGAACAGTACCTCTTCTTGTAGTGGATAGTAAGATCGGAACCTTGGGGTCTCCTTTCTTACCCATAGCGGATGAAGTGCAGCAGGTAGGATACTTCAAGTAGACTTGTAAATATTGCTATGCTCCCCGGCAACGGCGCCAGAAACGGTACTTGATAACCCTCAACCGTAAGGGATCGAGATAGTCTTCGCGGGTAAGAATAACCCAATTTATAGATTCGACACACGGGGAGCCAAAGAGTATTTATAAGCTTTGACAGTTGAGTTGTCAATTCAACCGCACCTGAAATATACTTACTTGCAACAAAAGATAAGTGGTAACGGTGATATGATAGTGATGGTGGTGACATCAAAAGTGAGCAGCAAAAGTAACAACTAATAACCAGCAGGATTGAAACACTGTAGGCTAGGGAGATGGATGGTTGGGCGCTGCATGGATGAGATACATCATGAATCTAACTTGGGGCAAGCCACACAGAAAAGTAATGATCATCTAGGCAAATATCAAACATTAGGCATGTATCCCATAGGTAGTTGTACGTGCTTACAATAAGAACTTGCACAACATCTTTTGTCCTACCATCCCGCTACGAACGGGGCCAAAAGGAACTTATGGAGATTAAGGTGCTCCTGTCAAAGAGCATCGGAACAAAGCAATAAACTCAATGGATACATGGAATCCTCAAATTATGGACCATCCCCTTTGGTGTCCCAAGCTGTCACCTTTGGGATCGCTGGTTCTGGACCATAATAGGTGCAAACCACTCATAGATAGGATCAAGAACACAAATATATTCATGCAAACACATAGGGTTCAGATCTGAAAACATGGCACTCGGGCCCAAAGTGACAAGAATTAAGAGCAACAAGTTGAAGCAAAGATGATAAACACCAAAGTAGATGATAGGCAACATGCCCCCCAATAATCTGATAAACTATTACATGATCTAACTCATCCAATCCCTACCATCCCCTTTGCCTACAGCAGGGAATTACTCACACATGGAAGGAGAAGTCATGGAGGGAGGATGGAGTGGTGATGATGATGACGATGGCGAAGATCTCCCCTCTCCGGAGGCCAAATCAGCCTCCAGATTAGCCCTCCCGAAGAAGAACAGAGGGTGGCGGCGGCTTCGCGACGGAAACTGGAAAAACGACTTCTGTTCTGGGGTTTCCTCGCCACGGGAATAAATAAGAGCCAAGGTAGGGCACCAGAGGGGCGAGGACCCTCCCAGGCGGCCTCCTGGCGCGGCCAGGGGTGGGGCCACGCTAGCAGGGCGCCTGGGGCCCCCCTGGCTGCCCTCTGGCCCCACTTCTGTCACAATGGCCCTTCGGGTGCGTGGATTTTCTGTGATTTTTCTTGGAATTTTCTGAGACACCTAAAAATCCATTTTCCTGCACACAATAAAACCATACAGGCAGCTCTGCTGAAAACAGCGTCAGTCCGGGTTAGTTTAGTTCAAATCATGCAAGAATGAGGGCAAAACAATAGCAAAAGTGTTTGTAAAAGTAGATACGTTTGAGGCGTATCAAACTTTTACAAATAAACCCTAAAACCCTAGGTGCACGATTGCTGCATACGTAGGAGTTGATGGTCGGGACCACAGGTGAACGACTTGGAGGCGGTGGCTCGCCAGTTCCCACAGATCAAGTAGCCACGTTTAAAATATCATTTTTAGTGGGGTTAAGAGTTCCGACTTTCAATGGCGCGTTATAAGTACTAAGTAGTTTTTGGAACGATTGGTATGGAGCGAAAATGGAATTCATAGTAGTACGTACCTCCTTGGTGTATGGTTGTATGTGTTTATGTTGCGAGATGTTGAACCTGGTAGTTCTAGGGCAAATACTATGTTTAGATTTAGATGTTGGTTTTCAGTAATGAAAATCGTAAGGGGGAAACCCTTCTTTGATTAAAAAAAACTACTACCTCCGTTCTGGTTTACTAGTCCCCATCCTATTTTCGGTCAAAGTTTGTCCACAAAATTTACTTGTCAATGTGAATGGAAAATGAGATTTTGTTATACGCAAACAAAAAAGGACTGGAGGGAGTGATTGCTCTGACACGGACGCGACCTCTCATAGCGCATGCATTGAACCGGTGCGCCGGCCAAGAGGGCCCCACTCGCTACAGGTCGGGCTGAACACGCCTCCTCGCCGCATGCAACCGGCTTCAGACTGCCCCGCCTGCCTTCATTGAATCCGCGCGTGTGCCGGCAACACGTCCTATCGCGAGCCGGCCGGCATTTTAGAACACAAAAAATGACCAAAATATAATTAATTACGCATGGTCTTGACTTGTTGTGCTCACACTGGTAGCAGGAACTAGAGGTTTTTCTTTATTCATAACTCTCCTCAATTTTTTTTGGCTTTGAAGTGAATCATGGTTGTGGACATTATGTATGAATGTGGAGATATCTGTGAACATGAGTTTGATGTGGAAGTTGAACTTGGAATGTCGGGCTTGCGTGTGAACTATACCATGTGCAATGCTTCGTCTGTTATTGTTTGGAAAGTAATTGATGTTATTACATGACCCGAAAAAAATATTTTGTGCCACATCAGTAGATGCACGGACATTACAACAGGCATGCTGACTGGATAAACATTTGAACCAAGCTACTATGAAGGAAATTTTGTATTGACAACAGTTTTAGATAGCAGGAGACGCCTAGCCTGCTCTGCCTCTGCTAGCTTATTTTTGGGTTCTTCCATCTCTTCTTTGGCATGGGTGAAGAGAGCATCTGATTGCTCTTTTCGCTTCTTCAGGAACTCAGCTACATTCTCAAGGGATGCTGCACACTTTCTTTCAGCCTTTACTAGAGCCACGAGGATACGAACAGCTGACGACTCCACCTGGCTTGTGTGTAATCCATCATCATCTGGGAATTTGCTCCTTATGTCTAATCCAGCATCATTAGGGAACTGGCACCTTGTGTGTAATCCAGCCTCATTCTGGAAACATGATCTCGAGGTTGACCATACTTCCATCCTCGCAGGATCTGCATCCTGACATGAAGTTACTTCTTTTTTACATAATTACTCAGAGCAACCCAGATCCATTTACTAGAAGCCAGATAAACAGAACTGGGAGAAGTGAATCCAAAATAAAAAAATAAAAACAGACTACAAGGTGAGAACACCCACTTCCTACATCAAGCTAAAACGAAAGCATTAGGACGATTAAGACTCTTCTTATGACACATCGAAGAACACGAGGCTTAAGAGAAACAGAAACTACAACATATACACATCGAAGAACACAAGGCTAAGCGAAAGTAATTGAAAGGGTGTTACTTACCAAAGCTTGTTTTACAGGTTCGGTGCAGCTCCTCTTTAACTTGCCACGTTCCTTGAAGATGTCCCCAATATCTCATGTTTGGTCTTCATTGCTCCTCTGCATGTTCGCACTCATGGTTTTAAAATCTCAACATGGCAAGAAAAATATACTACTAGTAATACTCGCGCATCTTGTGGGCAACATTAAAGCACTCATCTGCCATGTTAGAGCATCTCCAACAGAATCGCAACGCGCGGCGCTTTAAAAAAGGATTTACAGTGCTGAGATCGAGAAGTAGAGATAGAGAGTAGAGGATAGTTCTCAGCATAGATGGATAAAAAAAATAGATATTCCACTACTCCTCGTCATCCGACTCTAACTCGGTGATGTCCTCCTCCGACGTCTGACTGTAGGCCTGAAGATATCGATCATCGTCGGATTCCCAAGGTGACACTACTCCTAGCCTCATGTTGAATTGAGCGTCCGCTTTTCTCCTACGCTTGTCCTCTCGATAGGCGGCTCGCTCCGCCCTCCTCTTTTCCCTCTCCGCCCTCCTTTGCTCGTAGAACTCGCGCTCGTTGATGATGTCCTGCGGGAAGCGTTGGCGCCACAGCGCCATGGCTTCCTCGTCCATCTCGGTGATGCCGAGACGGTGCCCCCGCCTCCGGTTGTCGCGACGATCCTCGTCGGTGATAAGCCGCGGCAGAGGCGCGAGCTCCTGTGCCCGCTCCCACGTCAGCACATTGGGGAAGTTCAATATTCTAGGAGGCCACCGGAGGCGCCACGCCGCCACGTCGTACGCGCGGGCGACCTCGTTGGAGGTGTTGAAATTGCCGAGTCCGTGGCGCATCCCACAGAACCGGATCTCGGTGGAGAAGCCGCTGGAGGGGCGCACGCGGACGCCGCGGTATCCCCAAGTTTAGCCCAGAGCGGTGGGAGGGCGTTGGATTTTATAAAGCGCGCCAGACGCCGCGAGGCAAAACTAGCGCACGCCCGACCGCTTTTTCCCACATGCGCGCAATCCTTTCCCGATGTCTCTGATAACCCACAAGTGTAGGGGATCAGTTGTAGCCTCTTTCGATAAGTAAGAGTGTCGAACCCAACGAGGAGCTAAAGGCAGAACAAATATTCCCTCAAGTTCTATCGACCACCGATACAACTCTACGCGCGCTTGACGTTTACTTTACCTAGAACAAGTATGAAACTAGAAGTACTTTGTAGTTATTGCGGGATAGGTTTACAAGAATATAAAGAGCACGCAAATATAAACTAGGGGCTGTTAAGATAAGGACACAACTAAAGTTAATGATAGCGAGTGTGGAAAAGTGGTGGTAGGAGTTGCAAAATTGCCCCTAAGCAATTGACTATGTTACTAGACCGATAGCAAGTTTTATGTGGGAGAGGCCACTGCTAGCATGTCATCCCTTACTTGGAATTCTATGCACTTATGATTGGAACTATTAGCAAGCATCCGCAACTACTAACGTTCATTAAGGTAAAAGCCAACCATAGCATTAAGATATATTGGTCCCCCTTCAATCACGTGTGCATCAATTTCTACGCTAGGTTGAAGTTTCTGTCACTCTTGCCCTCCAATACGTAGTTCTATCAACATACAACTAACCCTATGGTGTGATCCATGGGCGCGCTCATATGATGGGCACCAAAGGACAGCAACATAACCACAAGCAATTTAAATCAATCATAGCAATTCACCAATCACCGATAGGACAACGATAATCTACTCAGACATCATAGGATGGCAACACATCATTGGATAATAATATGAAGCATGAAGCACCATGTTCAAGTAGAGGGTATAGCGGGTTGCGGGAGAGTGGACCGCTGTAGATAGATAGGGGAAGGTGATGGAGATGTTGGTGAAGATGACGGAGGTGTTGGTGTAGATCATTGTCACACGATGATGGCCCCGGTGGCACTCCGGTGCCACCGGAAGCGAGGGGGAGAGAGCCCCCCTCCTTCTTCTTCTTCTTCCTTGACCTTCTCCCTAGGTGGGAGAAGGGTTTCCCCTCTGGTCCATGGCCTCCATGGCGGTGGAGGGGCGAGAGCCCCTCCGAGATTGGATTTGTCTCTCTGCCTCTCTCGGTTTCCGCGTTCCCAGTTCTGGCCCTTCACCGTTTCTTAAGTTCCCGGAGATCCGTAACTCCGATTGGGCTCATCTTTTGACACAATTTTTATTCGGAAATTAGCTTTCTTGCGACAAAAGAAGGGCATCAACCGCCTTACAGTGTGGGCTCGAGGGCCCACTCGAGCATCATCTCGTGTTAGTTTCGCTTCCCAAAATTCACATATATTCCAAAAAAAATCTCCGGTCGTTTTTATTCCGTTTGGACTCCGTTTGATATGGATATTCTGCGAAACAAAAAACATGCAACAAACAGGAACTGGCACTGGGCACTGGATCAATATGTTAAACCCAAAAAATAGTATAAAAAGTAGCCATAAGTATATGAAAGTTGTAGAATATTGGCATGGAACAATCCAAAATTATAAATACGATGGAGACGTATCAGCATCCACAAGCTTAATTCCTGATCGTCCTCGAGTGGGTAAATGATAAAAAAATATAATTTTTGATGTGGAATGCTACCTAGCATAATCTTGATCATGTAATCTAATCATGGCATGAATATTAAGACACGAGTGAGTCAAAGCAATAGTCTATCATTTGACATTAGAACAATAATACTTCAAGCATACTAATAAAGCAATCATGTCTCTTCAAAATAACATGGCCAAACAAAGTTATCCCTACAAAATCATATGGTCTGGCTATGCTCCATCTTCACCACACAAAGTATTTAAATCATGCACAACCCCAGTTTTAGCCAAGCAATTGTTTCATACTTTAGTATTCTCAAACCTTTTCAACGTTCACGCAATACATGAGCGTGAGCCATGGACATAGCACGATGGGTGGAATAGAAGGTGGTGATAGACAAAAGGTGGGAGAAAGTCTCACATCAACTAGGCAAATCAATGGACTATGGAGATGTCCATCAATCGATATCAATGTGAGTGAGTAGGGATTGCCATGTAACGGATGCACTAGAGCTATAAGTGTATGAAAGCTCAAAAAGAAAACTAGTGGGTGTGCATCAACTTGCTTGCTCATGAAGACCTAGGG
Source organism: Secale cereale (assembly GCA_902687465.1). NCBI lineage: Eukaryota > Viridiplantae > Streptophyta > Magnoliopsida > Poales > Poaceae > Secale > Secale cereale. The sequence continues at coordinate 239,503,197 of LR738715.1, read as the reverse complement.
CATTTGAGGAAGCCCGTCGTTGGAATATACAAGCCAAGTTCTATAATGAAAATTTCCACTAGTATATGGAAGTGACAAAACAAGAGACTCTCTATTATGAAGATCATGGTGCTACTTTGAAGCACAAGTGTGGAAAAGGATAGTAGCATTGTCCCTTCTCTCTTTTCTCTCATTTTTTGTTTTTTTGGAGGGACTTTCTCTTTTTTTTAAGCCCCTCTCTATTTTTTTAGGCCATCTTTTTTTATTTGGCCTTTCCTCACATGGGACAATGCTCTAATAATAAAGATTGTCACACTTTTATTTACTTACAACTCAAAGATTAAAACTCGAAGCTAGATCAAAATACGACTCTATGTGAATGCCTCCAGCGGTGTACCGGGATGTGCAATGATCTAGCGTAGCAATGACATAAAAAAACGGACAAGCCATGGAAACATCATGCTAGCTATCTTACGATCATGCAAGGCAATATGACAATGATGGTGCGTGTCATAATAAACGAAACGGTGGAGTTACATGGCAATATATCTCGGAATGGCTATGGAAATGCCATAATAGGTAGGTATGGTGGCTGTTTAGAGGAAGGTATATGGTGGGTGTATGGTACCAGCGAAAGTTGCACGGTACAAGAGAGGCTAGCAATGGTGGAAGGGTGAGAGCGCGTATAATCCATGGACTCAACATTAGTCATAAAGAACTCACATACTTATTGCAAAAATTTATTAGCCATCAAAACCAAGTACTACATGCATGCTCCTAGGGGGGAGGTTGGTAGGAGTTAACCATCGCGCCCCCCGACCTCCACACAAAGGATGACACTCAATAAATAAATCATGCTCCAACTTCGTCACATAACGGTTCACCATACGTGCATGCTACGGGAATCACAAACCTCAACATAAGTATTTCTACAATCCACAACTACCCACTAGCATGACTCTAATATCACCATCTTTATATCGCTAAACTATTGCAAGGAATCAAACATATCATATTCAGCGATCTACAAGTTTATGTAGGATTTTATGACTAACAATGTGAATGACCAATTCATGTCAACTCTCTAAATAGATATAAGTGAAGCAAGAGAGTTTTAATTCTTTCTAAAAAAGTTATGCCCATGCTCTAACAATTATAATTGAAGCAAAAGAGCATTCTACAAATGGCGGTTTTCTATGTGAAGAGAAACAGGCAATCCAAACTTCAAATGATGTAAGTGAAGCACATGAAGTATTCTATAAAGCCATACTCAAAAGATATAAGTGAAGTGAAAAGAGCATTCTATAAATCAACCAAGGACTATCTCATACCATCATGGTGCATTTATTAAAAGGAAAAAAAGAAAGCACACGACGCTCCAAGAGTTGCACATATCACATGAATGAAACGAATCTGAAAACATACCGATACTTGTTGAAGAAAGAGGGGATTCCTTCTGGGGCATCCCCAAGCTTAGACGCTTGAGTCTCCTTGAATATTTACTTGGGGTGCCTTGGGCATCCCCAAGCTTGAGCTCTTGCCTCTCCTTCTTCTCCTCACATCGAGACCTCCTCGATCTTCGAACACTTCATCCACACAAAACTTCAACAGAAAACTCGGTAAGATCTGTTAGTATAATAAAGCAAATCACTACTCTAAGTACTGTTGTAAACCAATTAATATTTTGTTTTTGCATTGTAGCTACTGTAATATAACTTTTCCATAGCTTAATCCACTGATAGAAATTGATAGTTTCATCAAAACAAGCAAACTATGCATCAAAAACAAAATCTGTCTAAAACAGAACAGTCTGTAATAATCGGAACATTCACCATACTTATGATATTTGACAAATTCTGCCAAAATTAGGAAAAACAACAATTTGTATAGAAAGAGAGTGCAAAAAGTTTCAGAACCATTTGACATTCCAGCAAAAAATGTAAAATCGCGCACTACAGCCAAAGTTTCTGTCCTGCACCGCACAAACCAACAAGCATTGTAAACATCCTAAAGGCAAACCTTGGCACATTATTTTTATAATACAATGGAATTGTACAAGGGGATAATTATTTTTGATGAAAAGTTTTTGTAATTCAAGATTTGCAAAGTTTCCATGGGAATGAACAAAGTTCAAGGAGCTCCGCCATTTCAACGGTGCTCGTCCTTCTTACTTTCACTTTTCTTTTTGAAAAAGTTTTAAGTTCCCCTCTTTATACTTAAACTTTATAAAAGCACACAACAGAAATAAATGACTCTCTAAAACTTCCTAGTTGTCTCCCTGGCAGCGCTTTCTTTAAAGCCATTAAGCTAGGCATATAGTGCTCAAGTGAGGGATCCACCCGGATCGCAAGGTATATCAAAGCCAATTTTAATTAACAATGATTTGGCATTTAGTAGTGAGCACAAAGTATATATATATATATATATATATATATATATATATATATATATATATATATATATATATATATATATATATATATATATATATATATATATATATATATATATATATATATATCATGCAACAACGAAGTCTAACTCTCTTCCTATGCATCGGTATGTCATAAAAGAACAATTCATGCACATCAATTAAAGGCCAATGCATAGTATAAGCAGTTTCTTGCAATTTTATCATGTAGGAAACATAGAGAGGCGGAGATGTAGTTCCTCTCTCATAATAACTGCAAGTAGGAGCAGCAAGCGCATGCATATTATACTCATCAAAATCATCATGTGTAACGGAAAAAGGCAACCCATCAATATAATCCTTAATAAGTGCAAACTTCTCCGATATAGTCTAGTTTGGAGAATTCAAAAAGATAATAGGATTATCATGTGTGGGTGCAACAGAAACTATCTCATGTTTAACATAAGGAACTATAGCAAGTTCATCTCCATAAGCATAATTCATATTGGCATCTTGGCCACAAGCATAGCAAGCATCATCAAAAAGGGATATTTCAAAAGAATCAACGGGATCATAGCAATCATCATAGCATTCATCCTTCGGTAAGCACGAAGGGAAATTAAACAATGTATGGGATAAAGAGTTACTCTCATTAGAAGGTGGGCGCGGGTGATCAATCCGCTCTTCCTCCTTTTGTTCTTCGCTCTCCTCCTCATCTTTTTCATCTAATGAGCTCACAATGTCATCAATTTCTTTTTCCATAGACTCCTGCAAAATATTAGTCTCTTCTTGGACAGCGGGGACCTTCTCAATAAATGCATCAATATTGGAGTTATATTCATAATTCAAATAGCAATATTCCAATATAGCAAGATTTTCAGGCCTAGAAACATCATCATCAAAAGCATCATTCTTTCTAAACAGAGATTCAATTTCATAAGCACCCTTAAAAGCAACGAATTCTTCTATTTGTTCCACATCATAATAATCATATATACCATTAGCATAAGAAGCTAAGGTTTTATTATCATTAAATTTGCATGAAAAAGGAAGGTGTGGAGCCTTCATCCTAGAGCAACAAGTATAATCATATCTCAAGCATACTTGCCGAGCATACCATTGCAACAAATGAACTTGATCCCATAACAGTTTCCCTTTATGTGTCAAGCGATAATCCCTAAAGTATTCACGTTGATCCAACGTTACTCCCATTACATAGTTGAATGGGGTTTTCTCAGGATTATCAAAGTACTCCCTCCGTCCCAAAATAAGTGACGCAAAAGTGACTCAACTTTGTACTAACTTTAGTACAAAATTGAGTCACTTTTGCGTCACTTATTTTGGGACGGAGGGAGTAGTACATAATATCTTTCACATAATTTGCATCGAGGGTTTTAGGAGGTTCCCCATCTCCATGAGTAGCAAGTACACCTAAGTTTTTTGGAATTTCGTGTTCCATATCCATAACTAAAGATAGAGAACAACTTAGAACAGCAAATAAAATCTACTTAGTGATAAAGCAAACAAGCACACACGAGAATATTCACCCCACACTATTGCTCCCCGGCAACGGCGCCAGAAAAAGGTCTTGATAACCCACAAGTGTAGGGGATCAGTTGTAGCCAACCATAGCATTAAGATATATTGGTCCCCCTTCAATCCCGTGTGCATCAATTTCTACGCTAGGTTGAAGTTTCTGTCACTCTTGCCCTCCAATACGTAGTTCTATCAACATACAACTAACCCTATGGTGTGATCCACGCGCGCGCTCATATGATGGGCACCAAAGGACAGCAACATAACCACAAGCAATTTAAATCAATCATAGCAATTCACCAATCACCGATAGGACAACGATAATCTACTGAGACATCATAGGATGGCAAGACATTATTGGATAATAATATGAAGCATGAAGCACCATGTTCAAGTAGAGGGTACAACGGGTTGCGGGAGAGTGGACCCCTGTAGATAGATGGGGGAAGGTGATGGAGATGTTGGTGAAGATGACAGAGGTGTTGGTGTAGATCGCCGTCACACGATGATGGCCCCGGTGGAACTCCGGTGCCACCGGAAGCGAGGGGGAGAGAGCCCCCCTCCTTCTTCTTCTTCCTTGACCTTCTCCCTCGATGGGAGAAGGGTTTCCCCTCTGGTCCATGGCCTCCATGGAGGCGGAGGGGCGAGAGCCCCTCCGAGATTAGATCTGTCTCTATGTCTCTCTCTATTTCTGCGTTCCCAGATTCTGGCCCTTCACCGTTTCTTAAATTCTTGGAGATCCGTAACTCCGATTGGGCTCATCTTTTGACACGATTTTTATCCGGAAATTAGCTTTCTTGCAGCGAAAGAAGGGCATCAACCGCCTTACGGTATGGGCTCGAGGGCCCACTCGAGCATTGTCTCGTGTTAGTTTCGCTTCCCAAAATTCACATATATTCCAAAAAAAATATCCATCCGTTTTTATTCCGTTTGGACTCCGTTTGATATGGATATTCTGCGAAACAAAAAACATGCAATAAACAGGAATTGGCACTGGGCACTGGATCAATAAGTTAGTCCCAAAAAATAGTATAAAAAGTTGCCAAAAGTATATGAAAGTTGTAGAATATTGGCATGGAACAATAAAAAATTATAGATACGACGGAGACGTATCAGTCTCTGCTATCTCTACTCTCTTCTCTATTGTTATATTTATTCTATATTTTATATTTATCTCTACTTCTCTACTCTCTATTTTTTTTTCTACCTTTTCCCTAATCTTATAAAAAACAGAGTTGGTGATGATGGTGTTCCTGCCATCCTGCAATATAGGCCATCCGGTTTATATCTGACGGATTGGAAGGAAACTGTGGCAATTTTGCAAAAAGATACCCACACCCCTCTCCGCATTTGCAAATAAGGCATTCCCTCGTTCATCCTTTTCTCCCACAAGATAAACTACTCATACAAATGCATCTTGATGCGTGCAACGCATTGGCATCTTGCTACTTCTAAAAAAATATCCATCATTTGCCACACTACTGGTTGCAGATGAAATACCTACCCAAGCACAGCATGATACAGGAGCGACGCACAATTACAAGATGATATTCTGTTGGACAATGGAGGCTATAACCAATTACTTTTACGGGAACAATGGAACCCAGGAAATTTGAAGGGTAGGTATGAACAAAATTGGAACGGCACATGTACTGCCAAGTGATTCAATACACACATTACCAATCGAGGAGGAGAACGATGGTCGCGGCGGCCTCTGTGAGTCATGGTCGGCAACGAGAGTCGGTTCATTGTCCACGACGGTGGTGCTTGTAATGCCCCGAATGTAATACTTTCCCTTTTCAGTTTATAATATATCTCCGGCTTCATCTATTTCCATTTCGGGTTCTTTGTCTTTCGGGTTTCGTCGTTTTGTTGTGTGAGTGTGTGGCATTCATTCATATCATGTAGACATGTGCATCGCATTGCATTTGTGTTGTCGGTTGCATCCGGTTCGTCGTGTTTCTTCCCGTTGTCCGTTTCGCGTTCCGGAGCTCCCCACGTGTCCGTGACGTCTCGTAGGCCTACTTTGTTGGTCGGGCGTGTAACGTTACCGGTGTGCCGCGAGGTTGTTGTCTGTGTTGTTGTTTTGTTGTGTGCAACCCGCCTCTCAAATCTCGTCTCGTTTGGACTCCGTTGGCTATTCCATCCGTTGTTCGTGTGGGTCCAAAGTGCCTTCACTTCGTGTCCCGGAAACACCCCTACTGCAGTCTTTTATCTCCTCCTAGGCCTTTTAAAACTACCCCGCGATCGGATCCGTCGGATCGCGATCGGAGGGCTCCTAGCACCCCTAAATCCCCCTAACCCTAGAAAAAACTGCTATATTTAGCCCCCCCTATGTTCATTTTTGGCATCCTACCTCCTTCCCCTACCTCTAGATCCCCTTCCTTTTTTTCCCCAGATCCAGCCAGCCCCGCCGCCAGGCTCGCAGGAGCCGAACCAGATCGCCCCACCGATCGAGATCGGACCCCGAGCGGCGCGCAGTCAACGCCGCGCCAGGTCCCCACATCGCTGGAGCTCCGCCTCGCAGGCCCTCCCGTCGCCTCCTGCGCCCCTCCAGGCCGGCAGGCCCACGTCTTCGCCGTCCCACCGCCAGCCCGAGGGGCCGGTCCCCACATCGTCGCCATCCACCTCCCGGGCGCTCCATCGGGCCGGCCCGCCCCGCGCCAGACCCCGCGTCGTCAGACCCCGCGCCTGGGCCGCGCCAAGGCCACGTTCCCAGCAGCCGCCAGCCGCCCCGGCTGGGCCGGCTCTCCCCTCCGCGGCCCGCCTCCCGCGCAAGTCCCTCGCCGCCGAGGTGGGCCGAGCCGCCTCCGCTCCCGCGGGCCTTCCTCAGCCGCCGAAGTCGCCGAAGCCGCTTGGGCCGATCGCCGCGGCTGGGCCGCCGCCTTCCAGCGCCACCGCGGGCCACTGCCTCCTCGCGTGGGCCGCCGTCTTCGCCTCCCCGGCCCGTTTATCTCCAGATCTGGATCTGTGAGGTTGTTTCCCCATCACTAAGTCCCTGTTAAAATTGTTCTGAGATGCAAAGTTTGACCTGCTCTAACTTTTTGTGTGTTGCTCCGATTCGCGCGTGTAGCATGTCCAGACGTTTGTGGAGACTTGCTCTACGTTTTACCTGTTGTTGTCATGCATGTTAGAGATCGTTTAGGTGCTTGTTTTGCTGTTGCAAGAGTGCATCATGATATAAACTGCTGTTATGTGATATTTTTGTGCCACCTTTGCCATGTGATATCTTTTAGCTCGTTTGTCCGAATGATGCAAATGACATGTCCACGTGTTCGTCTTGCCATGCTCTACATGTTGTATGTGCTAGGTTGCATGATAGATTTATTATTGCCTTGTTATCATCGTTGCAAAGTGCCATGTGGCTGTGATGTGATTTCACTTGTTATGAAATGACATCTTGTTGAGCTCGTTGCAATCGTTGTGTTTACCTCCATGATGCATGCTTGTGTGTTTCGGGATCACCTTCATGTGAACTTTGATGAGGTGCTTACCTCTTGCCATGTTTAGTTTCGAGGTGACTTAAACATGCTCTTTTATATGCTATGATGTTGTTGCTGTTTAGGACTTAGTGGTTTTTCACTAAGTCTGAAATCTGTAACGTTCCGATGCCATGTTCGTGTGATGTTCTAGGACAAAGCATGATAGTTTTGGAGTGGATCTTGATTATTCCTTGTAGTATATATTGTTGTCTTTCCATTCATGTCCTCACATGTCCATTTAAGTGGTTGTAGCATGTTTATCTTTTGCTCTAAAGTTTCAATAAAATTCTGCTGCCAGAATTTTATTGTCAAGTTCAATATGTCCAAGATCATTGCTATTGATCCGTGACTCCGTTGGGGTGCACCTTTGGACTTAGTTGCTGTAGTATATGTCTAGTTTGTGTTCATGCCTTTTGCCATGATATTTGAGTGCTGTAGCTCAATTATTTTGAGCTCCGAAGTTGCTATGTTGCTGTAATTTTCAGCTTTCGCTCATTTCTTGTTTCGGGCATAACTTTTAGCCCGTAACTCCGATTTCAGCGAATCTTATATCAAACTTGATTGTTTTTCTGTGTAGATTAATAATATCAGATTGTTATCATGTTTTGAGGTGATTTTCTTGAGTGATATTTTCCGTGCTCCGTGTGCATCCTTAGTGCATCCATCATGCATTCATCTTTTTCGAGTGCGCATTGCATCTTGTTGATTGGTGCTTGGTGTGATTGTTTTGTTTAGAGCCGGAAGCTGAGTACGAGGTTGAGCACGAGGTTACCAACGAGGTTGAGCACGAGGACCCTTCTTACGATCCGAACGACTTCTCTTCAGGCAAGATGACCGAACCCTGATAACATTACTATCTTTGCCTATTGCTAGTAGTCTCGATCTATAGTTTTGCCTCGATGCCCATGATCTTCTTGTCAGCCTCCTACTTGTAAACCATTGCCATGTTTAACCAACCTACCTATGCAAACCGTTGCTTGGCTAAGTACGCTTCGCTCAGCCCTTCTTATAGCATTGCTAGTTGCAGGTGAAGATCGAAGATGCTTGCTTCATGATGAAGTTTGGTTGGGTTATATCACACTATATAAATGCTTAAAATGAAATCATCTATATATTGGCAAGGGTGGAAGGCTAAGCCTTTTGCTTGGTGATTTGTTCCACTCATGCCGTTAGGAACCGTATAAACCGGTGTTATGTTCCTTGATTATGCGTTCCTAACACGGTTGGGGTGTATGGGACCCCCTCGATAAACCGCTAAGTGCTAAGTCTTTTCCAGCAAGTCCCAACATTGGTACTATTCGCCTAACACAACTAAAACTTTCCGAGGGAGTAATTAACCCGAGGCTTAATTAATTCAACCCCCCTGGGCCAGTGCTCGATTTGAGTGTTGGTCCAAACTAGAGTCGTGTGCGGGGCCCCCCTTGGCAACTTGGGTATTTCGGCCACTTTACGCTGTGCTCATCCGGTCGTGGCCTGAGACTAGATACGCGCGGCTACTATCAGGGTGTCGGCACGCCGGGAGGATTTGCTGGATTAGCCTTACCTTAGCTCGGTATATCTTGAGCACGGGATTCCGAGGATACTCGGGTCTTCCCACTTTGGAGTTGCGACTCCGCGGATCGTGGGCTTGTAATGGGTCAAGTTGGAACACCCCTGCAGGGTTTGAACTTTCGAAAGCCGTGCCCGCGGTTATGTGGTAGATGGGAGCTTGTTAATTCCGGTTGTAGATAACTTGACACAATGTTACTAATACACTACCAGCGTGTGTTCCGTGACTGTCAATTTCCGAATAGGGATTCGGGAGTTGAACACGGAGGGGTTATGCTTGTTGAGCTTGTAGCTAGGATCACTTCGTGATCACTTCTCGCCGAGGCCTTCTCTTCTCGCTCTCACTTACGTAAGCTAGATGCTAGTTGCTGCTGCAGACTTATTCTTTTCTTCAGCCTTATCCTCACCCAAAGGCTTTGATAGTCTTGTTACCCGGAGACGGGATTGCTGAGTCCTCTGTGGCTCATAGTTACTTCACACACCAGATGTAGGTCCAGCTGTGAGCTATCCAGGTGATGGCACCGATCTGGATTGGGAGTACGACGAGGAGCGTAGTCGGTACTATGTGCGATACCCGGATGATCAGTAGTGGAGACTCTTACTAGGATTCGATCCGCCTGTGGTTTATTTATCTAAGTTTGGTACTTTGGCATTTGGATTTTTGCCCTTAGAGGGTTGTGATGTTCTTAATGTATGATGTTTGAGACTTGTACTGTAATTCTGTGACGTGGCGAGTGTAAGCCAACTATTTTCTGTTTACTATCCCCTCTTTTACATGAGTTGTGCAAAGATTACCAAACTTGAGATCATTCTAGGATGGATTTATGCCTTTAAGTCGTGCCTCGACACGTAGGAGGTATAACTCCATCCTGGGCATTACAAGTTGGTATTCAGAGCCTTCTCCGACCTAGGAGCCCCCACTGTTTGATCGAATCGTTGACGGTCGAGTCTAGGCACACACTGAAAACTTTTTGAGTCCTATATTATATCGGAGAGTAGGATTTCTTTGCTTCTCATCCCCTTTCTCTCTGGTGAGGACTCCTGACGTCTACTCTTGTCTCTCCTACCTTCAAAAATTGCACAATTTTTTTTTTAGGAATCCCGCGAGTATTCTGGGATTGTTTCGATGTTCTTGTGACAAGGATATTGTTCTCGATGCCTCCTGTTACCAAGGAGTTGAGCTTCGGGGTATCATTGTAACAAGCATATCGCGGCAGTACTAAATACTTAAGACGGCCGACATCGAAAATCTCTCCTATACGGCCAGTGGCAAGATAACCCCGACATCACCCAGTACTGGGGAGGTAGTTCGGGAGTATTGCCATAGCTTGTTATAGTGGATGCTTTTCAAAGGTCCGAGGTACACAGTTTCCAAGAAAACAATGGTTATGTGTTGAAGGATGGATACACCTGGATGTAGGTTAGAGTTGATTGCGCGGTGCTTCCCGTGTATCCCCAACACCTGATTGCATAACTGGAATCTTTCGGAAATCTATAGGTGGGTTTTTATCCAGTAGATCGTAGGCATTCTTCCAACGAATGCAGGTTAGTGAGTTCGGGGTTCGACATTGAGTGAAGGGGTTATATGACCGATGTTACTATCAGGATTTGCATCTTAAAGGGTCCTTGGCTATGCTGATCCGGGGATTGCAAAACCTTTTCGTAACGCGTTCATATGCCTTCAGCACAAAGATGTTAGAACGAAACTCCTCTCTTGTGTTTGTTCCCGTCTGTACCTTGTTGTTTTATTATTTTATCCTTTTGTCCCCTATGTGGCTTCTCGTGAAGATTGATGTTATCATTTAACTGAGAAATTCATTCGTTCCTCTTGTTCGGATGATTTTATTCGTTCTTATTGTTCGAATGATTATTGTGAAGACTTGTTGCAATTCATTCCATTGATTCAGCTTATGCCTTTTGTCAATCAATTGCTGATTCGTGGTCATCTCTTACAGGATGGCTCCGAAAAAGGTTCCCAACGCTAACCCAGAGGTGGAAGAGGTCCCAGAGCATCCTCCTTCCCCTCCTCCTCCGCCTGAGGCTTGGAGAGCAATTATGCAGACTACTGCTCAGAACACTCAGTTGATGATGCAGATGATGCAAGCTAATCAAGCTAATCAGGGTATTCCAGGGAATCAAGGCAACTTCTTCCAGCAGCACCATGCTACTCTCAACCAGTTCCTGGCTAACAATCCTAAAGCTTTCAGTTACTGTGTCGACCCTCTTGATGCTGAGGATTGGTTAACCGACATAAAGAAGCATTTTGAGTGCAGTAACGTGAAGGAAGAGGATTATGTGAAGTTTGCAGCCTTCCAACTGAAAGATCAAGCAGTTGATTGGTGGTAGCAGTACAAAGACTCCAGGCCGGGTCAAGTGATCTCTTGGGAGAATTTCTGCAAGGATTTCCGCTCGCATCACATTCCTACAAGTGTCATCGAGGGTATGCGTGAGCAATTCCGCAACCTGAAGCAGGGCTCCATGACAGTCTATCAGTATAATGTCAAGTTCCAAAACCTCGCTCGCTATGCTAAGCAAGACATTCCTGATGCCAAGAGTAAAATCTATCAGTTCCGTGGAGGTCTCAAAGATGAACTTCAGCTTGCTCTCACTTTGTTCGAGCCCGATGAATTCGACAAGTTCTATAACATGGCTTTGAAACAAGAAGCAGCTCAGCTTAAGATGGAGGCTTCTAAGAAGAGAATTCGAGATGCTGTTCACTCTTCCTCATCGTCTCAGATGGTCTCGAAACAACAGAAATTCTGGCTTCCTCCTCCTCCAGTGATTCGAGCTCCATACAACAACTCCAACAACTTCAACAACTCCAACAACAAGAACTCTAGTGGTCGTGGTTTCTCCCACCCACCCAACCCGAGCAACCAGTCGAAGAAGCAGTTTCAGTCTCAAGGCTCCAAGTCCAATGGCTCTCATTTCCGTCCTCTCTCTGAAGTGGTGTGCAACAAGTGTGGCCAGAAGGGTCATTATGCCAACAGATGTCCGAATCCGAAGCGTCTTCCTCCTCCTCCACCTGTGAGTTCAGCTATTGTCAAGCATGATCCAAAGTCTGCTAGGGTCAATCTGATGAATGCAGCTGAAGCGGAGAACTCTTCTGATGTCATTTTGGGTAACCTCTCAGTGAACTCTATCCCTGCTAAAGTTTTGTTCGATTCAGGTGCTTCACATTCTTTCATGTCAAGACCTTTTGCATTGTCACATGATATGCCATTGCAAGCTTTGCCGAGTCCGATGTCTGTGCTTTCTCCGGGTTTGCTCATGAACTCCAACAACTTTGTTCCGAATGTTTCTATCCACATGGGTGATTATCGATTTCTGGCTAATCCGGTGGTTCTTGGTAATTCTGACATCGACCTCATCCTCGGAATGGATTGGCTTTCTCAGCACGATGCTCACATTGATTGTGCTCAAAAGGAAGTCAAGATGACTCATTCTGATGAAGATGTGATTATCTTCGCCTCCAGGGATAACACTATCCGGCTTTTCTCTCTTAATGATAAGGGTGAAATTAATGCCATAAATCAAATTCCGGTGGTGAACGAATATCAAGACGTCTTTCCTGAAGAACTTCCAGGCATGCCTCCACACCGTCAGGTGGAGTTTGTCATTGAACTCGAGCCGGGCACTGAGCCTGCATGCCGGCGTCCGTACAAGCTCTCTCCGGATGAATTGAAGGAATTGAAGAAGCAGCTTGATAAGCAGGAGAGTATGGGCTCATCAGGCCTAGTACATCTCCGTGGGGCTGTGGTGTCTTATTTGTCAAGAAGAAAGATGGCACGGAGCGTCTCTGTGTTGACTACCGGCCATTGAACAAGAAGACGATTAAGAACAAGTATCCGCTCCCCAACATCAACGAACTCTTTGAGCAGCTCAAAGGAGCTAAAGTGTTCTCTAAGCTTGACCTCCGAATGGGCTATCATCAAATTCGCATTCGCGAGGAAGACATTCCCAAGACGGCCTTCAGAACGAGCTACGGTTCATACGAGTATACCGTCATGTCCTTCGGTCTCGCCAATGCTCCTCCTACCTTTTCAAGGATGATGCATTACATCTTCAACCCCTATACTGGCGAGTTTGTGCTTGTGTATCTGGATGATATTCTGGTGTTTTCCAAGAATGAAGAAGATCACGAAAAGCATTTACGCCTGGTTCTTGATCGACTCCGAGAGCATAAATTCTATGCCAAGTTCTCCAAGTGCGAGTTTTGGCTCGATAAGGTTTTGTACCTGGGCCACATCATCTCAGCTGACGGCATTGCGGTTAATCCCGAGAAAGTTGAAGCAATTGTCAACTGGGAAGCTCCTCAGAACGTCAAGCAGCTCCGCAGTTTTCTGGGTCTTGCCAGCTATTGCAGAAGGTTTGTTGAGAACTTCTCCAAGATTGCCAAGCCTCTTTCCAACCTGCTTCAGAAGAATGTCAAATACTTTTGGTCTCCAGAGTGTGAAGTGGCATTCAAAACCCTCAAAGAGAAGCTTGTCTCTGCTCCAGTTCTGACTCCTCCGGATGAATCCAAGCCCTATGAAGTATTATGTGATGCTTCTCTTCAAGGTCTTGGTGGTGTGCTTATGCAAGATAAGAGAATTGTGGCATACACTTCTCGTCAGCTCAAGCCAAGTGAGAAGAACTATCCCACACATGATCTCGAGCTAGCAGCTGTGGTACATGCTCTGATTACGTGGAGACATCTGTTGTTGGGCAGAAAGGTCGACATCTTCACTGATCACAAGAGCTTGAAGTACATCTTCACACAGCCGCATCTGAACCTCCGCCAGACTCGTTGGGTTGAAATGATCCAAGAGTACAATCCTAGCATTGAATACACTCCTGGCAAGGCGAATGTGATTGCAGATGCTTTGAGCAGAAAGGCATATTGCAACAGCCTTCTTATCAAGCCGTACCAACCTGAGCTTTGTGAAGCATTCAGGAAACTCAACCTTCAAGTTGTTCCGCAGGGTTTTCTTGCAAATCTCCAAATTGCTCCTACCTTGGAAGATCAAGTCCGTGAGGCCCAGCTCAGTGATACCATGGTGAAGAAAGTGAAACATGGGATTGCAAAGGGCACTCCAAAATACAAGTGCTTCCGTGTTGATGAGAGAGATACCTTGTTCTTCGAGGACAGACTCGTTGTTCCCAAAGGTGATCTCAGGAAGCTCATAATGGAAGAAGCTCATGATTCTCTCCTTTCCATTCATCCTGGCAGTTCAAAGATGTATCAAGATCTCAAGCAATCTTACTGGTGGACACGCATGAAAAGGGAAATTGCCCAATTCGTGAAAGAATGTGATGTATGCAGAAGAGTGAAAGCAGAACATCAACGTCCAGCCGGTCTTCTCCAACCTCTTCCTATTCCCGAGTGGAAGTTCGACCACATTGAAATGGACTTTGTCACTGGCTTTCCTAAATCCAAGCGAGGAAATGATGCTATCTTTGTGGTGATTGACAAGCTTACCAAAGTCGCTCACTTTCTTCCAGTCAAAGAATCAATCAATGCAGCTCAACTTGCAGAGCTGTACACTTCCAGAATTGTGTCCTTACATGGCATTCCTCAAGTGATATCCTCAGACCGTGGAAGCTTGTTCACATCAAGGTTCTGGGACTCCTTTCAGTCCGCCATGGGCACGAAGATCAGGTTCAGCACTGCTTTTCACCCTCAGACTAGTGGTCAAGTCGAGCGCGTGAATCAGATTCTAGAAGATATGCTCAGAGCCTGTGTCATCTCCTTCGGCATGAAATGGGAAGACTGCCTTCCATTTGCCAAGTTCTCTTACAACAACAGCTTTCAAGCAAGTGCAGGCAAAGCACCGTTTGAAATTCTCTATGGCAGAAAGTGCCGTACCCCTCTCAACTGGTCTGAAACAGGCGAACGTCAACTTCTTGGCAATGACTTGATCTCAGAAGCCGAAGAAATGTGCAAAGTCATACGTGAGAATCTCAAGGCCGCTCAATCGCGTCAGAAGAGCTACTATGACGGCAAGCATTGTGATTTGGCATTCAACATTGATGATCATGTCTATCTCTGTGTGTCTCTGATGAAAGGCACCCAAAGATTCGGTATCAAAGGAAAGCTTGCTCCTAGATACGTCGGGCCTTTCAAGATTCTTGGCAAGAGAGGCGATCTAGCCTATCAACTTGAGCTCCCTTCAAACTTTGCAAATGTTCATGATGTCTTCCATGTGTCTCAACTTCGCAAATGCTTCAAGGCACCTGAGCGCATGATTCCGTTTGAGGAGATTGATCTTCAACAAGACCTGTCCTACCGAGAGCATCATGTTGCTATTCTCGAAGAAACCGAACGCAAGACCCGCAACAAGTCCATCAAATTTCTGAAAGTCAAGTGGTCACATCACACCGACCGAGAAGCTACCTGGGAACAAGAAGATCATCTTCGTTCCGAGTACCCTTCCTTTTTCGAGTCCTAGATCTCGGGACGAGATCTTTTTGTAGTTGAGGAGAGTTTGTAATGCCCCGGATGTAATACTTTCCCTTTTCAGTTTATAATATATCTCCGGCTTCATCTATTTCCATTCCGGGTTCTTTGTCTTTCGGGTTTCGTCGTTTTGTTGTGTGAGTGTGTGGCATTCATTCATATCATGTAGACATGTGCATCGCATTGCATTTGTGTTGTCGGTTGCATCCGGTTCGTCGTGTTTCTTCCCGTTGTCCGTTTCGCGTTCCGGAGCTCCCCCACGTGTCCGTGACGTCTCGTAGGCCTACTTTGTTGGTCGGGCGTGTAACGTTACCGGTGTGCCGCGAGGTTGTTGTCTGTGTTGTTGTTTTGTTGTGTGCAACCCGCCTCTCAAATCTCGTCTCGTTTGGACTCCGTTGGCTATTCCATCCGTTGTTCGTGTGGGTCCAAAGTGCCTTCACTTCGTGTCCCGGAAACACCCCTACTGCAGTCTTTTATCTCCTCTTAGGCCTTTTAAAACTACCCCGCGATCGGATCCGTCGGATCGCGATCGGAGCGCTCCTAGCACCCCTAAATCCCCCTAACCCTAGAAAAACTGCTATATTTAGGCCCCCCTATGTTCATTTTTGGCATCCTACCTCCTTCCCCTACCTCTAGATCCCCTTCCTTTTTTTTCCCCAGATCCAGCCAGCCCCGCCGCCAGGCTCGCAGGAGCCGAACCAGATCGCCCCACCGATCGAGATCGGACCCCGAGCGGCGCACAGTCAACGCCGCGCCAGGTCCCCACATCGCTGGAGCTCCGCCTCGCAGGCCCTCCCGTCGCCTCCTGCGCCCCTCCAGGCCGGCAGGCCCACGTCTTCGCCGTCCCACCGCCAGCCCGAGGGGCCGGTCCCCACATCGTCGCCATCCACCTCCCGGGCGCTCCATCGGGCCGGCCCGCCCCGCGCCAGACCCCGCGTCGTCAGACCCCGCGCCAAGGCCACGTTCCCAGCAGCCGCCAGCCACCCCGGCTGGGCCGGCTCTCCCCTCCGCGGCCCGCCTCCCGCGCAAGTCCCTCGCCGCCGAGGTGGGCCGAGCCGCCTCCGCTCCCGCGGGCCTTCCTCAGCCGCCGAAGTCGCCGAAGCCGCTTGGGCCGATCGCCGCGGCTGGGCCGCCGCCTTCCAGCGCCACCGCGGGCCACTGCCTCCTCGCATGGGCCGCCGTCTTCGCCTCCCCGGCCCGTTTATCTCCAGATCTGGATCTGTGAGGTTGTTTCCCCATCACTAAGTCCCTGTTAAAATTGTTCTGAGATGCAAAGTTTGACCTGCTCTAACTTTTTGTCTGTTGCTCCGATTCGCGCGTGTAGCATGTCCAGACGTTCGTGGAGACTTGCTCTACGTTTTACCTGTTGTTGTCATGCATGTTAGAGATCGTTTAGGTGCTTGTTTTGCTGTTGCAAGAGTGCATCATGATATAAACTGTTGTTATGTGATATTTTTGTGCCACCTTTGCCATCTGATATCTTTTAGCTCGTTTGTCCGAATGATGCAAATGACATGTCCACGTGTTCGTCTTGCCATGCTCTACATGTTGTATGTGCTAGGTTGCATGATAGATTTATTATTGCCTTGTTATCATCGTTGCAAAGTGCAATGTGGCTGTGATGTGATTTCACTTGTTATGAAATGACATCTTGTTGAGCTCGTTGCAATCGTTGTGTTTACCTCCATGATGCATGCTTGTGTGTTTCGGGATCACCTTCATGTGAACTTTGATGAGGTGCTTACCTCTTGCCATGTTTAGTTTCGAGGTGACTTAAACATGCTCTTTTATATGCTATGATGTTGTTGCTGTTTAGGACTTAGTGGTTTTTCACTAAGTCTGAAATCTGTAACGTTCCGATGCCATGTTCGTGTGATGTTCTAGGACAAAGCATGATAGTTCTGGAGTGGATCTTGATTGTTCCTTGTAGTATATATTGTTGCCTTTCCATTCATGTCCTCACATGTCCATTTAAGTGGCTGTAGCATGTTTATCTTTTGCTCTAAAGTTTCAATAAAATTCTGCTGCCAGAATTTTATTGTCAAGTTCAATATGTCCAAGATCATTGCTATTGATTCGTGACTCCGTTGGGGTGCACCTTTGGACTTATTTGCTGTAGTATATGTCTAGTTTGTGTTCATGCCTTTTGCCATGATATTTGAGTGTTGTAGCTCAATTATTTTGAGCTCCGAAGTTGCTATGTTGCTGTAATTTTCAGCTTTCGCTCATTTCTTGTTTCGGGCATAACTTTTAGCCCGTAACTCCGATTTCAGCGAATCTTATATCAAACTTGATTGTTTTTCTGTGTAGATTAATAATATCAGATTGTTATCATGTTTTGAGGTGATTTGCTTGAGTGATATTTTCCGTGCTCCGTGTGCATCCTTAGTGCATCCATCATGCATTCATCTTTTTCGAGTGCGCATTGCATCTTGTTGATTGGTGCTTGGTGTGATTGTTTTGTTTAGAGCCGGAAGCTGAGTACGAGGTTGAGCACGAGGTTACCAACGAGGTTGAGCACGAGGACCCTTCTTACGATCCGAACGACTTCTCTTCAGGCAAGATGACCGAACCCTGATAACATTACTATCTTTGCCTATTGCTAGTAGTCTCGATCTATAGTTTTGCCTCGATGCCCATGATCTTCTTGTCAGCCTCCTACTTGTAAACCATTGCCATGTTTAACCAACCTACCTATGCAAACCGTTGCTTGGCTAAGTACGCTTCGCTCAGCCCTTCTTATAGCATTGCTAGTTGCAGGTGAAGATCGAAGATGCTTGCTTCATGATGAAGTTTGGTTGGGTTATATCACACTATATAAATGCTTAAAATGAAATCATCTATATATTGGCAAGGGTGGAAGGCTAAGCCTTTTGCTTGGTGATTTGTTCCACTCATGCCGTTAGGAACCGTATAAACCGGTGTTATGTTCCTTGATTATGCGTTCCTAACACGGTTGGGGTGTATGGGACCCCCTCGATAAACCGCTAAGTGCTAAGTCTTTTCCAGCAAGTCCCAACCTTGGTACTATTTGCCTAAACAACTAAAACCTTCCGAGGGAGTAATTAACCCGAGGCTTAATTAATTCAACCCCCTGGGCCAGTGCTCGACTTGAGTGTTGGTCCAAACTAGAGCCACTTGCGGATACCACCCGGTTCGCTGGGATCTTCGGTATCTGTACGTACTGCTCATCCGGACGTGTCCTGAGACCTAGATACGCGCGGCTACTATCAGGGTGTCGACACGCCGGGAGGATTTGCTGGATTAGCCTTACCTTAGCTCGGTATATCTTGAGCACGGGATTCCGAGAATACTCGGGTCTTCCCACTTTGGAGTTGCGACTCCGCGGATCGTGGGCTTGTAATGGGTCAAGTTGGAACACCCCTGCAGGGTTTGAACTTTCGAAAGTCGTGCCCGCGGTTATGTGGCAGATGGGAGCTTGTTAATTCCGGTTGTAGATAACTTGACACAATGTTACTAATACACTACCAGCGTGTGTTCCGTGACTGTCAATTTCCGAATAGGGATTCGGGAGTTGAACACGGAGGGGTTATGCTTGTTGAGCTTGTAGCTAGGATCACTTCGTGATCACTTCTCGCCGAGGCCTTCTCTTCTCGCTCTCACTTACGTAAGCTAGATGCTAGTTGCTGCTGCAGACTTATTCTTTTCTTCAGCCTTATCCTCACCCAAAGGCTTTGATAGTCTTGTTACCCGGAGACGGGATTGCTGAGTCCTCTGTGGCTCACAGTTACTTCACACACCAGATGCAGGTCCAGCTGTGAGCTATCCAGGTGATGGCACCGAGCTGGATTGGGAGTACGACGAGGAGCGTAGTCGGTACTATGTGCGATACCCGGATGATCAGTAGTGGAGACTCTTACTAGGATTCGATCCGCCTGTGGTTTATTTATCTAAGTTTGGTACTTTGGCATTTGGATTTTTGCCCTTAGAGGGTTGTGATGTTCTTAATGTATGATGTTTGAGACTTGTACTGTAATTCTGTGACGTGGCGAGTGTAAGCCAACTATTTTCTGTTTACTATCCCCTCTTTTACATGAGTTGTGCAAAGATTACCAAACTTGAGATCATTCTAGGATGGATTTATGCCTTTAAGTCGTGCCTCGACATGTAGGAGGTATAACTCCATCCTGGGCATTACAGTGCTTCTGCGCTTGGCGTCGGCTTCCGGAAGCAGATCCAAGACCATGGAAGACGGTGCCGGGGAAGAGGCTCCGTGTACGACGACGACGGTGGACCGGCTCCAGTGCGGCGTACGAGGTCGTTGATGAGGCAGATGCGCTGCGATGGACGAGTGCGCCGATGTAGAAGGGGAGGAGCACGAAGGCTGCGGTGCCGTGGAGAAGTCTATTTTGCGGTGGGAATACAAAATGGGGAGTATTCAGGTGTACTACTCTGGGTGTCGGGGTGGGGTTGGCTGGGTAGGGTGAGCCTGAAGTTACGAAAACAGCCCCCTACCAACCGTCATCTGTAGGCCTGTTCCGAAGGCTATGATGGTAACTTCCCACTTCTCGAATCGGGGTCGCGGGAGATTTTCCAGCCGACCTCAAAATTTTGTGACACTGAACTCCCCGTGTGGCGTGTTGGGTGATTCGGCTAAGCAACTAGCGAGTAGTACTAGTAAACTCTGCATATTAGGTTTGACCGAAGTCAAACTTCCTAAAGTTTGACCAAGTTTATAGAAATATATAAACATTTACCATAACAAATATGTATGATGTGAAAGTACATTCAATAATGAATCTAATGGTATTTATTTGTTATTGTATATGTTAATATTTTTTGTTATAAACTTTCTGAGAGTTTACAAAACTTGACTTTGACCAATGCTAATACGCAGACTTAAATAAAAACGGAGGGTGTACACATTTGTTTTCTTAGTATGTAGTGAATTAATCATTTTTTGAAATTGTGAAATAAATATATTAGGCTACTGACTTTGAATGTAATGGTCTATACGATTCAATAGTTACAATCATTGTCGAATTCCAAGATGTATACGAGGTATATAGTACTTCACAACATGCTCCAACTCGCATAATCCCAGTCAAATGACAATCAAAATGCATTTCATAGTTATTACTTTGTAGGATGCAACAAAACCAACAATAACTCTACATCAGCCATTATAAAAGCAATATTTCGAACATATCCCAATGTGGGAATGAAACGTGCAGAGAGAGCTTGCGAATATGGAGCAGATAGGGAGGGAAAGATTGTATGTATGTGGACAAGAGAGTAGGAGACAAACCTGACGAAACAGAGAGAGGGAGATAGAGAGAGAAAGAGAGAGGAAGAAGTTAGGTCTGTGAGAAATATGGAGACATGTAATATACGTGAGATGCGTGTGCATCCGGATTCTGTACACGTGGAAGGAGAAGAGACAACAGGTTTGATGAGAGAGCTGGAAAAACATGGACGAGAGGGGAAGGATCTCGTGGGTTGAGGGATTGATAAATTTGTGCGGGGGAGAGAGTGATTGGTAATTTTGTGCAAGAGAGAGAGGGTGGGGGGAGGAGTCAGTCAGCCATCGTCACATCATCCTACTTCCAAATGGCCCCGCATTCTCTAGTGCAGTGTGGTCACCGTCTTCGATCTCCTCGATGCCCTCTTTGAAGGTTGAGGTGTTGTGCATGCTGGGGTGCAGAGAAGCACAAGCGAGAGTGGTCGCCATATAACCTTGGATGGGGATGAATTGTGTGATCTGGGGAGGGGGTGTGTGTGTTGTGTGTGTGTGTGTGTGTGTCATATATTGAGAGAAAACAAACCTAAGGAGAGAAATGTGTGTGTATGTGACGGAAAACTACTTGCTAAACAGGGTATTCATAAAGAGATTGTGAGTGTGAGATAGAGAGCGATGTGCGGGCCTTGAGATGGGCAGGGGCCGGGTGAGGGTGTCAAAATGTGCGCGTTGATGCATGTGTTACATGCGATCCTGCGAGGGACGGACGAATCGAGAGAGATGGTTGTTCTATTACGGATTCTCCTCTCTCTCTCTCTCACACACACACACACAAGTAAAATGGAAGATCGTTCTCTCATGTATACACAACGTATCGGCATCTGTCTATGTCTCACTCATGCATGACCATTTGCACATTCACACCTCTCTATGTCTCTATCACACGCACACCGTCCCCACATTGCCCTTTCTCCACAACACACATATGGACACATACACACATTCTCTCTCAGTCACACACACAAAATCAGTATTAAAAAACTAGGGCGCACCTAAAACGTCCTAATCCAAATAAACACGAACTGGAGCTAAATTCAAATATATGGAAATATTGCAGCGTCAAGAACTTTTCCCGGAAAAAAAAGTTGAGTAATATTCGGGGATTGTTTTCACACACAAAAAAGGTTCGGTGGATGTCCTTCGAGCGCGACACGGTGACGCACTGTTCGATCGACCGCGCGGCCACGGTTCACGCGCTTGCACATGATTCCGTATCGTGACTGTGGTAACTAATAAAAGCCATGCCTAAGTCTAATGTTTACGTGTACTAGTATGGTTTTCTTTTAAGTTTGACCAACCCTATATAAAACTAAACTAAGCTCCCATACGCGCACTCATCAATATGTCGTCGCCGCCGTTGCGCATGCTGGCGATCGCCTGCTCCGGCCAACAACTTCTCGCCCATCACCGCCTTGTCGCCGCCAAGCCGAAGGCTTGCCTGCTCACGTCGTCTGCAGTCCCTCCTCGCGATGCCACCGCACTGCCAAGCACATGAGCAGCTGGTGGAGCTACGTCTATGCACGCAGCATACGAAGAGGAGGACGAGCGCGTGCTTGAGCATGCCGGCGAGGAGGAACTAGCGTGTCATTGTCGTCTCCGCCCGCGTGGAGGAGGCGCGCATGGTGGCTATCACGACGGAAGCCGGTCGCGCGCGCGTCAAGCCCGCAAACCGGGTGCGGACACAGAATCTACCTTCGAGACCTTGAATGCCACGTGGATCCTGCAATCTGAAGGAGCAATTTGGGTCAGTCGACTCTTGTGAGCCGTTTGATGCAATATGGATGGCTAGAAGGGCTTCTTCGACCTCCGAAATAGATGCATGATTCATCTTCTCAGCCCGCCACACGCCTAACCGCCTGCCGCCGCCGCCGCGCCCTCCCATGAACCGCCTGCCACCTCCATGCTCCCCCACCCCCGCCATCGATTTAACCCCGGGCACGATCCATTTTTTCCGGCGAACTGCATTCCACACCCGACACTGATAAGATAGATCATGGGCACCCTGCCGTCTTCTTCCTTCACTCCGTCGAACTTCTTTCACAAATCGACTGACCTAAATTATACTACTAGTACGAACGTATTAACTATAGTAGGAACACGAAGATACAAGCAGTAGTACCAACTGCAAGAAGAACAATAGTAAGACATAGTACTAGTACTACTGTACGTACTAAAGAGTTCAAATCACGAGAAAGAACATAAACATAGTTCTAGTGGGGCCTCATCACAACACACCCTTGAAAATAAACTAAGCAACTAGTCCGCCTCACACTACAGTAGAACCAGCATGAGCGATGGCACTGCCACCTACTCGGAGTCCGAGTCCACGTCCACGTCCTCGACTTCGTCCTCGTCCCTCTTCCTCTTCCTCTTCGCCGACACTTCTTTGCTTGAACTGGACACTGGGCTCTACTTCTTAATCCAACCCTTGTAGATATTTAAACAAAGGTAGGCATCCATTTGCTGTGTACAGGAAGTGATCTTCATCTAATGTATTCGACTCCCATGCATGATGAAACTCATGGCAAGTTTTCTTCAGTTTAGCGTACGAACGATCAATCATGGCTGCTGCCAGGGTCAACATTGAAGGCTGAGAGGAGAACACGAGGCTTGCCTTCTAGAGATCGAAGGGCTGGCCTATAACGAGGCCTATCCGACCCAGGATTTCCTCGTCGTTCCTAAAGTCTACAGTAACGAATTTGTCTCGACCGCCCTTGAGGAACTTCTTAAATTCCTCGCACTCAACATCGGCATGGCATATGTGGTAGACCAAGCATAAGTCATGCCGCAAACCTGGATCATGGCGGGCTTCTTCTTCTCTGCCTCCTTTAGTTTCTTCTCGCTTCCCAGGACTGTGGTGTACTCAACATCTAGCCCAGCGACCCACTCATCATTTGAGTTTTCGAACATGCGTTTGAAGAGAGCAAGGCATTCTTTCACCGTTGCGGAAGAACGGGCGTAGATGACGTCGAACTCTTCGCTGGTGATGGTTCTAACCTTGTACTCACCGCCGATCATGGAGATTTGGGACGCCATGGATTTGGGAGGAGGGTTAGGATTAGTGGAACTGCCGTAATGTGAAAGGACGGGATGACTGGGAGCGAACTGTTGTAAGGTACAGTACTAGTAGAAGACGGGAACGAGTAGGGCGTGCGAACGGCGTGGGGTTGCTGGATTGCCCGGTGGATAAACGGCTGCAAGCCCCCAAAGAGTTCTTGAGAACTACGTGAGACCCATTAGATGTCATGTCTACTAGACCCGTATCGTAGGCCTGACGGTATAGCTTCTACCTGTTCACACGCCATGTCGGCTTGTGTGTAACTTCAATTAATTCTGTCAACTGTCGCGCCTCCCACGACCTTTGGCCTGTTTGCACGCCATGCCAACTTGTTTGCTATTCCCGTGTGCATGATACCAGCTAAGATACCACCATTATGGCGAGCCTTAACCATCGCATGCAATAATTTAGTGCACCTTGGAATATGAACATGTGTGGGGCATGTATGTTTTTAATGACTTGAGACTATACCTAGCCCAGCATGCAAGATGAGACTTTATGCACCGTTCCCCATACCTGCAGGAAGCCCGTTCGTCTCCAAATCTTTTCCTCTCCATGTATGGAAACAATATGCAACATATCTTCCGGGACACTGCTTCAGTTACTTTACTTCAGGTGCATTGGGTCACTGACATATGGGCCCAACATGGGTCTGGCCCACATGTCAGTGACGCAACTGGACCTGCAGTTAAGTCAGTGCAGCTCAGTCCATATCTTTCGTAGGTGTGCTATTGCTCACTATAAATAATGCGCCTTGTTACGTCTCCAATGTATCCATAATTTTTTATTGTTCCATGCTATTATTTATGAAGTCTTGGATGTTTAATGGGCTTTATCATTCACTTTTATATCATTTTAGGGACTAACCTACTAACCCAAAGGTCCAATCCAGATTGCTGTTTTTTGCCTATTACAGGGTTTTGCAGAAAAAGAATATCAAACGGAGTCCAAACAGAATGAAACCTTCGCGAGAGATATTTTTGGAGAAAATCACGCTCAGGAAACTTCAGGACCAAGTCAGGGGACAGAAGGGCTGCCCTCCAGGGTGGGGGACGCGCCCCCTTCCCAGGGCGCGCCCCCTGCCTCGAGGCTGGGCGCGCCCCCCTGCCTCGAGGCTGGCCCATGTGGCCCCCGGTGCCCTCCTTCTTCCTATATATACCTACGTACCCCAGAAACTCCATACGTAGAGAGAAAACCCTAATTCCACAGACGTAGTTTCTGTTCCCATGGAGATCCCATATTGGAGCCTGTTCCGGGAGGGGGATCCATCACGGAGGCTTTCATCATCATCATCATCGCCCTCACCATGAGTTGTGAGTAGTTTACCACAGACTTTCGGGTCCATAGCTAGTATCTAGATGGCTTCTTCTCTCTCTGGATCTCAATACAAAGTTCTCCTCGGTCTTCGAGGAGAACTATTCGATGTAATCTCTTTTTGCGGTGTGTTTGTCGAGATCCGATGATTTGTGAGTTTATGATCAAGGTTATCTATGAAAGATATTTGGTTCTTCTCTGAACTTTTTATGTGTGCTCACAATATCCTTGCAAGTCTCTTCGAATTATTGGTTTGGTTTGGCCTACTAGATCTATAGTTCTTGCAATGGGAGAAGTGCTTGGCTTTGGGTTCAATCTTGCGGTGTCCTTTCCCAATGACAGTAGGGGCAGCAAGGCACGTATTGTATTGTTGCCATCGAGGATAAAAAGATGGGGTTTTCATCATATTGCTTGAGTTTATCCCTCTACATCATGTCATCTTGCTTAAGGCGTTACTTTGTTCGTATGAACTCAATAAACTAGATGCATGATGGATAGCGGTCGATGTGTGGAGTAATAGTTGTAGATGCAGGTAGGAGTCGGTCTACTTGTCTCGGACGTGATGCCTATATACAATGATCATGCCTAGATAGTCTCATATTAATTCGCTTTTCTATCAATTGCTCGACAGTAATCTGTTTACCCGCCGTAGAATATCGCTATCATGAGAGAAGCCACTAGAGAAAACTATGGCCCCCAGGTCCATTCTCAACATATCAATCTAATCTACTTTACTTTACCGCTTTTATTTGTTGTTTTATTAAACCAAAAATACCAAAAATATAAACTATCTTCTCTATCAGATCTCACTTTCGTAAGTGACCGTAAAGGGATTGACAGCCCCTTATCGCGTTGGCTGGGAAGTTCTTATTTGTTTGTGCAGGTGCGAGGGACTCGCGTGTGGTCTCCTACTGGATTGATACCTTGGTTCTCAAAAACTGAGGGAAATACTTATGCTACTATGCTGCATCTCCCTTTCCTCTTCAAGGGAATACAACGCAAGCTCGAGAGGTAGCAAGAAGAATTTCTGGCGCCGTTGCCGGGGAGGCTTACGCAAAAGTCATATACCAAGTTCCTATCACAAACCCTTATCCTTCGCATTACATTTATTTGCCTCTTGTTTTCCTCTC
This sequence comes from Secale cereale, assembly GCA_902687465.1. Lineage (NCBI taxonomy): Eukaryota > Viridiplantae > Streptophyta > Magnoliopsida > Poales > Poaceae > Secale > Secale cereale. The sequence goes on along the minus strand of LR738715.1, from coordinate 239,477,041 downwards.
CCCCACTTCACCCTTGCCGTTTTATTTGCCCTTCTTATGTCGTGTGTTTATCGTTGGCGTGCCTCTTGTTTGCTTGTGTTGCTATGTGCCCTCAATTAGCGTGCATCTTCGCTTGCTAAAGTATGAATCCTCATCCACTTGCTAATCTATTTAAGAGATCCAATTATGTTGAACCTATTGCTAGTGAACTGCGTGCACTAGATTATCTTTATGGGGTTTTGCTTGAAATTTATGAGTCTGAAAATTGTGATGAAATATTGAAATAAAATTATAAAGTGCTTCACGATAGCTCCTTGAGTAAAAAGCATGATTGCAATGATGTTACTATAAATTCTATTGATGCCAATTGTGCTAATGACATGCAAAACCCTAAGCTTGGGGATGTTTATTTTGCTATGTCCACTACTTGTTGCAATGATCATGATTGGGGTGATTCTTCTTATGATCTTGAAAATTTATTTAATCCCCATGATGAATCTAAGATCGATAATAATTTTTGCAATAATATTGAAAGTGGGTTTGGAAAGATCATGACTTTAGTTAATGTTGATCCCACTATTTTGGAAGAGTGTCAACTTCGCATGCATGTGGATCCTGTTGAGAATATATTATGTGATAGCTATTTTGTTGAATTTGCTTATGATCCTACATGCAATTATTATGAGAGAGGAAAATATGGTCATAGAAATCTTCATGTTACTAAATTACCTCTCTTCATGTTGAGATTGATCTTGTTTGTTTCTTCTTCCTTGCATACACTAGATCTTGTTTGCTATGATAATTTGTTTGCTTATAAAATGCCTATGAATAGGAAGTATGTTAGACTTAGATGTGTTTGTCACATGTTTTATGATGCTCTCTTTGTGCTTCAATTCTTATCTTTCATGTGAGCATCATTGAATTCTCAAGCCTATCTTAATGGTCATAAGGAAAGAGCTTGTTGGGAGGCAACCCAATTTTATATTTTTTTGTTTTTGTTGCTGTTAGGGAATTAATATTGCATCTAGCCTCTGATTAGATGTGTTTTCATGTTTTGTTTAGTGTTTGTGCCAAGTAGAACCTTTGGTAAGACTTGTGTGGAGTTTATATGATCTTGTTGTGAAAAACAGAATCGTTAGCGCTCGCTAAAGTAGTCGTGGTATTTTACTGGAGCATGATTTTTAGTTGATTCTTTTTGCTTCTGATTGGTAGACAAACTGCACAAATTGACCAATTTAGTTTCAATTTTTTTGGAGTTCCAGAAGTAGGCGAACCCTGCAGATTACTACAGACTGTTCTGTTTTTGACAGATTCTGTTTTCCGTGTGTTGTTTGCTTATTCCGATGCATCTATGAGTAATGTTGGAGGATATGAACCATAGAGAACTTGGAGTACAGTAGGTTTAACACCAATATAAACAAAGAATGAATCCATTGATGTACCTTTGAGTAGTGGTTTGCTTTCTCATACTAACGGAGCTCACGAGAATTTTTGTCTAAGTTTGGTGTTCTGAAGTTTTCAAGTTTTGAGTATTGCTTTGATGGACTATGGAACAAGGAGTAGCAAAGGCCTAAGCTTGGGGATGCCCATGGCACCCCAAGTAAATTCAAGATAATCAAAATCCTAAAGCTTGGGGATGCCCCGGGAAGGCATCCCCTCTTTCGTCTTCATCCATCGGTAACTATACTTGGAGCTATATTTTTATTCGCAACATGCTATGTGTTTTGCTTGGAGCGTATTTTAAAATTTGAGTCTTTGATTGTTAGTTTTCCAAAATCATCCTTGCTGGACACACCTATTTGAGATAGTTAAACATGGCCTAGAAATTATTAGAACACTCTATGTGCTTCACTTATATCTTTTGAGTTGAATAGTTTTTGCTCTAGTGCTTCACTTATATCTTTTAGAGCATGGTGGTGGTAATATTTTGTAGAAATTGTTGAACTCTCATGCTTCACTTATATCTATTTGAGAGTCTATTAAAACAGCATGGTAAATTGTTTAGGCTAAAGAAACTAGTCTTCACATGATAAACATCCGATGTCAATGTAGTAAAAAAAATCACACCAAGTGCATTGAATAGAATGAGATGTTGGATGCTTGATAATTGTTTTGAGACATGAGGATAGTGATATTAGAGTCATGCTAGTGGAGTTATTATGAAATTGAGAAATACTTGTGTTAAGGTTAGTGATTCCCGTATCATGCACGTATGGTGAACCGCTATGTGACGAAGTTAGAGCATGAGGTATTTGTAGAGTGCCAACCTTTGTGTGGAGGTCGGGGGCGGACGATGGTTAAATCCTACCAACCTCCCCCCTAGGAGCATGTGTTGATTGCTTTGTTTTGATGACTCGTAAATTTTTGCAATAAGTATATGAGTTCTTATGACTAATGTTGAGTCCATGGATTATACACACTCTCACCCTTCCGTCGTTGCTAGCCTCTCTTGTACCGCGCAACTTTCGCCGGTACCACAAACCCACTATATATCCTTCCTCAAAACAGCCACCATATTGTTCCTCAAAACAGCCACCATACCTACCTATCATGACATTTCCATAGCCATTTTGAGATATATTGACATGCAACTTTCAACCGTTCCGTTTATATGACACGCATCATATTATCATAGTGCCATGCATGATCATGTAGTTGACATCGTAGTTGTGGCAAAGCCACCATGCATAATTTTTCATATGTGTCACTCTTGATTCATTGCTCATACCGGTACACCGCCGAAGGCATTCATGTAGAGTCATACTTGTTGTAGTATCGAGTTGTAATTTCGAGTTGTAACAAAAAGTGTGATGATCATCATTATTAGAGCATTGTCCCATGTGAGGAAAGGCCAATAAAAAAGAGATGGCCCAAAAAAAATAGAGAGGGGCTAATAAAAAAAAGAGAAGAAGCCCTCCAAAAAATGAGAGAAAAGAGAGAAGGGACAATTGCTACTATCTTTTTTCCACACTTGTGCTCCAAAGTAGCACCATGATCTTCATTGTAGAGAGTCTCATGCTTAGTCACTTTCATATGCTAGTGGGAATTTTTCATTATAGAACTTGGCTTGTATATTCCAACGATAGGCTTCCTCAAATGGCCTAGGTCTTCGTGAGCAAGCAAGTTGGATGCACACCCACTAGTTTCTTTTGTTGAGCTTTCATTCATATTTAGCTCTAGTGCATCTGTTGCATGGCAATCCCTACTCACTCACATTGATATCTATTGATGGGCATCTCCATAGCCCGTTGATACGCCTAGTCGATGTGAGACTATCTCCCTCTTTTTTGTCTTCTCCGCAACCACCTCTATTCCACCCATAGTGCTATATCCATGGCTCACGCTCATGTATTGCGTGAAAATTGAAAGGTTTGAAAAGATAGAGTATGAAAACAAATGCTTGGCTAAAATCGGGGTTGTGCATGATATGAATATTTTGTGTGATGAAGAGGGAGCATAGCCAGACTATATGATTTTTTAGGGATAACTTTCTTTAGCCATAGTATTTTGAGAAGACATGATAGCTTTGTTAGTATTGCATGAAGTATTATTATTTCTTATGTCAATATAGACTTTTATCTTGAATCTTTCAGGTCTGAACATTCATGCCACAATTAAGAGAATTATATTGAAAAACTATATTGGTTAGCATTCCACATCAAAAATTCTTTCTTTATCATTTACCTACTCGAGGACGAGCAGGAATTAAGCTTGGGGATGCTTGATACGTCTCCAATGTATCTATACTTTTTTATTGTTCCATGATATTATTTATGAAGTCATGGATGTTTAATGGGCTTTATCATTCACTTTTATATCATTTTTGGGACTAACCCACTAACCCAAAGGCCCAGTCCAGATTGTTTTTTTTTTTTGCCTATTTCAGGGTTTTGCAGAAAAAGAATATCAAACGGAGTCCAAACGGAATGGAACCTTCACGAGAGATATTTTTGGAGAAAATCATGCTCGAGAAAATTTAGGACCAAGTCAAGGGACAGAAGGGCTGCCCTCGAGGGTGGGGGGCGCGCCCCCCTTCCCAGGGCGTGCCCCCCTGCCTCGAGGCTGGCCCGTGTGTCCCTTGGTGCCCTCCTTCCTCCTATATATACCTACGTACCCGAGAAACTCCATACGCAGAGAGAAAACCCTAATTCCACCGCCGTAGTTTCTGTTCCCGTGGAGATCCCATCTTGGAGCCTGTTCCGGGAGGGGGATCCATCACGGAGGCCTTCTTCATCATCATCATCGCCCTCACCATGAGTTGCGAGTAGTTTACCACAGACCTTCGGGTCCATAGCTAGTATCTAGATGGCTTCTTCTCTCTCTCTCTGGATCTCAATACAAAGTTCTCCTCGGTCTTCAAGGAGATCTATTCGATGTAATCTCTTTTTGCGGTGTGTTTGTTGAGATCCGATGATTTACGAGCTTATGATCAAGGTTATCTATGAAAGATATTTGGTTCTTCTCTGAACTTTTTATATGTGCTCATAATATCCTTGCAAGTCTCTTCGAATTATTGGTTTGGTTTGGCCTACTAGATCTATAGTTCTTGCAATGGGAGAAGTGATTGGCTTTGGGTTCAATCTTGCGGTGTCCTTTCCCAGTGACAGTAGGGGCATCAAGGCACTTATTGTATTGTTGTCATCGAGGATAAAAAGATGGGGTTTTCATCATATTTCTTGAGTTTATCCCTCTACATCATGTCATCTTGCTTAAGGCGTTACTCTGTTCGTATGAACTCAATACACTAGATGCATGCTGGATAGCGGTCGATGTGTGGAGTAATAGTAGTAGATGCAGGCAGGAGTCGGTCTACTTGTCTCGGACGTGATGCCTATATACAATGATCATGCCTAGATAGTCTCATAATTATTCGCGTTTCTATCAATTGCTCGACAGTAATTTGTTTACCCGTCGTAGAATATCGCTATCATGGGAGAAGCCACTAGAGAAAACTATGGCCCCCGGGTCTATTCTCAACATATCAATCTACATCTACTTTACTTTACCGCTTTTATTTGTTGTTTTATTAAACCAAAAATACCAAAAATATAAACTATCATCTCTATCAGATCTCACTTTCGTAAGTGACCGTAAAGGGATTGACAACCCCTTATCGCGTTGGCTGCAAAGTTCTTATTTGTTTGTGCAGGTGCGAGGGACTCGCACGTGGTCTCCTACTGGATTGATACCTTGGTTCTCAAAAACTGAGGGAAATACTTACGCTACTGTGCTGCATCTCCCTTTCCTCTTCGAGGGAATACAACGCAAGCTCAAGAGGTAGCACGGCTCCCACGACATTCGGAAGAACGCTCACGTTCATCGCTATCTCCTCCCCCTCCCTCTCGCGTCGACCACCATGGCATCGCCCCTCCCAAGCCCTAGGCGCCCCTCGCTACACCGCGCGGACTATCACGCGTCGCCATTCCGTTCCTCGCCGCCACTAGTCGAGGAGGACGCGTCGGCGTTCTGCTCCTCGCCGCGACTCGTCGAGGTGGACGCGTCGGCGTTCCGCTCCTTGCTACCACTAGTCGAGGAGGACGCGTCGGCGTTCCGCTCCTCGCCGTGACGCATTGAGGTGGACGTGTCGGTGTTCCCAATCTCGCCAGCACGCGTGTCGAAGGACGCGTCGGCTCCTCGCTACGAGGAGAACGCCGCGCCACCCGCCGAGCCCCCAGCCTTGAGGAGATTTGGAAAGAAATGGATGTCGCCTTATGGGAGGCATTTCCTCCAGCAGAGCGCGCCAAAATAGAGGCGGAGAAGAAGGCCGAGGAAGAGAAGCGCACCGCGGGACAAGCTGCTTGGCAGGCTATGTCGCGTCCGAGAGAGTCAGGCAATTGGCTCTTTGGCAGAACGCTCATGCGAGGGTCGTGAGGGTGGCGGAGGACGCCCGTGCCAAAGCCCTGAGTGCAGTCAGGCCCAAGAGCCTCATCTACGCTTGGAGGTACGTGGACCGGGTGCACGCTTCCAGCGAGGAGGAGTACCTGTTGGCGCCGGATCACCACACCGGTGAGATCACGCTCGCCCGCCTGCAAGCCGCCAATCAGCACCTAGCGAGTTGCGAGGTTGAGGAAGAGGCGTTGTGTCAGCGCGCTAGGAAATAGCCGCGCACCAGGGCACTCGTGGCGCGCCGCAAGCGCTCCTGCGAGTGCCGTGGCTTTTAGTAGGAGTATAATTTTTGTTTCGTAAGGCGATCTCATTAGTTTTGGGACGCAAATGATAAATCCCGAACGTTCAGGAATTATTAGCGTCCTTAATTAAGTATGTAAAAGGGAAAGTTTAGAAACCTTGTGTATTCGTACGCATTTTGTAAGTACGTCCATATAGCACAAACTTTACTATATACTATCGCACTACACGTCTCTCTCTATATATGCTTGCAGGCTGTGCTACTCCCTCCGTCTAGGTCAATAAGTCATCTTTGGTTGTGCACCGTGACCAAGAAAGAGGGAAGACTTATACACCTAGACGGAGGGAGTACTACTATTACTTATGTGCGTGCAAATGCACGTTTTAACACTACAATGCGGTTTTTGTAAAAGTAGAAAAACAACACTAGTCAAGCTTGTGAAACGATTCAATGCAAAACAAATGCAAAAATGCTCGTTTGATTGTTTACTTTTAGCTTCCTTCTCTATGGTTATTTCTATGTCGTACTTTGTACGGAGTATCTCACTGGTCGGAAAGGCATGCAAATTCCCAAACCGCTTCCTACACCGTGTATCGAATTTTTTGCCTAACAAGTGGTGCCGTGTAATTGGAATTCCAACTTGAGTACTACTACTAGTAGAAGTACAAGGGGCCGGTTCTTTTAGGCTTCTAGATTAGTAATCCCATAACGACTACCTCTGTCCTGGTTTATTGGTCCCCATTGTAATCAAATTTTGATCATAAATTTAACTAATGAAATGTTTGTGCATGTCACATGCACTAACATTTTATCAGTTAAATCTTTGGTCAAAATTTAGCACAAATTACAATGATGAGGAATAAACCAGGACAGAGGTACTACTAGTGGTAGTTTAGAAGCCCAAATAAATGAGTGAGGCGCCTTAATGTTACTCTCCTCTGTGACTAGTCTTATGGGAAAAGCTCGGGAAGCTGCCAAAAGAACTAGCCCTAGGAGTAGTAGCTAGGGATACTAGGATTAGTAGCTAGGGATCGAGTGTGCGAGATGAACCGGAGAAAGTAAATGCAGAGAGATGAAATGCAAAAAAGACAGAGGGATGTGATGGTTGCTTGTCAGTTTATTTTACCAGGCCATTTATTACTGGGAGTGGTTGGGTTTTGTGATATGACGGCTTTACTGCCGCGCCAGGAGCGGGGTGAGACTCCCGTGCAGTGCCGCCCTCCACACTAGTACTACTACATCGGTCGTGGTTTACCCCCCATAGAATTTGACCGAAGATTTAACTGACAAAATGTTAGTGCATGTCAACAAAAACAATATCGTTGGATTCATATTTGAACATAGTTTTCAATGATATAATTTTAGGTGACATGCATCATCATTTATCGTACTATATATAATGTTACTTCAATTTTTGGTCGTACTAATCTATAGTAAGGTGCCCGTGTGTTGCACGGAAGAGTGAAATGCATTGGTCGGGGGGTTGTTTATTTTCACAAAGGATGTGGGGGTCATTTCATGTGTAACGGGTATCGATAGGTTTGTTCGGATATTATTTCATCTCTAGAGCTCACAAACACCGAGGTGAAATAGATAAAAAAAAGTATCTTTTGCAAAAAAAGCGTTCAACTGTTCAACCTGCATCCAAAACTTGTGAAGAAACTCTTATTGTGCTTTGCAGGAAATGATCTTCAAGAATTAGTTTTTGAGTATCCATTGTTATACATGTTGGCTACAGATGACATATCACTTTCTTATAGTCAACAGTTAGCTATACTATTTAAGTATTAACCATGCCCTTATACACCTAGACGGAGGGATTAAATCAGGATGACTTGGAAAGGGGCAGAGGATATGTAAGAAATGGTTCATCATAAGTCTTTCACCAATACTATAGTAAAAATTCATACATGGAAGATTCTAGACTAAAATATTAATGGATACACTTTTGTTCATGCGCGATACTCCAATATAGCAAGATCATGCATGGAAGTCTCCACATGCTTAGACAACCGATTACATTGAGCGAAGACTAATGATTAACATTTAACTTGATAATGCAGATGTCTAGGTGAACCTCCTTGGAGTCCCCGTGCACATTGTTGGGGGTCAAATAATACTGTGTGTCTTCCATGTCCACATCGGTGGGAAGGTCCCAGCTCGGCAAAGTCCAAGTCAGCTTGACGTAGCCAGTGTCGTCGCCCACGTAGCTCCGAGGGGTAGTAATAGTGAGCACGCACCCGTACATCGGCCTTGTCAGCGTCAGCGGCATCGCCCTGACGCACACTACAGAGATGTGGCGGCAGCCTGCGCGGGCCTCGCCGGTGCCCACGATCAAGAGGAAGACGTTGTCGTCCTTCTCCGAGACTAGCAGGCGGTGTTGATCCTCCAGCGACTCCGGCACGGTGAACAGGTAGCACATCTCGTACTTGATGTTCTTTGCCAATGGCCAGTAGTGATCGCCGCACGCCTACGTCAGTTGATGCACGATGTCCACCGGCGAGCCCCAAAATGGCACCAGACACTCATAGCAGTAGACGAAGGGCTCCTTGGAGGCATCGACCAGGCCGTCCATGAAACGGGAGTGGCTGTAGGGGACGTTCCACCAGTTGAATATATGAGCAAGTTACTATGAGATTTAGTCCGAATAAGCACAAAATAAATCATGACGACTATAACAGAGATTAAACTAATCATGCGAACTGAGTGGAGCGCAGGAGGGAGTGGCTGTAGGGGACGTAGCGGCCGCCGAATGGAGCGCAGGAGTAGCCCACGAAGCAGTAGATGGTGCTCCTCCCTAGTCTCTGTTCTTATCTCTATCTCTACTACTCTTCTTTGTTTTTTTATAATATACTAGTTGTAGTTGTCAAATCGAATAGTACTGCGCCGTCCACTGCATGCCCGGCTAAACACGCCTCCTCACCTCAAACCCTCAGGCCGGAGCTTTTTAAGCCAGCTCTTTGCTTGTTGATGCCGCCTGATCTTCAGAAATGGCGTGTCACGTAGCATAACGATCGTAGGGTGGCGAGAATCAACCCCCTTAACTGCGATCCGATCCCCGTCACCCTCAACTACATTAACGGTATGTACTGGGTCGGCATGAACATGTCTTGGATGGTGCTCGTCGACGGTCGTGGCAGGTGGATGCTCGTGGAGGTCTACACCCGGCGATTGACCCCCCACCCTTTCTTTGATTAACATTGCACTGCTTTGGCACCGCGGCCCAGAATACTCGGAATCTTACAATAGCCAACATGATACCAAGTTTGATTTGCTCAAGGTTGTAATCTGCCAAGTGCCCACAAGATATGCGAATTATAATTACTTCAGGCTTATTGTGTTCTTCAACCGCGGTCTCGCCTATCTGACACGTCACTGCGGTAAGTGCATAAATCTACACGTCCATCGCAGGATCATACATCCTCCATGGTTTTCTGATGCCATTGAACACAAGGGCTTCATTTACGCTGTCGACTCGTTCTATGGGTGGACGTATTGCTGGCCTACTCTAGTCATCGCTACAAACGGCTGTTACAACAGTATGTTACTTTCCTATGATATCATGATGGCTTGCTTATATTATTGTCAACATGTACTGAAAAAAAATTCATGCTCATAACATGCTATTCTTAAGCTTGACTACATCAAGAGCCCTTTTTTATTTGACTCCAACTTTTTTAGGGTTATTTGACTCCAACTTGATATGATATTGTAGGCCGCCTGGTGTCCCTACCCTTCCTAATCCCAGAACCTTTCAAAGAAAAGTGGCATGGTAGTTGCAGGTAGTTCCTGGCTCGACCAGACGACTGCGAACGATTGATGATCATTCGCACGTACCGGCCGTGTTGTTTCGCGGAATACAATCACAGTCACTACAAGGTCATTGAGCAGGATCCCAGCTTATCTGGGCCTTCAAGAATTTTGAACTGGAGGTTGGTAAGTAGCCTTGGTACATGCTCTATATTTGTCGGGCTGAATTATCCGATTAACCAGGAGATAACCGACGGCAAGAATCACGATGGCAGCGCGGTTTCGTTCATCAGACAAAACTGTGTGTACACAGCGTACTATGCGTCTCTGCATGCACCATACCCTGATGTGTGCTGCCACGCTCTGCAGCCCAAAGTAGGAGAGAGGGTCGCAAGTATCAGACTTCGACCTGCTGGCTGGAGTTTCCCCCGTCAGGCACCCATCTGGTTCAAGCCGTCAGCCAATCTCTAACGTCTAACTGAGCAAGTTAGTTAGATGCGTTCACTTGTGTAGTAGGATCTTTATCTAGTTTGATGCATACACTTGTTCTTTTTTGGTAGCCCTTTTGTAATGATGGCTGATGTTTGGTTTGGAAGAGAGAGTTGCGTCTTCACTCTTCTCTCCTGTATGTGGAAAAGAATCCTCGGATAGCGCTAACTCCCTATGCAATTTAATTAAATAATTAAGTTCTTATTATGTTGCAAATTAAAACCAAAGTTGGGCCTTGCTGGAGGAGATTTATTCAAAGCAAACTGTCAAGGGGTCCCCATATACCCAACCGCGTTAGGAACGCAAAATCAAGGAACATAACACCGGTTTATCGGTTCTTAAGGCGGCATGAGCGGAACAAAACACCGAGCAAAAGGCCAAGCCTTCCACCCATTGCCAAGTATATAGGTGCATTATTTTAAGTAATAGATATTGTGATATTCCAACATATCCAAGTTTCAACATGGAGCAATCTTCATCTTCACCTGGAACTAACAACGCTATAAGAGGGGCTGAGCAAGCAGTAACGTAGCCATACAACAGTTTGCTGGCATGGTGTCAAAGGTTAGAGGTTTCATGGCAACAAGGAGAGGCTGACAAACAAATGGTGGGTAGTGCGACATATAGCGATACCATAGAGACAAGTAGCATAGCAATGATAATAATGAGATCCAAGGTGACGGTCATCTTGCTTAAGATCCTGCTAGGAAGAAGAATGAGTCCATGAAGAAGACGAAGCCATGAAGACGAACCAAGTATAGTCGAACGAATCCTCACGATCGCAACGAAACAGGAACTAACAAGAAGAAGCAAACAACACGGTAAACAGACAACACATAACAAGACATGATGCTCACCCAAGTATGATGTATGACAAAGCTACATGATGCAACTCATGGCAAGAGATGAAGCATACAAGAACATCACACAAAGGAAGTTTAAATGAGGCCGGAAACAACATATAACAATTCCGGTAAGTCCTCATATGCAAATTTTGAAATTGGTCCAGATCTGAACAAACCTTATGTTAAAGTTGTTAAACAGCAAGTTAACATGCACCATGATGATCTACACGAAATTCTAGTCAAGTTACATATAAAGTTCATTCAATTCGGAGCTATGGCCTAGACGATATGAGAAAAACAAGTTGAACATGGCAAAGATGCAAGATGCATTCAAACATCATGCAAACACACTACAAACATGTATACAACATGATATGAAGCATCTATATGCAAAAACAAGCAAGTTTCATATAGGACACGCTCAAAACGGAGCAACGGTTCAACAAATACACATGAAACAAGATTAAAGGACAAGCTGTCCCAAAACAGCAACTAAGCACTTTGCAATCATCAAAACAACATGCTACAGGAACATTTCATGGCATTAAAGGGCATGGCAAGCATGTACATGTCAAGCACTACAAACATGATCACTGAGCTACTACCAAACACCACTAGAACATGCTCAAAACATCATGGCAAGATTGCAAATGATAACAGTTTCACACACTTAGTGAAATAAACTGAACATGGCAGCAACAACGACAAGTAGGCATGTTTGCAAGCTTGTGCAACTCATCTCAAAGCATATCATGGCATGTGAATGTAACCAACAGCAAGAAGCCATGTTTAAGCAACTACTCATGGCAAGAACATGGTCATAGGATGCATAGAACACTAGCTATTCACATGGAAAAATTGAACTTACTGATAACAGGCTGACAGAAACATTATATAGCAACTTGAGAGCAAGAAAGAGACAAGCTACAGCAACCTATAATTGCAAACAAGGGCATGGATGGATAGAGCATAACATGGACTTCAAGACATGATCATCGGACATTCCAAAACATGCATGGATATGACTGTAGCATCAAGCAAACATGGCATCACAATATAACAGTTTTAGACTTTGCAGTTTTCAAGAAGTGTAAGAAATCAGCAAACAACAAGTAGGTCACTTTGCAAGCTTGTTACACTCACCACAAGGCATATAATGAGATGTGGATTGCACCACAGCAAAGATGGCATGATTGTGCTCCTAAATCATGTTGACATGATGCTCAAACAAAAATCACACAAAAAGATATGAAAAAGATAAATCAGCAAGTTATATCAAGTTTCAGCAGTTAACAACACTTAGCACTTTTGCAATAGAAATAATCATGGCAATATGAATCCTAACATGCATGCAAAGCACACCATCATGTAGGGCATCAAGAGACGAACAAAATGACATGTCATATGCTTCCATAGGATAAACGGGCACACAGTTAAGATCACTCAAACATGGCACCAAAATGTTACAAAATAGGGACTTAGCAGGTTTTTCACTTGACCGGAAAAAAATTAACAGTGGGCGCAAGATTACTATCCAACGCTCAGGCGTCGGATAGGCATGGATGGGGCAGGCTCACCTAATGGGTCGTGGCCCAAAACAGTGGGGAGATGGGGGCCGGCTGGGATGCTGGGCCGGATGCGCAGCGGGGCCATGCAGGGCCCACGAGGCCCATGCGAGCAGGTGAGCTCGAGCCTGTTGTGCTCCTCCTCTGCTCGATGCAGAGGTCGGACCAGGGCGGCGATGTCGCAAGCCTAGCGCGACTCCGGCAAGGAGCGGGCAACAGACGACGGGAATGGGTGAGGTGAGGTGACCGGTGGAGAGGACGTCGGATCTGGCGGTAGCGAGGGGATCCCGTTGGTGAGTCTGAAGAGGTGTCTAGCGCGGCGGCGGAGGAATCTTCACGGGGCGGAGCTCGAGGAGCTCGAATAACTGGAAGACACATGGCGCATCGGGGGCGTCACATCGCGGTACATAAAGATCATGCCAAATCAAGAATACGATAGAGGGAAAGAGATCAAACACATAGCTACTAGTACATACCATCAACCCCGAGGGTAAACTACTCCCTCCTCATCATGGTGACCGCCGAGATGATGAAGATGGCCTCCGATGATGATTTCCCCCTCCGGTAGGGTGTCGAGACAGGGATGTAGATGAGATCGCTTTGATACAGAGGCTTGTAGCGGTGGAGCGGAAGTTCTAGCTTTCTTTTTATGGTTTTGGATATTTATAAGAATTTTTGGGGTTGGTTTCACGTCAAGCGGGGCCACGAGGGAGTGACAAGTTCGGCAGGCGTGCCCTCTAAGCTAGGTTTCTTTGTTGCGAGGCTTCTAGTCCTTGCTCGAAGCTTCATGGGTCTCTTTTGGTTCACGAAAAATCACCGTAAATTTGCAGCCCATTCCGAGAAATTTTATTTCTACACAAAAAACAACAGCACGGTAGTTCTACTGAAAACAATGTCAGTCTGGGTTAGTTTCATTCAAATCATACCAAAACCATACAAAATTGTTGTAGACATGGCATGACTACTTCACAATTTATAGATATGTTGGAGACGTATCACTAGGACCTCATAGAACATTTTTGGGAACATGTGGAACACTCATGGAACTATTCAAAACTTTTTCGGTGCTCATTCTCCCATTCTCTTGTTATTCTTAGTTATCTAACAAATCACTAAACTCTAAGTGTGCGACATGCTACCTCTTGAGCATGCGTTGGTTTTCCTTTGAAGAGCAAAGGGTGATGCAGCAAATTAGCGTACGTATTTCCCTCAGTTTTTGAGAACCAAGGTATCCATCCAGTAGGAGACTACACGCAAATCCCTCGTACCTGCACAAACAAATAAGAACCTTGCAACCAACGCAATAAAGGGGTTGTCAATCCCTTCACGGCCACTTGCAGAAGTGAGATCTGATAGAGATAATAAGATAAATATTTTTGGTATTTTTGTTGTATAGATTGAAAAGTAAAGATTGCAAAATAAAAGATAGCTAGTTGACTGAAGATTAATATGATGGAAGCTAGACCCGGGGGCCATAGGTTTCACTAGTGGCTTCTCTCAAGATAACATATTCTACGGTGGATCAACAAATTACTGTCGAGCAATTGATAGAAGAGCGCATAGTTATGAGAATATCTAGGCATGATTGATACGTCTCCAACGTATCTATAATTTTTGAAGTATTCATGCTATTATATTATCCATCTTAGAGGGTTTATATACATTTATATGTTATTTTATATGATTATTGGGACTAACCTATTAACCTAGAGCCCAGTGCCAGTTTCTGTTTTTTCCTTGTTTTTGATGTTTACACAAAAGGAATACCAAACGGAGTCCAATTGACGTGCCAATTTTTGATGAATTTTTATGGACCAAAAAAAGCCCCTGGTGTAAAAGAGTTGGGCCAGAAGAGTCTCGGGCTGTCCACGAGGGTGGGGGCACGCCCACCCCTCCTGGGTGTGGGCCCCTGCCTCGTGGACGACTCGGAGACACCCTGGACGTGAGACCGACGCCAAAAATTCCTATAAATACAGAAACCTCCAGAAAATAATCTAGATCGGAAGTTCTGCCGCCACAAGCCTCTATAACCACGAGAAATCAATCTAGGCCCTCTTCGCCACCCTGCCGGAGGGGCCATCATCACCGGAGGCCATGGAGGAGGATCCTGGAGTGGCCATCATCGCCATGAAGGCCAAGGACCAGAGGGAGAACCTTTCCCCACCTAGGGGGGAGGCCATGGAGGAGGAAGCACAAGGGGGAGAACCACTCCTCGTCTCTCTCGGTGGCGTTGGAGTGCCATCGGGAGGGGAATCATTGCCGCGGTGATTGTCTTCATCAACATCACCATCATCATCACCATACTCATCTCTTTCACGCGGTCCACTCTTTATGCCACATATTATGATCCAATGATGTGTTGCCATCCTATGATGTTTTGAGTTGATATCCTTTGTCTTTGGGTTGATTGATGATCTAGATTGGTACGAGTTGTATGTTTTATTTTGGTGTTATCCTATGGTGCCCTCCGTATCGCGCAAGCGTGAGGGATTCCCGCTGTAGGGTGTTGCAATACGTTCATGATTCACTTATAGTGGGTTGCTTGAGTGACAGAAGCATAAACTCGAGTAAAGGGATTGTTGTGTATGGGATAAAGGGGACTTGATGCTTTAATGCTATGGTTGGGTTTTACCTTAATGATCTTTAGTAGCTGTGGATGCTTGCTAGAGTTTCAATCATAAGTGCATATGATCCAAGAAGAGAAAGTATGTTAGTGTTGGGGAACGTAGTATTTCAAAATTTTCCTATGATCACGCAAGATCTATCTACTAGATGCATAGCAACGAGAGGGGAGAGTGTGTCTACGTACCCTCGTAGACCGAAAGCGGAAGCGTCTAGTGACGCGATTGAAGTAGTCGAACGTCTTCGCGATCCAACCGATCAAGCACCGAACGTACGACACCTCCGCGTTCAGCACACGTTGAGATCAATGACGTCCCACGAGCTCTTGAACCAGTTGAGCTTCATGGGAGAGTTTCGTCAGCACGACGGTGTGGTGACGGAGATGATGAAGCTACCAGCGAAGGCTTCGCCTAAGCACTTCAACGGTACGACCGAGGTGTGTTTCTATGGAGGGGGGCACCGCACACGGCTAAAAGATCAATGCTCAACTTGTGTGTCCATGGGGTGCCCCCCACCCCAGTATATAAAGGAGTGGAGGAGGGGGAGAGGCCGGCCCTCTCTATGGCGCGCCCTAGGGGAGTCCTACTCCCACCGGGAGTAGGATTCCCCCTTTCCTAGTAGAACTAGGAGCCCTTCCAAGTAGTAGGAGTAGGAGAGAAGGAAAGGGAAAAGAGAAGAGAAGGAAGGAGGGGTCGCCGCCCCTCCCCCTAGTCCAATTCGGACTAAGCCTTGGGGGGCGCGCAACCTCCCTTCTCTCTTTCCCCTAAAGCCCAATAAGGCCCGTATACTCCCCGGCGAATTCCCGTAACTCTCCGGTACTCCGAAAAATACCCGAATCACTTGAAACCTTTTCGATGTCCAAATATAGTCGTCCAATATATCAATCTTTATGTCCCGACCATTTCGAGACTCCACGTCATGTCCCCGATCTCATCCGGGACTCTGAACTACCTTCGGTACATCAAAATACATATACTCATAATACCGATCGTCACCGAACGTTAAGCGTGCGGACCCTATGGGTTCGAGAACTAGGTAGACATGACCGAGACTCATCTCCGGTCAATAACCAATAGCGGAACCTGGATGCTCATATTGGTTCCTACATATTCTACGATGATCTTTATCGGTCAAACCGCATAACAACATACGTTGTTCCCTTTGTCATCGGTATGTTACTTGCCCGAGATTCGATCTTCGGTATCTCAATACCTAGTTCAATCTCATTACCGGCAAGTCTCTTTACTCGCTTCGTAATGCATCATCTCGTGAATAACTCATTAGTCATTTGCTTGCAAGGCTTATAGTGATGTGCATTACCAAGAGGGCCCAGAGATAACTCTCCGACACTCGGAGTGACAAATCCTATTCTTGATCTATGCCAACACCACGAACACCTTCGGAGACACCTGTAGAGCATCTTTATAATCACCCAGTTACTTTGTGACGTTTGATAGCACACAAAGTGTTCCTCCGGTATTCGGGACTTGCATAATCTCATAGGCATAGGAACATGTATAAGTCATGAAGAAAGCAATAGCAGTAAAACTAAACGATCATAGTGCTAAGCTAACGGACGGGTCTTGTCCATCACATCATTCTCCTAATGATGTGATCCCGTTGATCAAATGACAACTCATGTCTATGGCTAGGAAACATAACCATCTTTTGATCAATGAGGTAGTCTAGTAGAGGCATACTAGGGACACTCTGTTTTGTCTATGTATTCACACATGTACTAAGTTTTCGGTTAATACAAATCTAGCATGAATAATAAACATTTATCATGATATAAGGAAATGAATAATAACTTTATTATTGCCTCTAGGGCATATTTCCTTCAGTATCCCACTTGCACTAGAGTTAATAATCTAGTTCACGTTGCCATGTGATTTAATACCGATAGTTCACATCGTTATGTGAATAACACCCATAGTTCACATCGCCAGGTGACCAACACCCAAAGGGTTTACTAGAGTCAATAATCTAGTTCACATCGCTATGCGATTAACACCCAAGAGTAATAAGGTGTGATCATGTTTTGCTTGTGAGAGAAGTTTAGTCAACGGGTCTGTCACATTCAGATCCATATGTATTTCACAAATTTCTATGTCTACAATGCTCTGCATGGAGCTACTCTAGCTAATTGCTCCCACTTTCAATATGTATCCAGATTAATACTTAGAGTCATCTGGATTAGTGTCAAAGCTTGCATCGGTGTGACCCTTTACGACGAACTCTTTATCACCTCCATAATCGAGAAACATTTCCTTAGTCATCTAGATACTAAGGATAATTTTTGACCGATGTACAGTGATCTACTCCTGGATCACTATTGTACCTCCTTGTCAAACTCATGGCAAGGTACACAACAGGCTTGGTACACAGCATGGCATACATTATAGAACCTATGGCTGAGGCATAGGGAATGACTTTCTCTCTATATTTTTCTGTCGTGGTCAGGCTTTGAGTCTTACTCAACTTCACACCTTACAAATCAGGCAAGAACTCCTTCTTTGACTGATCCATTTTGAACTACTTCAAAATATTATCAGTGTATGTACTCATCGAAAGTCTTATCAAGCGTCCCGATCTATCTCAATAGATCTTGATGCCCAATATGTAAGCTGCTTCACCGAGGTCTTTCTTTGAAAAACTGCTTTCAAACACTCCTTTATGTTTTCCAGAATATTCTACATTATTTCTGATCAACAATATGTCATTCACATATACTTATCAGAAATGTTGTAGTGCTCCCACTCACTTTCTTGTAAATACAGGCTTCATCGTAAGTCTGTATAAAACCATATGCTTTGATCACCTCATCAAAGTGTATATTCAAACTCCAAGATGCTTGCACCAGTCCATAGATGGATGGCTAGAGCTTGCACACTTTGTTAGCACCTTTAGGATCGACAAAACCTTCTGGTTGCATCATATACAACTCCTCTTTGAGATATCCATTCAGGAATGCAGTTTTGACATCCATTTGCCAGATTTCATAATCATAAAATGCGGCAATTGCTAAGATGATACGGACAGACTTAAGCATCGCTATGGGTCAGAAAGTCTCATCGTAGTTAACTCCTTGAACTTTTCAAAAACCTTTCGCAACAAGTCGAGCTTTGTAAACAATAGCATTACCGTCAGCATCGGTCTTCCTCTTGAAGATCCATTTATTTTCGATGGCTTGCCGATCATCGGGCAAGTCAACTAAAGTCCACACTTTGTTCTCATACATGGATCCCATCTCAGATTTCATGGCCTCAAGCCATTTTGTGGAATCTGGGCTCATCATAGCTTCCTCATAGTTCGTAGGTTCACCATGGTCTAGTAACATGACTTCCAGAACTGGGTTGCCATACCACTCTGGTGCGGAACGTACTCTGGTTGATCTACGAAGTTCAGCAGTAACTTGCTCCGAAGTGTCATGATCATCATCATTAGCTTCCTCACTAATTGGTGTAGGAATCACTCGAACTAGTTTATGTGATGTACTACTATCCAATCCGGGAGAAGGTACAATTACCTCAGCAAGTTCCACTTTCCTCCCACTCACTTCTTTCGAGAGAAACTCCTTCTCTAGAAAGGATCCATTCTTAGCAACGAATATCTTGCCTTCGGATCTGAAGGTGTACCCAACAGTCTCCTTTGGGCATCCTATGAAGACACATTTCTTCGACTTGGGTTCGAGCTTATCAGGTTGAAACTTTTTTACATAAGCATCTGATACGTCTTCGTCGTATCTATAATTTTTTATTGTTCCATGCCAATATTCTACAACTTTCATATACTCTTGGCAACTTTCTATACTATCTTTTGGGACTAACATATTGATCCAGTGCCCAGTGCCAGTTCCTGTTTGTTGCATGTTTTTTGTTTCGCTGAATATCCATATCAAACGGAGTCCAAACGGAATAAAAACGGACGGATATTTTTTTTGGCATATATGTGAATTTTGGGAAGCATAACCAACATGAGACGATGCCCGAGTGGGCCACGAGGCAGGGGGTGCGCCCACCAGGGGCAGGCGTGCCCTGGGCCCTCATGGCCACATTGTAAGGTGGTTGACGCCCTTCTTTCGCCGCAATAAAGATAATATCCGGATAAAAATCGTGTCAAAAAATCAGCCCAATCGGAGTTACAGATCTCTGGGAATATAAGAAACGATGAAGGGCCAGAATCTGGGAACACGGAAACAGAGAGAGACAGAGAGACGGATACAATCTCGGAGGGGCTCTTGCCCCTTTGCCGCCATGGAGACCATGGACCAAAGGGGAAACCCTTCTCCCACCTAGGGAGAAGGTCAAGGAAGAAGAAGAAGGAGGGGGCTCTCCCCCTCTCGCTTCCGGTGGCACCGGAGTGCCACCGGGGCCATCATCGTGTGACGGCGATCTACACCAACACCTCCGTCATCTTCACCAACATGTCCATCACCTTCCCCCATCTATCTACATCGGTCCACTCTCCCGCAACCCGTTGTACCCACTACTTGAACATGGTGCTTTATGCTTCATATTATTATCCAATGATGTATTGTCATCCTATGATGTCTGAGTAGATTATCATTGTCCTATTGGTGATTGGTGAATTGCTATGATTAATTTAAACTGCTGGTGTTTATGTTGTTGTCCTTTGGTGCCCATCATATGAGCGCGCGCGTGGATCACACCATACAGTTAGTTGTATGTTGATAGGACTACATATTGGAGGGAAAGAGTGACAGAAGCTTCAACCTAGCGTAGAAATTGATGCATACGTCATTGAAGGGGGACCAATATATCTTAATGCTATGGTTGGGTTTTACCTTAATGAACGTTAGTAGTTGCGGATGCTTGCTAATAGTTCCAATCATAAGTGCATAGAATTCCAAGTAAGGGATGACATGCTAGCACTGGCCTCTCCCACATAGAATTTGCTATCGGTCTAATAACGTAGTCAATTGCTTAGGGGAAATTTTGCAACTCCTACCACCATGTTTCCACACTCGATATATTAACTTTATTGCTTCTTTATCTTAACAACCCCTAGTTTTATTTACGTGCTCTTTATATTCTTGCAAACTTATCCAACAAAAACTACAAAGTACTTCTAGTTTGATACTTGTTCTAGGTAAAGTAAACATCAAGCGTGCGTAGAGTTGTATCGGTGGTCGATAGAACTTGAGGGAATATTTGTTCTGCCTTTAGCTCCTCGTTGGGTTCGACACTCTTACTTATCGAAAGAGGCTACAACTGATCCCCTACACTTGTGGGTTATCAAGACCTTTTTATGGCGCCGTTGCCGGGGAGCAATAGCGTGGGGTGAATATTCTCGTGTGTGCTTGTTTGCTTTATCACTAAGTAGATTTTATTTGCTGTTCTAAGTTGTTTTCTATCTTTAGTTATGGGTAGGAAACACAAAATACCAGAAAAATAGTGGTACATGCTGACCCAATGGTTGAAGAACCACTCAAAATCTATCACACTCCTGAAGCTTTTTACTTGGAACATCTTCGATCCCTATGTGCTCGTGCTGAAACCCCAACTAGCTTAGTTGAGGGAAAATATTTAGATTAGCATGCTTGTTGTGTGCGACACTGCATTTCTGAAAAAGGGAAACTTTTACTGGATCAAATTCATCATTTGCAGTGCTATGCTTGGAATTTATGTGGAATACATGATTGTACTTGTTGTTCTAAAGACCCTAAGAAACACCTTCCTTACCAATGTAATTTTAGTGATGATGGAACCGTATCTTCGTATACAAAGGGTGTTTGTGATTATTAGGATGTTCAACAAATTGAAGAAATTGTTGCTTTTAGGGGTACTTGTGAAATTGCTTCCTTTTATTGAAGAATGTGATACTACTCTCTACAAATCTGAAAATTTGGCCATACTTAAATATTGCTATGAAAATTATGCTTCTAATCCTTATATTAAACCATATATTGAGGACTCCTCCGCTGTCCAAGAAGAGACTAATATTTTGCAGGAAACTATGGAAGAAGAAACTTATGACATTGTGAGCTCATTAGATGAAATAGATGATGAGCAGAGCGAAGAATAAAAGGAGTAAGAGCGGATTAGCTACCCGTTCCAACCTTCTAATGAGAGTAACTCTTCAACTCATACATTGTTTAATTTCCCTTCGTGCTTACCGAAGGATGAATGCTATGATGATTGCTATGATCCCTTGGATTCTTTTGAAATATCCCTATTTGATGATGCTTGCTATGCTTGTGTCCAAGATGCCAATATGAATTATGCTTATGGAGATGAACTTGCTATAGTTCCTTATGTTAAACATGAGATAGTTGCTATTGCACCCACACATGATAGTCCTATTATCTTTTTGAATTCTCAAAACTACACTATATCGGAGAAGTTTGCACTTATTAAGGATTATATTGATGGGTTGCCTTTTCCCGTTACACATGATGTTTTTGATGAGTATAATATGCATGTGCTTGCTTCTCCTACTTGCAATTATTATGAGAGAGGGACTACATCTCCGCCTCTCTATGTTTCCAACACGACAAAATTGCAAGAAACTGCTTATACTATGCATTGGCCTTTACGTGATGTGCATGAATTGTTCTTGTATGACATGCCTATGCATAGTAAGAGAGTTAGACTTCATTGTTTCATGACGCATATCACTTTGTGCTCACTACTAAATGCCAAATCATTGCTAATTAAAATTGGCTTTGATATACCTTGGGATCCGGGTGGATCTATTACTTGAGCACTATATGCCTAGCTTAATGGCTTTAAAGAAAGCGCTGCCAGGGAGACAACCCAAAAGTTTTAGAGAGTCATTTATTTCTGTTGTGTGCTTTTATAAGTTTAAAAACAAAAATAAATAAAGAGGGGAACCTAAAACTTTTTCAAAAATAAAAGTGAAAGTAAGAAGGACGAGCACCATTGAAATGTGGGAGCTCCTTGAACTTTGTTCATGCCCATGGAAACTTTGCAAATCTTGAATTACAAAAACTTTTCAACAAAAATAATTATCCGCTTGTACAATTCCATTGTATTATAAAAATAATATGCCAAGAGTTTCCTTTAGGATGATTAAACTGCTTGTTGGTTTGTGCGGTGCAAAAACAGAAACTTTGGCTGTAGTGCACGATTTTACATTTTTTACTGGAACGTCGAAAGGATCTGAAACTTTTTGCAAAGTCTTTCTATAAAAATTGTTGATTTTCCTATTTTTCCATAATTTTTAGAGTTACAAAAGTATGGTTAATGTTCTGATTACTACAGAATGTCCTGTTTTCACAGATTGATGTTATAGCTTCATTATTTGCATATGTTTGAATTCTTGTTGATGCCTCCTTGACTTGGGGCTGTAGAATTATGATAGCATACAGTGGGTAATGTTTGTTTATAATTATACAATAATGTTAGAGCAGTACATGATGGGATTTTATTGATCATATGCACTAACCCCGCCACTAAAAGTTCGGTTAAGTTTTGTGTGGATGAAGTGTTCAAAGATCGAGGATGTCTCGATGTGAGAAGAAGGAGGAGAGGCAAGAGCTCAAGCTTGGGGATGCCCAAGGCATCCCAAGTAAATATTTAAGGAGACTCAAGCGTCTAAGCTTGGGGATGCCCCGGAAGGCATCCCATCTTTCTTCAACAAGTATCCGTATGTTTTTGGATTCATTTCGTTCACATGATATGCGTAAACTCTTGGAGCGTCGTGTGCTTTTTTATTTTTCCTTTTAATAAATGCACCATGCTGGTATGAGATAGTCCTTGGTTGATTTATAGAATGCTCTTTGCACTATACTTATATCTTTTGAGTATGTCTTTATAGAATGCTTAATGTGATTCACTTATATCATTTGAAGTTTGGATTGCGTGTTTCTCCTCACATAGAAAACCGTAATATGTAGAATGCTCTTTTGCTTCACTTATATTTGTTGGAGCGTGGGCATAACTTTTGTAGAAAGAATTAAAACTCTCTTGCTTCACTTATATCTATTTTGAGAGTTGACAGGAATTGGTCATTCACATGGTTAGTCATAAAATCCTACATAAACTTGTAGATCGCTGAATATGATATGTTTGATTCCTTGCAATAGTTTTGCGATATAAAGATGGTGATATTAGAGTCATGCCGGTGGGTAGTTGTGGATTGTAGAAATACTTGTGTTGAGGTTTGTGATTCCTGTAGCATGCACGTATGGTGAACCGTTATGTGACGAAGTTGGAGCATGATTTATATATTGAGTGTCATCCTTTGTGTGGAGGTCAAGGGCGTGCGATGGTTAACTCCTACCAACCTCCCCCCTAGGAGCATGCGTGTAGTACTTGGTTTCGATGGCTAATAAATTTTTGCAATAAGTATGTGAGTTCTTTATGACTAATGCTGAATCCATGGATTATATGCACTCTCACCCTTCCACCACCGCTAGCCTCTCTTGTACCGTGCAACTTTCGCCGGTACCATACACCCACCATATACCTTCCTCAAAACAGCCACCATACCTACCTATTATGGCATTTACATAGCCATTCCGAGATATATTGCCATGTAACTCCACCGTTCCGTTTATTATGACATGCACCATCATTGTCATATTACCTTGCATGATCGTAAGATAGCTAGCATGATGTTTCAATGGCTTGTCCCTTTTTTGATGTCATTGCTACGCTAGATCATTGCACATCCCGGTACACTGCCGGAGGCTTTCACATAGAGTCATATTTTGTTATAGCTTCGAGTTGTAATCTTTGAGTTGTAAGTAAATAAAAGTGTGATGACTTCATTATTAGAGAATTGTCCCATGTGAGGAAAGGCCAAATAAAAAAAGGAGATGGCCTAAAAAATAT
This sequence comes from Secale cereale, assembly GCA_902687465.1. NCBI lineage: Eukaryota > Viridiplantae > Streptophyta > Magnoliopsida > Poales > Poaceae > Secale > Secale cereale. The sequence continues at coordinate 239,452,842 of LR738715.1, read as the reverse complement.
AGAGAGGGGCTAAAAAAAGGAAAGCCCCTCCAAAAAAACAAATAAATGAGAGAAAAGAGATAAGGGACAATGCTACTATCCTTTTCCACACTTGTGCTTCAAAGTAGCACCATTATCTTCATAATAGAGAGTCTCTTGTATTGTCACTTCCATATACTAGTGGGAATTTTCATTATAGAACTTGGCTTGTATATTCCAACGACGGGCTTCCACAAATGCCCCAGGTCTTCATGAGCAATCAAGTTGATGCACACCCACTAGTTTTATTTTTGAGCTTTCATACACTTATAGCTCTAGTGCATCCGTTACATGGCAATCCCTACTCACTCACATTGATATCGATTGATGGACATCTCCATAGTCCATTGATTTGCCTAGTTGATGTGAGACTTTCTCCCTCCTTTTGTCTATCACCACCTTCTATTCCACCCATAGTGTTATGTCCATGGCTCACGCTCATGTATTGCGTGAAAGTTGAAAAAGTTTGAGAATACTAAAGTACGAAACAATTGCTTGGCTAAAACCGGGGTTGTGCATGATTTAAATACTTTGTGTGGTGAAGATGGAGCATAGCCAGACCATATGATTTTGTAGGGATAAATTTCTTTGGCCATATTATTTTAAAGAGACATGATTGCTTTATTAGTATGCTTGAAGTATTATTGTCCTAATGTCAAATGATAGACTATTGCTTTGAATCACTCGTGTCTTAAAATTCATGCCATGATTAGATTACATGATCAAGATTATGCTAGGTATCATTCCAAATCAAAAATTATCTTTTTTATCATTTACCTACTCGAGGACGAGTAGGAATTAAGCTTGGGGATGTTGATACGTCTCCATCGTATCTATAATTTTTGATTGTTCCATGCCAATATTCTCCAACTTTGATATACTTTTGGCAACTTTTTATACTATTTTTGGGACTAACATATTGATCCAATGCACAGTGCCAGTTCCTGTTTGTTGCATGTTTTTTGTTTCGTAGAATATTCATATCAAACGGATTCCAAACAGAATTAAAACGGAGGGAGATTTTTTTGAAATATATGTGAATTTTGGGAAGCGTAACCAATATGAGACGATGCCCGAGTGGGCCACGAGGCAGGGGGCGCGCCCACGAGGGGCAGGCGCGCCCTGGGCCCTCGTGGCCACACCGTAAGGTGGTTGACGCCCTTCTTTTGCCGCAATAAAGCTAATATCCAGATAAAAATCATGTCAAAAAATCAGCACAGTCGGAGTTACGGATCCCCGAGAATATAAGAAACGGTGAAGGGCCAGAATCTGGCAACAGAGAAACATAGAGAGACAGAGAGACAGACCCAATCTCGGAGGGGCTCTCTCCCCTCCGCCGCCAGGGACACCATGGAACAGAAGGGAAACCCTTCTCCCACCTAGGGAGAAGGTCAAGGAAGAAGAAGGAGGGGGGGGGCTCTCTCCCCCTCGCTTCCGGTGGCACCGGAGTGCCACCGGGGCCATCATCTTGTGACGGCGATCTACACCAACACCTCCGTCATCTTCACCAACATCTCCATCACCTTCCCCCATCTATCTACAGCGGTCCACTCTCCCACAACCCGCTATACCCACTACTTGAACATGGTGCTTTATGCTTCATATTATTATCCAATGATGTGTTGCCATCCTATGATGTCTCAGTAGATTATCGTTGTCCTATCGGTGATTGGTGAATTGCTATGATTGATTTAAATTGCTTGTGTTTATGTTGTTGTCCTTTGGTGCCCATCATATGAGCGCGTGCGTGGATCACACCATAGGGTTAGTTGTATGTTGATAGGACTACATATTGGAGGGCAAGAGTGACAGAAGCTTCAACCTAGCGTAGAAATTGATGCATATGGGATTGAAGGGGGGCCAATATATCTTAATGCTACGGTTCGTATTACCTTAATGAACGTTAGTAGTTGCGGATGCTTGCTAATAGTTCCAATCGTAAGTGCATAGAATTCCAAGTAAGGGATGACATGCTAGCAGTGGCCTCTCCCACATAAAACTTGCTATCGGTCTAGTAATGTAGTCAATTGCTTAGGGGCAATTTCGCAACTCCTACCACCACTTTTCCACACTCACTATATTAACTTTATTGCTTCTTTATCTTAACAGCCCCTAGTTTTATTTACGTGCTCTTTATATTCTTACAAACTTATCCAACAAAAACTACAAAGTACTTCTAGTTTCATACTTGTTCTAGGTAAAGTAAACATCAAGCGTGCGTAGAGCTGTATCGGTGGTCGATAGAACTTGAGGGAATATTTTTTTTGCCTTTAGCTCCTCGTTGGGTTCAACACTCTTACTTATCGAAAGAGGCTATAACTGATTCCCTACACTTGTGGGTTATCAAGAGCATCGCAGCCCCAAACTTTAAGAAACAACAACTTTGGTTTCTAGCCAAACCACAGTTCATAAGGTCTCGTCTGAACGGATTTAGACGGTGCCCTTATTTAACGTGAATGCAGCTGTCTCTAATGTATAACCCAAAACGATAGTGGTAAATCGGTAAGAGACATCATAGATCGCACCATATCTAATAAAGTACGGTTATGACGTCCGGACACACCATTATGCTGTGGTGTTCCGGGTGGCGTGAGTTATGAAACTATTCCATATTGTTTCAAATGAAGACCAAACTCGTAACTCAAATATTCGCCTCCACGATCAGATCGTAGAAACTTTATTTTCTTGTTACGATGATTCTCTACTTCACTCTAAAATTCTTTGAACTTTTCAAATGTTTCAGACTTGTGTTTCATCAAGTGGATGTACCCATATCTGCTCAAATCATCAGTGAAGGTCAAAAAATAATGATACTCGCCGCGAGCCTCAACACTTATCGGTCCACATACATCACTATGTATGATTTCCAATAAATTAGTTGCTCGCTCCATTGTTCCGGAGAACGGAGTTTTTGTCATCTTGCCCATGAGGCATGGTTCGCAAGCACCAAGTGATACATAATCAAGTGATTCCAAAAGTCCATCACTATGGAGTTTCTTCATGCGCTTTACACCAATATGACCTAAACAGCAGTGCCACAAATAAATTGCACTATCATCATTAACCTTGCATCTTTTGGCTTTAATATTATGAATATGTGTATCACTACGATCGAGATCCAACAAACTATTTTTATTGGGTGTATGACCATCGAAGGTTTTATTCATGTAAACAGAATAACAATTATTTTTTGACTTTAAATGAATGACCGTATTGCAACAAACATGATCAAATCATATTCGTGCTCAACACAAATGCCAAATAACATTTATTTAGGTTCTACACCAATCCCGAAAGTATAGGGAGTGTGCGATGATGATCATATCAATCTTGGAACCACTTCCAACACACATCATCACTTCACTTTTAACTAGTCTATGTTCATTTTGCAACTCTCATTTCGAGTTACTAATTTGAGCAACTGAACCGGTATCAAATACCCAGGGGTTGCTATGAAGACTAGTAAAGTACACATCAATAATCTATATATTTAATATACCTTTGTTCACTTTGCCATCCTTCTTATCCGCCAAGTATTAGGGCAGTTCCACGTCCAGTGACCATTTCATTTGTAGTAGAAGCACTTAGTTTCAGGCTTGAGTTTAGCTTTCGGTTTCTTCACGGGAGTGACAACTTGCTTGTCATTCTTAATGAAGTTCCCCTTCTATCCCTTTGCCCTTTTCTTGAAACAAGTGGTCTTGTTAACCATCAACACTTGATGCTCTTTCCTGATTTCTACCTTCGCCGATTTCAGCATCGCGAAGAGCTCGGGAATTACATTTGTCAACCCTTGCATATTATAGTTCATCACGAAGTTCTAATAACTTCGTGATAGTGTCTAGAGAACTTTGTCAATTACTATCTTATTTGGAAGATTAACTCCCACTTGATTCAAGCAATTTGTAGTACCCAGACCATCTGAGCACATGCTCACTGGTTGAGCTATGCTCCTCCATCTTGTAGGCAAAGTATTGTCAGAGGTCTCATACCGCTTGACACGGGCATGAGTATGAAATACTAATTTCAACTCTTGGAACATCTTATATGCTCCGTGGCATTCAAAACGTTTTTGAAGTCCCGGTTATAAGTCGTAAAGCATGGCGCACTAAACTAACAAGTAGTCATCATACCGAGCTTGTCAAACATTCATAATGTCTGCATCTGCTCCTCCAATAGGTTTGTCACCTAGCGGTGCATCAAGGACATAATACTTCTGTGCAGCAATGAGGAAAAATCCTCAGATCACGGACCAAGTCCGCATCATTGCTACTAACATCTTTCAATTTCTCTGGGAACATATAAAATAAATGGGGAGCTACATCGCGAGCTATTGATCTACAAAATAGATATGCTAATACTACCAGGACTAAGTTCATGATAAATTAAAGTTCAATTAATCAAATTACTTAAGAACTCCCACTTAGACAGACATCTCTCTAATCATCTAAGTGATCACATGATCCATATCAACTAAACCATGTCCGATCATCACGTGAGATGGAGTAGTTTTCAATGGTGAACATCTTATGCTGATCATATCTACTATATGATTCATGCTCGACCTTTCAGTCTCCAGTATTCCGAGGCCATATCTGCATATGCTAGGCTCGTCAAGTTTAACCCGAGTATTCTGCATGTGCAAAACTGTCTTACACCCGTTGTATTTGAACGTAGAGCTTATCACACCCGATCATCATGTGGTGTCTCGGCACGACGAACTTTCACAACGGTGCATACTCAGGGAGAACACTTATACCTTGAAATTTAGTGGGAGATCATCTTATAATGCTACTGTCGATCTAAGCAAAAGAAGATGCATAAAAGATAAACATCACATGCAATCAAAATATGTGACATGATATGGCCATCATCATCTTGTGCTTTTGATCTCCATCTCCAAGGCATCGTCATGATCACCATCATCACCGGCGCGACATCTTGATCTCCATCTAGCATCATTGTCGTCTCGCCAACTATTGCTTCCACGACTATCACTACCGCTTAGTGATAAAGTAAGCAATTACATGGCGATTGCATTTAATACAATAAAGCGACAACCATATGGCTCCTGCTAGTTGCCGATAACTTTACAAAACATGATCATCTCATACAATAACGTATAAATCATCACTCTTGACCATAACACATCACAACATGCCCTGCAAAAACAAGTTAGACGTCCTCTACTTTGTTGTTGCAAGTTTTACGTGGCTGCTACGGGCTTAGCAAGAATCGTTCTTACCTACGCATACTAAAACCACAACGATTTTTCATCAAGTATGTGTTGTTTTAACCTTCACAAGGACCGGGCGTAGCCACACTCGATTCAACTAAAGTTGGAGAAACTGACACCCGCCAGCCACCGGTGTGCAAAGCACGTCGGTAGGACCAGTCTCGCGTAAGCGTACGTGTAATGTCGGTCCGGGCCGCTTCATCCAACAATACCTCCGAATCAAAGTATGACATGCTGGTAAGCAGTATGACTATTATCGTCCACAACTCACTTCTGTTCTACTCATGCATATCATCTACGCATAGACCTGGCTCATGATGCCACTGTTGGGGAACGTAGTATTTCGAAATTTTCCTACGATCATGCAAGATCTATCTACTAGATGCATAGCAACGAGAGGGGGGAGTGTGTCTACGTACCCTCGTAGACAGTAAGCGGAAGCGTCTAGTGACGCGATTAATGTAGTCGAACGTCTTCGTGATCCAACCGATCAAGCACCGAACATACAACACCTCCGCGTTCAGCACACGTTCAGATCGATGACGTTCCACGAGCTCTTGATCCAATTGATCTTCATGGGAGAGTTTCGTCAGCACGACGGCGTGGTGACGGAGATGATGAAGCTACCGGCACAGGGCTTCGCCTAAGCACTTCAATGGTATGACCGAGGTGTATTTCTGTGGAGGGGGGCACCGCACACGGCTAAAAGATCAATAATCAACTTGTGTGTCCATGGGGTGCCCCCCACCCCCGTATATAAACGAGTGGAGGAGGGGGAGAGGCCGGCCCTCTCTATGGCGCGCCCTAGGGGAGTCCTACTCCCATCGAGAGTAGGATTCCCCCTTTCCTAGTAGAACTAGGAGCCCTTCCAAGTAGTAGGAGTAGAAGAGAAAGAAAGGGAAAAGAGAAGAGAAGGAAGGAGGGGGCGCCGCCCCTCCCCCTAGTCCAATTCGGACTAAGCCTTGGGGGGGCATGCAGCTTACTTCTCTCTTTCCCCTAAAGTCTAATAAGGCCCATATACTCCCCGATGAATTCCCGTAACTCTCAGGTACTCCGAAAAATACCTGAATCACTCGAAACCTTTCCGATGTCCGAATATAGTCGTCCAATATATCGATCTTTACATCTCGACCATTTCGAGACTCCTAGTCATGTCCCCGATCTCATCCGGGACTCAGAACTACCTTCGGTACATCAAAACACATAAACTCATAATACCGATCGTCACCGAACGTTAAGTTTGCGGACCCTACGGGTTCGAGAACTATGTAGACATGACCGAGACTCATCTCCGGTCAATAACCAATAGAGGAACCTAGATGCTCATATTGGTTCCTACATATTCTACGAAGATCTTTATCGATCAAACCGCATAACAACATACGTTGTTCCTGTTGGGGATCGTAGCAGAAAATCAAAAATTTTCCTACGCGTCACCAAGATCTATCTATGGAGTAATCTAGCAACGAGCATAAAGGAGAGTGAGTGCATCTACATACCCTTCTAGATTGCGAGCGGAAGCGTTCAAGAGAACGGGGATGATGGAGTCGTACTCGTCGTGATCCAAATCACCGATGATCCTAGCGCCGAACGGACGGCACCTCCGTGTTCAACACACGTACGGAGCGGGGACGTCTCCTCCTTCTTGATCCAGCAAGGGGGGAGGAGAGGTTGATGGAGATCCAGCAGCACGACGGCGTGGTGGTGGAAGTAGCGGGATTCCAGCAGGGCTTCGCCAAGCGCTGCGGGAGGAGGGAGATGTGTCACGGGAGGGAGAGGGAGGCGCCAGGGCTTGGGGTGCTGCTCCCATGCGCCTCCCCACTATATATAGGGGTGGAGGGGGCTGGTTTCTTGCCCTCCAAGTCCATTGGGGCGTTGGCAAAGGTGGGGGAAAGAAATCCCATCATTTCCTTTCCCCGCCGATTGTTATCCCCCCTTTTTAGGGATCTTGATCTTATCCCTTCGGGATATGATCTTATTCCTTCTAAGGGGGGATCTTGGTAACCCTTGACCAGGGGTGTGGGGCCTTGCCCCCACTACCCACGTTCATGTGGGTCCCCCCATGCAGGTGGGCCCCACTTCGGAACCTTCTAGAACCTTCCCGGTACAATACCGAAAAATCCCGAACATTTTCCGGTGGCCAAAATAGGACTTCCTATATATAAATCTTTACCTCCGGACCATTCCGGAACTCCTCGTGACGTCCGGGATCTCATCCGGGACTCCGAACAACTTTCGGGTTTCCGCATACTTATATCTCTACAACCCTAGCGTCACCGAACCTTAAGTGTGTAGACCCTACGGGTTCGGGAGACACGCAGACATGACCGAGACGACTCTCCGGTCAATAACCAACAGCGGGATCTGGATACCCATGTTGGCTCCCACATGTTCCACGATGATCTCATCGGATGAACCACGATGTCAAGGATTCAATCAATCCCGTATACGATTCCCTTTGTCTATCGGTGTAGCACTTGCCCGAGATTCGATCGTCGGTATACCGATACCTTGCTCAATCTCGTTACCGGCAAGTCTCTTTACTCGTTCCGTAACACATCATCCCGTGATCAACTCCTTGATCACAAATTGTGCACATTATGATGATGTCCTACCGAGTGGGCCCAGAGATACCTCTCCGTCATATGGAGTGACAAATCCCAGTCTCGATTCGTGCCAACCCAAAAGACACTTTCGGAGATACCTGTAGTGCACCTTTATAGCCACCCAGTTACGTTGTGACGTTTGGTACACCCAAAGCATTCCTACGGTATCCGGGAGTTGCACAATCTCATGGTCTAAGGAAAAGATACTTGACATATAGAAAAGCTTTAGCATACGAACTACACGATCTGTGCTAGGCTTAGGATTGGGTCTTGTCCATCACATCATTCTCCTAATGATGTGATCCCGTTATCAACGACATCCAATGTCCATGGTCAGGAAACCGTAACCATCTATTGATCAACGAGCTAGTCATCTAGAGGCTTACTAGGGACATGGTGTTTGTCTATGTATCCACACATGTATCTGAGTTTCCTATCAATACAATTCTAGCATGGATAATAAACAATTATCATGAACAAGGAAATATAATAATAACCAATTTATTATTGCCTCTAGGGCATATTTCCAACAGTCTCCTACTTGCACTAGAGTCAATAATCTAGTTCACATCGCCATGTGATTAACACTCATAGGTCACATCACCATGTGACTAACATCCAAAGAGTTCACTAGAGTCAGTAATCTAGTTCACATCAATATGTGATTAACACTCAATGAGTTCTGGGTTTGATCATGTTATGCTTGTGAGAGAGGTTGTAGTCAATGGGTCTGCAACATTCAGATCGCTATGTACTTTGCAAAACTTTATGTCATATCGTAGATGCTGCTACCACGTTCCACTTGGAGCTATTCCAAACTGTTGCTCCATTATACGTATCCGGTATCTCTACTCAAAGTTATCCGGATAGGTGTTAAGCTTGCATCGACGTAACTCTTTACGTCGAACTCTTTATCACCTCCATAACCGAGAAACATTTCCTTATTCCTCCAAGGATAATTTTTGACCACTATCTGGTGATCCACTCCTGGATCACCTTTGTACCCTCTTGCCAGACATGTGGCAAGGCACACATCAGGTGCGGTACTCATCATGGCATACCGTATAGAGCCTATGACAAAAGCATAGGGGACGACCTTCGTCCTTCCTCTTCCTTCTGCCGTGGTCAAGTTTTGAGTCTTACTCAACTTCACACCTTATAACTCAGGTAAGAATTCCTTCTTTAACTGACCTATTTTGAACTCCTTCAAAATCATGTCAAAGGTGTGTGTTCCTTTTGAAAGTATCATCAGACGTCTTGATCTATCTCTATAGATCTTGATGCTCAATATGTAAGCAGCTTTATCCAGGTCTTCCTTTGAAAAACTCCTTTCAAACAACCCTTTACGCTTTCCAGAAATTCAACATCATTTCGGATCAACCATATGTCATTCACATATACTTATCAGAAATGTTGTAGTGCTCCCACTCACTTTATTGCAAATACAAGTTTCTAACAAACTTTGTATACCCAAAAACTTTGATCACTCCATCAAAGCGTATATTCCGACTCCGAGATGCTTGCTCTAGTCCATGGAAGGATCGCTGGAGCTAGCATACCTTTTAGCATCCTTAGGATCAACAAAACCTTTCTGATTGTATCACATACAACCTTTCCTTACGGAAACTGGTAAGAAAACTTGTTTTGACATCCATCTGTCAGATTTCATAAATGCAGCTTATGCTAACTTGATTCCGACGGACTTAAGCATCGCTACGGGTGAGAAAATCTCATCGTAGTCAACTCCTTGAACTTGTGAAAAACTCTTCGCCACAAGTCGACCTTCATAGACGGTGACATTACCGTCCATGTCCGTCTTCTTCTTAAATATCCATCTATCTCAATGGCTTGCCGATCATCGAGCAAGTCCACCAAAGTCCATACTTTGTTTTGATACATGAATCCTATCTCGGACTTCTCGGCTTCTAACCATTTGTCGGAATATGGGCCCACCATCGCTTCTCCATAGTTCGTAGGTTCATTGTTGTCCAACAACATGACATTTAAGACAGGATCACCGTACCACTCAGGAGTAGTACTTATCCTTGTCGACCTACGAGGTTTGATAGCAACTTGATCCGAAACTTCATGATCACTATCATTAGTTTCCTCTTCAACAGTCGTAGGTTCCACAGAAACATCTTTCTGTGTTGCACTACTTTCCGGTTGAAGTGAGGGTTCGAAAACCTTATCAAGTTCTATCTTCCTCCCACTCAATTCTTTCGAGAGAAACTCTTTCTCGAGAAAGGACCCATTCTTAGTGACAAACATTTTTGTCCTTGGATCTGAGATAGAAGGTATACCCAACCGTTACCAGTGGGTATCCCATGAAGATGTATTTGTCCGCTTTGGGTTCGAGCTTTTCCCGGCTGAAGCCATAAGCCTCGCAGCCCCAAACATTGAGAAACGACAACTACGGTTTCTTGCCAAACCATACGACGTCGTCTCAACGTACTTAGATGGTGCCCTATCTAAAGTGAATGCAGCTGTCTCTAATGCATAACCTCAAAATAATAGCGGTAGATCGGTAAGAGACATCATAGATCGTACCATATCTCATAAGGTTCGATTATGACGTCCAGACACACCATTACGCTGTGGTGTTCCAGGTGGCTTCAACAGCAAAACAATTCCACAATGTCTTAAGTGATTGCCAAACTCACAACTCAGAAAATCTTCCCTTGATCAGATCGTAGGAACATGATCTTCTTGTTATGATGATTCTTAACTTCACTCTGAAATTGCTTGAACTTTTCAAACGTTTCAGACTTTTGCTTCATTAAGTAAATATACCCATATCTACTCAAATCGTCAGTGAAGATGAGAAAATAATGATATCCACCACACGCCTTAATTCTCATTGGATCACACACATCAGCATGTATGATTTCCAACAAGTCACTTGCCCGTTTCATTGTACCTGAAAACGGGGTCTTAGTCATCCTGCCCATGAGGCATGGCTTGCATGTGTCAAGCGATTCAAAATCAAGTGACTCCAAACGTCCATCAGCATGGAGTTTCTTCATGCATTTTATGCCAAAATGACCTAAGCGGCAGTGCCACAAGAAAGTGGTACTATCATTATGAACTCTACATCTTTTGGCATTAATATTATCATCATGTGTATTGCTATAATCGAGATTCAATAAACCATTGGGTGCATGACCATAAAGGTATTATTCATGTAAACAGAATAACCATTATTCTCTAACTTAAATGAATAACCGTATTGCAATGAACATGATCTAATCATATTCATGCTCAACGTAGACACCTGATAACATTTATCTAGGTTCAACACTAATCCCGAAAATAGAGGGAGCGTGCGATGGTGATCTTATCATCCTTGGAAACCCTTCCAACACATCGTCACCTCGCCCTTAGCTAGTCTCCGTTCAGTCCGTAGCTTTTGCTTCAAGTCACTAATAATAGCAACTGAACCGGTATCCAATACCCAGGTGCTACAAGGAGTACTAGTGAGGTACACATCAATAATACGTATATCAAATATACTTTGTTGAAGTTTCCAGCTATTCTTATCTACCATGTATTTGGGGTAGTTCCGCTACCATGTGACCGTTCCCCTTACAATAGAAGCACTTAGTCTCGAGGTTTGGGTTCAACCATTGGGTTCCTTCATTAGAGCGACAACTGGTTTGCCATTCATGAAGTTTCCCTTCTAGCCCTTGCCCCTTTTTGAAACCAGTGATCTTGTTAAACCATCAACACTTGATGCTCCTTCTTGATTTCTACTTTCGCGGTCTTAAGAACCGCTAATAGCTCCGGGATCATCTCCATCCTTTGCATGTCATAGTTCATCACGAAGTTCTAGTAGCTTGGTGATAGTGTCCAGAGAATTATGTCAACCACTATCTCACCTGGAAGATTAACTCCCACTTGGTTCAAGTGATTTTAGCACCCAGACATTCTGAGCACATGCTCACTAGTTGAGCCATTCTCCTCCATCTTTTTGGCAAAAGAACTTGTCAGAGGTCTCATACCTCTCAACACGAGCATGAGCCTGAAATCCCAATTTCAGCTCTTAGAACATCTCATATGTTCTATGGCGTTCAAAACGTCATTGGAATCCCGATTCTAAGACGTAAAGTATGGTGCACTAAACTATCAAGTAGTCATCAGGACGTGTCTCTCAGGTGTTCACAACATCCACAGACAACGTTGTAGGGGTTTGCACATCGAGCGGTGCATCAAAGACGTAAGCTTTCTGTGCAGCAGTGAGGACACTCCTCGGACTACGGACCCAGTCCGCATCATTGCTTACAATATCTTTCAACTTAGTCTTTCTCTAGGATCGTATTAAACAGGGAGCTACAACGCAGTTATTGGTCTACAACATAATTTGCGAAGACAACTTAGACTATTGTTCATGACAATGAAGTTCATCTAATGAACTCCCACTCAGATAGACATCTCTCTAGTCATCTAAGTGATACATGATCCGAATCGACTAGGCCGTGTCCGATCATCACGTGAGACGGACTAGTCATCAACGGTGAACATCTTCATGTTGATCGTATCTTCTATACGACTCATGTTCGACCTTTCGGTCTTCCGTGTTCCGAGGCCATGTCTGTACATGCTAGGCTCGTCAAGTCAACCCTAAGTGTATTGCGTGTGTAAATCTGGCTTACACCCGTTGTATGCGAACGTTAGAACCTATCACACTCGATCATCACGTGGTGCTTCGGAACAACGAACCTTAGCAACGGTGCACAGTTAGGGGAAACACAATTCTTGAAATTTTAGTGAGAGATCATCTTATTCACTACCGTCGTTCTAAGCAAATAAGATGAAAAACATGATAAACATCACATGCAATCAAATAGTGACATGATATGGCCAATATCATTTTGCTCCTTTTGATCTTCATCTTCGGGGCTCCATGATCATCATTGTCACCGGCATGACACCATGATCTCCATCATCGTGTCTTCATGAAGTCGTCTCGCCAAACATTACTTCTACTACTATGGCTAACGTTTAGCAATAAAGTAAAGTAATTACTTGGCGTTATTCAGTGACACGCAGGTCATACAATAAATAAGACAACTCATATGGCTCCTGCCGGTTGTCATTCTCATCGACATGCAAGTCGTGATTCCTATTACAAGAACATGATCAATCTCATACATCACACATATATCATTCATCACATCCTTTTGGCCATATCACATCACACGGCACATGCTGCAAGAACAAGTTAGACGTCCTCTAATTGTTGTTGCAAGTTTTTACGTGGCTGATATAGGTTTCTAGCAAGAACGTTTCTTACCTACGCCAAAACCACAACGTGATATGCCAATTTCTATTTACCCTTCATAAGGACCCTTTTCATCGAATCCGATCCGACTAAAGTGGGAGAGACAGTCACCCGCTAGCCACCTTATGCAACTAGTGCATGTCAGTCGGTGGAACCTGTCTCACGTAAGAGTACGTGTAAGGTCGGTCCGGGCCGCTTCATCCCACGATGCCGCCGAATCAAGATAAGACTAGTAACGGCAAGAGAATTGACATGATCTACGCCCACAACTACTTTGTGTTCTACTCGTGCAAGATACTACGCATAGACCTAGCTCATGATGCCACTGTTGGGGATCGTAGCAGAAAATCAAAAATTTTCCTACGCGTCACCAAGATCTATCTATGGAGTAATCTAGCAACGAGCATAAAGGAGAGTGAGTGCATCTACATACCCTTGTAGATTGCGAGCGGAAGCGTTCAAGAGAACGGGGATGATGGAGTCGTACTCGTCGTGATCCAAATCACCGATGATCCTAGCGCCGAACGGACGGCACCTCCGTGTTCAACACACGTACGGAGGGGGGACGTCTCCTCCTTCTTGATCCAGCAAGGGGGGAGGAGAGGTTGATGGAGATCCATCAGCACGACGGCGTGGTGGTGGAAGTAGCGGGATTCCAGCAGGGCTTCGCCAAGCGCTGCGGGAGGAGGGAGATGTGTCACGGGAGGGAGAGGGAGGCGCCAGGGCTTGGGGTGCTGCTCCCATGCACCTCCCCACTATATATAGGGGTGGAGGGGGCTGGTTTCTTGCCCTCCAAGTCCATTGGGGCGTTGGCAAAGGTGGGGGAAAGAAATCCCGTCATTTCCTTTCCCCACCGATTGTTATCCCCCCTTTTTAGGGATCTTGATCTTATCCCTTCGGGATATGATCTTATTCCTTCTAAGGGGGGATCTTGGTGCGCCTTGACCAGGGGTGTGGGGCCTTGCCCCCACTACCCACGTTCATGTGGGTCCCCCCATGCAGGTGGGCCCCACTTCGGAACCTTCTAGAACCTTCCCGGTACAATACCGAAAAATCCCGAACATTTTCCGGTGGCCAAAATAGGACTTCCTATATATAAATCTTTACCTCCGGACCATTCCGGAACTCCTCGTGACGTCCGGGATCTCATCCGGGACTCCGAACAACTTTCGGGTTTCCGCATACTTATATCTCTACAAACCTAGCGTCACCGAACCTTAAGTGTGTAGACCCTACGGGTTCGGGAGACACGCAGACATGACCGAGACGACTCTCCGGTCAATAACCAACAGCGGGATCTGGATACCCATGTTGGCTCCCACATGTTCCACGATGATCTCATCGGATGAACCACGATGTCAAGGATTCAATCAATCCCGTATACGATTCCCTTTGTCTATCGGTATAGCACTTGCCCGAGATTCGATCGTCGGTATACCGATACCTTGCTCAATCTCGTTACCGGCAAGTCTCTTTACTCGTTCCGTAACACATCATCCCGTGATCAACTCCTTGATCACATATTGTGCACATTATGATGATGTCCTACCGAGTGGGCCCAGAGATACCTCTCCTTCATACGGAGTGACAAATCCCAGTCTCGATTCGTGCCAACCCAAAAGACACTTTCGGAGATACCTGTAGTGCACCTTTATAGCCACCCAGTTACGTTGTGACGTTTGGTACACCCAAAGCATTCCTACGGTATCCGGGAGTTGCACAATCTCATGGTCTAAGGAAAAGATACTTGACATATAGAAAAGCTTTAGCATACGAACTACACGATCTGTGCTAGGCTTAGGATTGGGTCTTGTCCATCACATCATTCTCCTAATGATGTGATCCCGTTATCAACGACATCCAATGTCCATGGTCAGGAAACCGTAACCATCTATTGATCAACGAGCTAGTCATCTAGAGGCTTACTAGGGACATGGTGTTTGTCTATGTATCCACACATGTATCTGAGTTTCCTATCAATACAATTCTAGCATGGATAATAAACAATTATCATGAACAAGGAAATATAATAATAACCAATTTATTATTGCCTCTAGGGCATATTTCCAACAGTTCCCTTTGTCATCCGTATGTTAGTTGCCCGAGATTCGATCGTCGGTATCTCAATACCTAGTTCAATCTCATTACCGGCAAGTCTCTTTACTCTTCCTTAATGCATCATCTCGTGACTAACTCATTGGTCATTTGCTTGCAAGGCTTATAGTGATGTGCATTATTGAGAGGGCCCAGAGATACCTCTCCGACACTCGGAGTGACAAATCCTATTCTTGATCTATGCCAACACCACGAACACCTTCGGAGACACCTGTAGAGCATCTTTATAATCGCCCAGTTACGTTGTGACGTTTGATAGCACACAAAGTGTTTCTCCGGTATTCGAGAGTTGCATAATCTCATAGTCATAGGAACATGTATAAGTCATGAAGAAAGCAATAACTGTAAAACTAAACGATGATAGTGCTAAGCTAACAAACGGGTCTTGTCCATCACATCATTCTCCTATGATGTGATCATGTTGATCAAATGACAACCCATGTCTATGGCTAGGAGACATAACCATCTTTTGATCAATGAGCTAGTCTAGTAGAGGCATACTAGGGACACTCTGTTTTGTCTATGTATTCACACATGTACTAAGTTTCTGGTTAATACAATTCTAGCATGAATAATAAACATTTATCATGATATAAGGAAATAAATAATAACTTTATTATTGCCTCTAGGGCATATTTCCTTCAGTTAGCTTATGTCTCTCCCTCATATGAAATTGCAATGATGACTAGCGGTCTTGTTAACAATTGTGTAGGACAATTCCGCACACCGATCCATCATTATTACACACTCGCTATTTATAATATTTAGTAATATATTCTAACTTTATGATAACAGCACCTACTTTTATATTTTAGCTCTCCGATATCATGCAAAGTTATCCTCTTCATACCCACAACGTAGTTTTCTTTCTTGTTTCTAGTTGGAAGCAAATGTTCGGTGTACGTAGAGTCGTATCAATGGCAGATAGGACTTGAGAGAATATTGATCTTACCTTTAGCTCCTTGTGGGTTCGACAATCCATACTTATCACTTCCACCATTGGGAATTGCTACGATGATTCCCTGCACTTGGGGACCATCAAGCTCTTTTCGGGCGCCATTGCCGGGGAGCAATAGCGTGGGGTTGATATTCTCGTGTGTGCTTGTTTGCTTTCTTCACTAAGTAGATTTTGTTTTTCCTTTTTGTTTCTGTTTAGTTGTGGGTGAAACAAACAATTTTTAAAAATAATGAAAATACAAAAAAAATACTTGCCTCTTATGCCTAAAAAGTTTTTCAAAAAGAGAAGTGATTAGAAAGTTATGCGTTGAAGAAGTGAGGGTCGACCTTGAGCACTTGTGTTCATGCTCACGGAAACAATGTAGAATTTTTCATGGAAGTTTCTCTGTAAATAATTATCCCCTTGTATATATCCATTGTATTATAAAAATAATGTGCCATGCTTTGGTTTTAGGATGATTAGATTGGTTATTTTCTATGTGCAGAACAAAAAACAGAAACTTTGGTTGTAGCGTGTGATTTTACATTTTTTACTGGAGGTCAAATGGGTCTGAAACTCTTTGCACATTACTTTTGTCCAAATTTTTCAAATTGTCATATTTGTTTAGAATTTTTTAGAGTTACATAAGTTTACTAAACTTCCAGATTACTACAGACTGTCCTGTTTTTGACATATTCTGTTTTCTATGTGTTGATCGCTTATTTTG
>LR738715.1:239386454-239435809 GCA_902687465.1 Secale cereale | reverse complement strand
ATCCATGGGTAGTATCGGGGGGGGGGGGTATGAACCATGGTGAAGTTGGAATATAGTAGATAAAGTGATAATATGAAATTGGAATAAGTTTGCAATAGTACCTAAAGGTAGTGATTTGCTTTATTATACTAACGGATCTCACAAAGTTTTTGTTAAAGTTTTGTGTGGATGAAGTGTTCGAAGATCGAGGAGCTAGCAATATGAGAAGAATAAAGAGAGGCAAGAGTTCAAGCGTGGGGATGCCCAAGGCACCACAAGTAAATATTTCAAGGATACTCAAGCATCTAAGCTTGGGGATGCCCCGTTGGCATCCCATCTTTCTTCTTCAACAATTATCGGTATACCTCGGTTTTTGTTTTCTTCACATGATTTGTGTCCCTTGTGTATTTCTTTTTTTTCTTTAAGAACCATGATAGTATGAGATAGCCCTTCCTTAATTTATATAATTCTTCATGTCCTTCACTTATATCTTTTGAGTATGATCTTATAGAATGATCTTTGTGCTTCACTTAAATCTTTTGAGTACGGTTTTATAGAATGCTTCGTGTGCTTTACTTATATATTTTGAGCTTGGATATTTGCTAGTCGATATTAATCCTAGAATACTCCATGAACTTAACTTATATCTTTTGGAGTATGAATAATACTATCATCTAAAGTGGATTTGGAAGAGTGTCAACTTTAGTTAGTAATGATTCCACTATTTCGAGTTTGCTCCCACTATTCCGAATGAGAATAACTTTGCTTATGTGGAGAGTAGTAAAATTCATATGCTTGTAGATCATGAAAAGAATGCTTTATGTGATGGTTATATTGTTGAACTCATTCATGATGCTACTGAAATTTTTTATGAGGGAGGAATACATGCTTGTAGAAGATGCAATAATATCAAGTTTCCTCTCTATGTGCTTAAAGTTTTGAAGTTATACTTGTCTTGCCTTCCTATGCTAGTTGATTCTTGTTACTATAAATTATGTGCTCACAAAATCCCTAGGCATAGGAAGTGGGTTAGATTTAAATATGCTAGTCATATTCTTCATGATGCTCTCTTTATGTTTCAATTCTTATCTTTTATGTGAGCATCATTGAAATCATCATGCCTAGCTAAAAGGCATTAAAGAAAAGCGCTTGTTGGGAGACAACCCAATATTTACCCTTATTGTTTTTGTGTGTTTACATGATTAAGCTACTGTAGTAATCATGTTTCTTAGATTTTGTTTCAATAAAGTGCCAAGTAAGACCTTTTAGAAGACTTGGGTGAAAGTTAATGTGATCTTGCTGCAACAAAATAGAAACATTGCGCTCACGGGATTAGCTGCCATTTTTCACAGAAGAGTGCTTTTGAGTTGATTCTTTTTGAAGAAGATTAATAGACAAATTCCTCATGTCCACCAATTTATTTCATAATTTTTAGTGTAGCAGAAGTATGGTTGTTGTTCAGATCATTACAGACTATTCTGTTTCTGACAGATTCTGTTTTCATTGCATAGTTTGCTTGTTTTCTAGTTTCTATGGCTTATATTTCTCAATATAAATTGTAGAAATGATATGGTACGGTAGGCATTGTGTGGAAACAATTATGAACCTTGTCTTTGACAGTACCAAAGTGAATGGTTTACTCTTTATCATACTAACCTATCTCACGAAGTTACGTTAAGTTTTATGTGGTTGAAGTTTTCAAGCTTTGGGTGAGATATCGATAAGCGGAGAATAAGGAGTGGAAAGACCCTAAGCTTGGGGGTGCCCAAGGCACCCCAAGGTAATATTCAAGGAAGACCGAAGCACCTAAGCTTGGGGATGCCTCGGAAGGCATCCCCTCTTCCGTCTTCAAAACTATCGGTATACCTTACTCAGAGCTATATTTTTATTCGTCACATGATATGTGTTTTGATTGGAGCGTATTTTCAATTTTACTTGCTGGTTGAATAAAATCATTAGATCTAAAATCTTGAATGAAAAAGAATCCTCCCATGGCTAGTTAATTATTTGACTACTCAGTGTCCGTCACTTATATCTTTTGGAGTAGTTTGTCATTTACTCACGTGCTTCACGTACATCCTATGAGTAAATGGTTGAATGAATTCAATATCATAAATCTAAATTTATATATGTTTCATATTCTTATACCACGGGGAGTAATTTAAGGAAATATGCCCTAGAGTCAATAACAAAGTTATTATTTATTTCCTTATATCATGATAAATGTTTATTATTCACGCTAGAATCGTATTAACCGGAAACTTAGTACATGTGTGAATACATAGACAAAACTAAGTGTCCCTAGTATGCCTCTACTTGACTAGCTCATTGATCAAAGATGGTTATGTTTCCTAGCCAAAGACATGAGTTGTCATTTGATCAACGGGATCACATCATTAGGAGAATGATGTGATGGACAAGACCCATATGTTAGCTTAGCACTATGATCGTTTAGTTTTACCGCTATTGCTTTCTTCATGACTTTGTGACGCCCGAGACCGACGTCCCAGAAGATACCAGAAGATTCCAGAAGGTTCCAGATGTTCCGGGGTGCCCGTGTGTTTCTTTTGCTTGTGTTATTTATTTTTTGCATTGCATCATGTCATCATGCCATCATGTCATATGTTTTTGCATCTCAACCTAATAAATTGTGTGGACCTTCGGTCCATTTAAATCGAGGGAAGGTGACTTCTCTTTATAACATATAAAAGTCTCTCATTATAAATATGGAGCTATATTAATAAATATTCCTTGCTTCGGAATCACCCAACACACTTGCATAATTCCCCATTGTCTTTTCACTTCGAGTTCCACCTTCAAAATCTTGCCGGTATTTTCTTTCCGTTGTTTCGAGGCTCCTCCAAAATTCCGGACATTTTTGGACACTTCAATAATCTCGTCTTTGTTCAAAACTATTTGAATTAAATTCAAATAAGTTTGAATATTTGTTCCGATCTGGCCTTTTGTATTTTTCTCCGGTCGTGCTCATTTTTACGAGCCCGGGGAAAATACTCCTTGTCCTAATTCTTGCCCTAACTCCACCTTCCTTTTCTTTCTCCTTGCCGTTTTTCTGTATTTTTCTTAGAAAACAGCAAAATCCCTTCTTTTTAATTTTTTTTTCTCAGCCTCCAGGCCTCCTGGCCCGCAGAACTTCTCCTCCAGGCCACCTCCCTCTCCCTTCTTGGCCCAGCCGGCCCATCTCCTCTCAGGCCGCAGCCCAACTCCCTCCTCCACCGAAACCCTAACTCCCCCGAGCCCCGCACCAGCTCCCTCCGCTCCTCCCAGTCGCCGCCGCCATTTCTTTCGCTCTGGCCCGAGCACCCCTCGATCGAGCCCGATCTCCCTCCCCTCTCGCTAGCTGCCCGCACCCCCGCTCCTTCTCCATCGCGCCCAGGGCTCCGCCTCGCCCTCTCCTCGCGCGACCGCGCCTCCGAGCGGCCCTCAGGCCCTCCGCCGTGCTAGGCCTCCTCCGCGCCTCTGTCCTCCAGCAGCTCGGGCCCGCGCCGTCCCTCCGCCGTGGCCTGCGGCCTCCCTCCGGCCAGCCATGGCCACTGCCAGCCGCCGCCGCGCCAAGGCACCGGCGCCCGACGCGCCCCGACCTCCTCCTGCGCGACCCCGAGGCGCCTCCAGCCTGCCTCGCCGTGCGGCCGTCCTCAAGCAGCAGTCCGAGTGCTGCGACCCCGCAGGCGCCCTTCCCTCCAGCAAGCACGGCCAGGAGCTCCAGTTCGGCCCTGTTCCTCCCCCGAGCTTCCTCTTCGGGCCAGCAGCTCCAAGGAGCTCCCTGCCTCGCCGGTTTCGACTCCCTCCGTCCGCGCGCGAGTTCTTGCTGCAGCCGTGGCCTCGTCGCCTTGCTGTTTTGGTTTTGTTTGTGTGCTGCCATGTGCTGTAATATTTTGGACAGGAGACCCGTGTACCCTTCGGAGAAGTGAACAACTACATTCGTGAACGGCTACGGATATGAGTACGTCTACATGACCCGGCAAGTACCCCTACGACCAAGTACGCTCGACGACCCTCATGTACCACGACGACCGAACGAAACGACGACCGAACTTCTACGGGAAGACGAGTTCGTGAACGGCTACCGTCGCCCGGAAACGAAGGTTTCGCCAAGTACCACGACACGTGAACGGCTACCGTCGCCCGAGTACAACTACCGCTACGAGAACAACTACTTCCCTCTACGGCCGTGTACAACTACTTCCTCTACTTCCACTACGTCCCTCGACGACTCGTTTCCGCCCCGAAACGAGAGTTTCGAAGGTATAACCCCGTGGATGACCCGTGAATGCTTGCTTGTTGTGGTGTGAAATGTTTCCCGTGTGAGCACCGTGTCCGTTTCGTCCCTTTTGTTGTCCCTCGGTTGCCTCGTCACCGACTCGTGGGAACCCGGCAACGGGATCCACCCACTTTCATCTTGTTCAACTCGTTCACTCCACCTTTTGTTTTGCACCGGCCCCTCACCGAGTTACCGGTACCGAATTGTTGCGTTGCATCATTTCGGATCGTTGCCGTGGCACCCTTTCGTCCACCACGGTGACAAATGCTTCTTATCCTCTTAAGTCAACCCTTTTAATAAAACTTGCATAAACTTGCTCATGTCATCCGCATCATGTTAACAACATTAGAATGTTTAATTGTTGTTTGCTTATAATTATTAAACATGCTCATGGGGATTTTCCGGACATGTTGTTGTTATTCTCCGGCCTCATTTAAAATGTCTTAATAGTATAGGTTTATTTATGTTTCACCTCTTGCCATGCTAAAAACATTTAATCTTGTCTTGTAAATAATGAGAGTCAACTAAATAATTAATATGTGGTGTTTCGTCAATATGCAACTCGTTGCATATTGATCTCCACTTAACTTGTAGTGTTGTTTGTGCACCTTTGCCATGCCTTGCATATTTAAACCGGACATGCATCATACTTGTTTGTGCATCTTATGCCATGTTGATGATATGTGTGTTTACCGAGTTGTTTGTTTCTTTCCGGTTGCTTCTCTTGTTAGCTTCGGTTTCGTTCCGGAGTTGTGAGGCTTCTTCTTCGTCTTCTTCTGGATCCGTTCTTCTCCCTTGTGGAATCCCAGGCAAGATGACCGAACCCGGATACCATTACTATTTTTGCCTCTTGCTAGAGTATCGCTCTGTAGTATTTGCCTCGATGCCCATGTCTTCTTGTCAGCCTCCTACTTGTAACCAATTGCCATGTTTAACCACCCTACCTACGCAAACCGTTGCTTGGCTAAGTACGCTTCGCTCAGCCCCTCTTATAGCATTGTTAGTTGCAGGTGAAGATTGAAGATGCTTGCTTCATGTTGAAGTTCGGTTGGGTTATATCACACTATATAAATGCTTAAAATAATGAAATCATCTATATACTGGCAGGGTGGAAGGCTAAGCCTTTTGCTTGGTGTTTTGTTCCACTCATGCCGTTAGGAACCGTATAAACCGGTGTTATGTTCCTTGATTATGCGTTCCTAACACGGTTGGGGTGTATGGGACCCCCTTGATAAACCGCTAAGTGCTAAGTCTTTTCCAGCAAATCCCAACATTGGTACTATTTGCCTCATAATAACAACTTAATTAATTAATTAATTTTGCATAGGGGGTCGCTCCCTCGAGGATCCTTTATTTCTACATAGCAGGGGGGCCAGTGCTGATGGTGTTGGTCCCAAACTAGAGTCACTTGCGGTACCACCCAGTTATCTGGGGTCTTTGGTACTGTACGTAGCGCTCATCCGGTCGTGGCCTGAGACGAGATACGCGCGGCTACTATCAGGGTGTCGGCACGCCGGGAGGATTTGCTGGATTAGCCTTACCTTAGTTCGGTTTAACTTGAGCACGGGATTCCGAGGATACTCGGGTCTTCCCAAATATGGAGTTGCGACTCCGCGGATCGTGGGCTTGTGATGGGCCAAGTTGGAACACCCCTGCAGGGTTTGAACTTTCGAAAGCCGTGCCCGCGGTTATGTGGCAGATGGGAGCTTGTTAATTCCGGTTGTAGATAACTTGACACAATGATTTCAATACACTACCAGCGTGTGTACCGTGACTGTCAATTTCCGAATAGGGATTCGGGAGTTGAACACGGTGGGGTTATGTTTGACCGGCTTTAGCTAGGATCACTTCGTGATCATCTTTCGACCGATGCACTTCTCTTCTCGCTCTCTTTTACGTAAGTTAGTGCTAGTTGCTGCTGCAGACTCTCGTTTGTTTTCCTTCACCTCATATTCTTTCTTCAGCCTTATCCTCACCCAAGGCTTAAATAGTCGTGTTACCCGGAAACGGGATTGCTGAGTCCTCTGTGGCTCACAGTTACTTCACCACCAGATGCAGGTTCAGCCGAGTTTGATGCAGGAGCTGGTTCAAGTTCTTCACTTGGAGTTCGTTGAAGAGTGGGCCGTTTGCTTGTGACGTTTCGATGTTCAGTAGTGGTTT
Organism: Secale cereale; assembly: GCA_902687465.1. NCBI lineage: Eukaryota > Viridiplantae > Streptophyta > Magnoliopsida > Poales > Poaceae > Secale > Secale cereale. The sequence continues at coordinate 239,429,391 of LR738715.1, read as the reverse complement.
CTACTAGGATTCGATCCTGACCTGTGGCTTTATGTTGTTTTGGTATCTTTCTTTTGGTTCTTCACCCGTAGTCGGGTTGTGATGTTTTGAATGATGATTTGCTTATGTAATGTATTGTGTGAAGTGGCGAGTGTAAGCCAACTATCTTCTTTTGCATTTTAATCCCTCTTTTACATGAGTCGTGCAAAGATACCAAACTTGAGATCATTCTAGGATGGATTTATGCCTTTAAGTCGTGCCTCGACACGTAGGAGGTATAACTCCATCCTGGGCATTACAAGTTGGTATTCAGAGCCTTCTCCGACCTAGAAGCCCCCACTGATTGATCGAATCGTTGACGGTTGAGTCTAGGCACACACTGAAAATATTTTGAGTCCTATATATTATATCGGAGAGTAGGATTCTTTGCTTCTCATCTCTTTTCTCTCTGGTGAGGACTCCTGACGATTACTCTTTTCTCTTCTACTTTCAAAAATTGCACCAAATTTTTTTTAGGATCCCGCGAGTATTCTGGGATTGTTTCGATGTTCTTGTGACAAGGATATTGTTCTCGATGCCTCCTGTTACCGAGGAGTTGAGCTTCGGGGTATCGTTGTAACAAGCATATCGCGGCAGTACTAAATACTTAAGACGGCCGACATCGAAAATCTCTCCTATACGGCCAGTGGCAAGATAACCCCGACATCACCCAGTACTGGGGAGGTAGTTCGAGAGTATTGCCATAGCTTGTTATAGTGGATGCGTTTTCGAAGGTCCGAGGTAAACAGTTTCCGAGAAAGACTGGTTATGTGTTGAAGGATGGATACACCTGGATGTAGGTTTAGAGTTGATTGCGCGGTGCTTCCCGTGTATCCCCAACACCTGATTGCATAACTGGAAACTTTCGGAAATCTATAGGTGGGTTCATCTAGTAGTTCTAGGCATTCTTCCAACGGATGCTCGATATGAAGTTTGGGGTTCTACATTGAGTGAAGTGGTTTTATGGACTTGTTCTGATCGGGAGTTGCATCTTAAAGGATCCTTGGCTATGCTGATCCGGGGATGACAAAACCCTTTTGTAACACGTTCCATGAGCTTTCAGCACAAAGATGTCGAACGAAGCTTCCATCTTGTATTTGTTCTATCTGATCCTTGTTCCTTTTTATTTTCATTTTATTCTCCAAGTGGCTTCTCGTCTAGTTGATGTACCTACGGAATTCATTCGTTCAATCCTCTGTTCGAATGATATTGTGAAGATCATGTTGCATATCTATCCTTTGTCTTGTTTTGAATTCTGGTATTCGAGTTGCTTCGATGACAAATGTTGATTCCATACCTTTCCTAACCGGTGTTCTCATATTTCTATGGGAGTGCTAATTCTTCTTGACCATTGAGATATTCATGTTAATCCTTTTCAACCGGTGTGCCTTCTCTTCAAGTTATTCCATAAGGACGTCGTTGAGAAATCTGACGATTGTCCATTTCATTCATCTCAAGTTGTCTTTGTTTTCCCCACCCTCCCCCCCTTTTTTCTTCTTAGAGTCAGAAATTCTTTAATGAAATATCCATGTTATTAATGGGATGTCTCTTCATTCTTTTCTTTCAATGTTCTTATCCGGTGATTACCGTGAAGATGCTCTAGAGCTTCAAGTTCATCATTCTTTTGTTCTCTAATTCTGCCGGTGGATGTAATTCAAGAATTCGGTGTTGATCTTATCCTTTTCCTCATTTCACAATGCATTCTTATTCCGGTGCACCAATTAATCATTCTCCTCTTGCTATTCATATCCGGAGTGCTGAAGATTCATAATTCCATTCTTAATCCGTTCAAGCCATTTTGAGCATTGTCTTCTTACTCAAGCCATTTAATTCAACCGGTGCAATATCTCTTTAGCAATCTTTTTTTCCAACGGTGATTTCTTTTGAGTGGGCCCTAACCCACAGGTCTTTCCTAGGATCTTACCTGACTCTTCTATTCTCTGGAGTTATACTCAAATTCTTTTCAAGTGTGACGTAAGAATGATTTCCATCAGTCACATGCCTTCTCCAAGTTTACTTTCAAATTCTTTTCATCGTTGGTTCAACCTTTTAATTCTTCATTCCGGAGTGCTCAAACAATTCTTATGGCATTTCTTGTCTTCATTCTCAGCATTTGGAGACCGGAGAAGTGTTTCTCTTAATTCTTGGCCCTTCTTTTGAAGATTCATGGTTCTAGCTTCTTGCCATCCTCATTATTGTTCAGATTGTGAGGAATTCTTTCATACCCATCCGAAGCATTCATGTATTCTTTTCCTTGTGATCCTCCGAAGGCCATCATTTCAGAAGATTTCTTCGTTCTCAGTTTTCAACTTCGTTCTCCAAATATTCTTCATTGTTGTCTCTTCGTTCGTCTCTAAATTCTTACGGTGGTTCATTCAAGTTTTCTATTCCGTTGTTATCGTTTTAATTCATTTGTTCTTTTCATAATCCTACCGGTGAGTCGTTCAAGACTATTCTCAGCTTGTGCTAGATCTCTCTTTATTTCTTTGCAACGAGAATAAGTAGTATGCCAAATCCTTGGTTGTCATCAATTTAAATTGGTGAAGGAGATGCATGACATAATTCTTATTCTTATTCCTCCAAGGTTATTTAATTCTTTTGTCTGGAGCTTGTTCATCATATCATATTCTCGGTTCTAAGTTGTTCATCTTGTTTTCCGGAGCTTCAAGCTATTTCAATTACACCATTCCAAAGCTACATCTAATTCACCGCAGGCCTTGAATTCTTATTCTTTTCGTCTTTCACTTCTCATGCTTTCATTACCGGAGTTCTTCATGGTGGTTCATCATCATGTTTTAATTCATCCTCGAAGTCTTCATCAAGATTCTTGTTGGAGTTCAAGCATTCTTCATCATGTATTCCAATTGGAATCCGTTCTACCTTATCTTTCAGATGGTGTTATGTCATTTTGACAATTCCTTCATGTTTCATGTTTCACAAGTTGTCAACAATGAGATATTTAAAACCCATCATTTTCTTTGTTCAGGAGATCTTTTCAACCCTTCAATTTATTCATTGGAGTTATCTTGGGTTGTATTTCACCTAAAGCCTTCCCTAAGGATTGTTGTTATTATGGTGCTTATAAATGACCCAAGTTCTTCATTTATCATTCCGGTGAAATAACTCTTTCGTCTCCTTGTTGATCTCAATCCAATCAATTGTTTTTCCAATAGTGGCCGGTTGTCACCTCTTAATTTTGAGATGTTTTCCATAAGCCCACATCAACTTATTCTTTCGTTGTTCTTTTCCCAACAACTCTGTTCAACCTTCTTCGTAAGGATGCTCTTTCAAATTTAATTTTGAGAGAAGTTGTCTTTTCTTATCCGTTCAATTCTTTCTTGGATCTATATTCTATTCTTTCATTCCGGAGGCTTTGTGATGTTGCTCTATCCAAACCATCATCTTGTCATATCAGGATCATGTTCTTACCCTTGTTTATCTTTTAACCGGAGTGTTGTATTCTTAATTCTAGTTCCCTCTTCTTATCAAGTTTTTGCCTATCTTTTAACCGGAGTGCTGTCTGAATCTTTCTTTCCCCTTGTGCCATTCTTTTAATTGTTTCAGAAGCTATATGCTGTTCATTTCATCAAGTATCATTCCATCTCCTCAAGTTTTTGTTCTTTTCCTTACATTTACAGACGGAGTGCTGCCGAAATTCTGTCATTCTTATTCCTTGGTTGTACCCTTGCAGTTTCATATTCTTTTGGTTCGTAAGCTCTTGTTTCATGTCTTTCAACCTTCAAGGTTCTCGTAATGCTCCTAGTTACTCTTTTCTAACGGAGTGTTTTCATCTTTGTTCATCCCCGTTGTATTCTTTCTTTCAAGATTGTTTCAACCTCTCAAGGTTCCTTGGTTTCACTCGTCTGTCAAAGAAGCAACTTTGTTTTACCTCTTCCTCTTCCGTTTTTACCCGGTGATATCTCTAGGATCTCGGGTCGAGATCCTCTGTTAGTGTGGGAGAGTTGTGACGCCCGAGACCGACGTCCCAGAAGATACCAGAAGATTCCAGAAGGTTCCAGATGTTCCGGGGTGCCCGTGTGTTTCTTTTGCTTGTGTTATTTATTTTTTTGCATTGCATCATGTCATCATGCCATCATGTCATATGTTTTTGCATCTCAACCTAATAAATTGTGTGGACCTTCGGTCCATTTAAATCGAGGGAAGGTGACTTCTCTTTATAACATATAAAAGTCTCTCATTATAAATATGGAGCTATATTAATAAATATTCCTTGCTTCGGAATCACCCAACACACTTGCATAATTCCCCATTGTCTTTTCACTTCGAGTTCCACCTTCAAAATCTTGCCGGTATTTTCTTTCCGTTGTTTCGAGGCTCCTCCAAAATTCCGGACATTTTTGGACAGATGACCGTGGACGAGTCCGAGGATCCGTGAGCATCTACAAAACGCCCGAGTTCGTCTACCGACGCCCGGAAAACGCCAAGTACCCCTACGCTCGACGACCCGTGTACCACGACACGAACGGCTACGGAACAAGTACCACGACACGTGAACGGCTACCGTCGCCCGGAAACGAAGGTTTCGCCAAGTACCACTACACGACGCCACGAGTACCTCTACCGTCGCCCCATGTACCACTACTTCCTCTACTACGGCTACTTCCTCGACGCTCTCGAACCGCTTCGAGAGAGAACGCTTCGAAGGTATAACCCCGAGACGCGACCCCGTGGATGAACGCTTGTGCTTGCTTGTGTTGTATGAAATGTCTCCCTTGTGTGCTCGTGTCCGTTTCGTCCGTTTGACTTGTTCCTCGGTTGCCTCGTCACCGACCCGTGGGAACCCGGCAACGGGATCACCCCATCATCTCGTTTGACTCGCTTCGTCACCTTTTGCACCGGTCTCTCAACGAGTTGCCGGAACCGATATGTTGCTGTGGCATCATTTTCGGATCGTTGCCGTGTCACCTTTTCCTTCCACCACGGTGACAAATGCTTCTTATCTCTTCTTGTTAATTGTCAACCTTTTAATAAAAATTGCATAAACTTGTTCATGTCATCCGCATCATGATAACAACATTATATGGTTAATTGTTGTTTGCTTATAATTATTAAACATGCTCATGGGGATTTTCCGGACTTGTTGTTGTTATTTCCGGCCTCATTTAAAATGCCTAAATAGTGTAGTTTCCTTATGCTTCACCTCTTGCCATGTTAAAAACATTTAATCTTGTCTTGTAAATAATGAGAGTCAACTAAATAATTAATGTGGTGTTTCGTCAATATGCAACTCGTTGCATATTGATCTCCACTTAACTTGTAGTGTTGTTTGTGCACTTGCCATGCCATGCATATTTAAACCGGACATGCATCATACTTGTTTGTGCATCGTATGCCATGTTTATGATATGTGTGTTTACCGTGTTGTTGTTTTTCTTTCCGGTTGTTCCTCTTGTTAGCTTCGGTTTCGTTCCGGAGTTGTGAGGTTCCGCTCGACTGTTGCTCCGTCTTCTTCTTGGATCCGTTCTTCTCCCTTGTGGAATCCCAGGCAAGATGACCGAACCCGGATACCATTACTATTTTTGCCTCTTGCTAGAGTATCGTTCTTTAGTTTTGCCTCGATGCCCATGTTCTTCTTGTCAGCCTCCTACTTGTAACCAATTGCCATGTTTAACCACCCTACCTACGCAAACCGTTGCTTGGCTAAGTACGCTTCGCTCAGCCCTTCTTATAGCATTGCTAGTTGCAGGTGAAGATTGAAGATGCTTGCTTCATGTTGAAGTTTGGTTGGGTTATATCACACTATATAAATGCTTAAATGAATCATCTATATACTGGCAGGGTGGAAGGCTAAGCCTTTGGCTTGGTGTTTTGTTCCACTCTTGCCGTTAGGAACCGTATAAACCGGTGTTATGTTCCTTGATTATGCGTTCCTAACACGGTTGGGGTGTATGGGACCCCCTTGATAAACCGCTAAGTGCTAAGTCTTTTCCAGCAAGTCCCAACATTGGTACTATTTGCCTAATAACAAACTAATAAAACTTGCATGGGACTAGCTATCCCTTTTATTTTTAATTCAACAACCCCGGGCCAGTGCTCCACATGAGTGTTGGTCCGAAACGGGGGTTACGCGGGGCCACCTCGAGGAAACTCAAGGTTTGGTAAAAACCTGTGGGATCACCCATCCGGTCGTGGCCTGAGACGAGATACGCGCGGCTACTATCAGGGTGTCGGCACGCCGGGAGGATTTGCTGGATTAGCCTTACCTTAGTTCGGTTTAACTTGAGCACGGGATTCCGAGAATACTCGGGTCTTCCCACCTATGGAGTTGTGACTTCGCGGATCGTGGGCTTGTGATGGGCCAAGTTGGAACACCCCTGCAGGGTTTGAACTTTCGAAAGCCGTGCCCGCGGTTATGTGGCAGATGGGAGCTTGTTAATTCCGGTTGTAGATAACTTGACACAATGTTTCAATACACTACCAGCGTGTGTACCGTGACTGTCAATTTCCGAATAGGGATTCGGGAGTTGAACACGGTGGGGTTATGTTTGACCGGCTTTAGTTAGGATCACTTCGTGATCATCTTTCGACCGATGCACTTCTCTTCTCGCTCTCTTTTACGTAAGTTAGTGCTAGTTGCTGCTGCAGACTCTTGTTTGTTCCTTCACCTCTCGTTCTTTCTTCAGCCTTGTCCTCACCCAAGGCTTAAATAGTCTTGTTACCCGGGAACGGGATTGCTGAGTCCTCTGTGGCTCACAGTTACTCCACCACACCAGATGCAGGTTCAGCCGAGTTTGATGCAGGAGCTGGTTCAAGTACTTCATCGGGAGCTCGATGAAGCTTGTGGCCGTTTGCTTGTGACGTTTCGACGATCAGTAGTGGTTTCTACTAGGATTCGATCCTGACCTGTGGCTTTATGTTGTTTTGGTATCTTTCTTTTGGTTCTTCACCCGTAGTCGGGTTGTGTTGTTGTGAATGATGATTGCTTATGTAATGTTTTGTGTGAAGTGGCGAGTGTAAGCCAACTATCTCCTTTTGCATTTTAATCCCCCTTTTACATGAGTCGTGCAAAGATACCAAACTTGAGATCATTCTAGGATGGGCTTATATCTTTAAGTCGTGCCTCGACACGTAGGAGATATAGTCCCATCCTGGGCATTACAAGTTGGTATTCAGAGCCTTCTCCGACCTAGAAGCCCCACTGATTGATCGAATCGTTGACGGTTGAGTCTAGGCACACACTGAAAATATTTTGAGTCCTATATTATATCGGAGAGTAGGATTTCTGTTTGCTTCTCATCCCCTTTCATTCTGGTGAGGACTCCTGACGATTACTCTTTTCTCTTCTACTTTCAAAAATTGCACCAATTTTTTTTTAGGATCCCGCGAGTATTCTGGGATTGTTTCGATGTTCTTGTGACAAGGATATTGTTCTCGATGCCTCCTGTTACCGAGGAGTTGAGCTTCGGGGTATCATTGACACAAGCATATCGCGGCAGTACTAAATACTTAAGACGGCCGACATCGAAAATCTCTCCTATACGGCCAGTGGCAAGATAACCCCGACATCACCCAGTACTGGGGAGGTAGTTCGAGAGTATTGCCATAGCTTGTTATAGTGGATGCGTTTTCGAAGGTCCGAGGTAAACAGTTTCCGAGAAAGACTGGTTATGTGTTGAAGGATGGATACACCTGGATGTAGGTTTAGAGTTGATTGCGCGGTGCTTCCCGTGTATCCCCAACACCTGATTGCATAACTGGAAACTTTCGGAAATCTATAGGTGGGTTCATCTAGTAGTTCTAGGCATTCTTCCAACGGATGCTCGATATGAAGTTTGGGGTTCTACATTGAGTGAAGTGGTTTTATGGACTTGTTCTGATCGGGAGTTGCATCTTAAAGGATCCTTGGCTATGCTGATCCGGGGATGACAAAACCCTTTTGTAACACGTTCCATGAGCTTTCAGCACAAAGATGTCGAACGAAGCTTCCATCTTGTATTTGTTCTATCTGATCCTTGTTCCTTTTTATTTTCATTTTATTCTCCAAGTGGCTTCTCGTCTAGTTGATGTACCTACGGAATTCATTCGTTCAATCCTCTGTTCGAATGATATTGTGAAGATCATGTTGCATATCTATCCTTTGTCTTGTTTTGAATTCTGGTATTCGAGTTGCTTCGATGACAAATGTTGATTCCATACCTTTCCTAACCGGTGTTCTCATATTTCTATGGGAGTGCTAATTCTTCTTGACCATTGAGATATTCATGTTAATCCTTTTCAACCGGTGTGCCTTCTCTTCAAGTTATTCCATAAGGACGTCGTTGAGAAATCTGACGATTGTCCATTTCATTCATCTCAAGTTGTCTTTGTTTTCCCCACCCTCCCCCCCTTTTTTCTTCTTGGAGTCAGAAATTCTTTAATGAAATATCCATGTTATTAATGGGATGTCTCTTCATTCTTTTCTTTCAATGTTCTTATCCGGTGATTACCGTGAAGATGCTCTAGAGCTTCAAGTTCATCATTCTTTTGTTCTCTAATTCTGCCGGTGGATGTAATTCAAGAATTCGGTGTTGATCTTATCCTTTTCCTCATTTCACAATGCATTCTTATTCCGGTGCACCAATTATTCATTCTCCTCTTGCTATTCATATCCGGAGTGCTGAAGATTCATAATTCCATTCTTAATCCGTTCAAGCCATTTTGAGCATTGTCTTCTTACTCAAGCCATTTAATTCAACCGGTGCAATATCTCTTTAGCAATCTTTTTTTCCAACGGTGATTTCTTTTGAGTGGGCCCTAACCCACAGGTCTTTCCTAGGATCTTACCTGACTCTTCTATTCTCTGGAGTTATACTCAAATTCTTTTCAAGTGTGACGTAAGAATGATTTCCATCAGTCACATGCCTTCTCCAAGTTTACTTTCAAATTCTTTTCATCGTTGGTTCAACCTTTTAATTCTTCATTCCGGAGTGCTCAAACAATTCTTATGGCATTTCTTGTCTTCATTCTCAGCATTTGGAGACCGGAGAAGTGTTTCTCTTAATTCTTGGCCCTTCTTTTGAAGATTCATGGTTCTAGCTTCTTGCCATCCTCATTATTGTTCAGATTGTGAGGAATTCTTTCATACCCATCCGAAGCATTCATGTATTCTTTTCCTTGTGATCCTCCGAAGGCCATCATTTCAGAAGATTTCTTCGTTCTCAGTTTTCAACTTCGTTCTCCAAATATTCTTCATTGTTGTCTCTTCGTTCGTCTCTAAATTCTTACGGTGGTTCATTCAAGTTTTCTATTCCGTTGTTATCGTTTTAATTCATTTGTTCTTTTCATAATCCTACCGGTGAGTCGTTCAAGACTATTCTCAGTTTGTGCTAGATCCCTCTTTAATTCTTTCCAACGAGAATAAGTAGTATGCCAAATCCTTGCTTGTCATCAATTTAATTGGTGAAGGAGATGCATGACATAATTCTTATTCTTGTTCCTTCCAAGTGTTTAATTCTTTTGTCTGGAGCTTGTTCATCATATCATATCCTTGGTTCTAAGTTGTTCATTTGTTTTCCGGAGCTCCAAGTTATTTCAATTATATCATTTCAAAGCTCCATCTTATTCATCGCAGGCCTTGAATCTTATTCTTTTCATCTTTCACTTCTCATGCTTTCATTACCGGAGTTTTCATGGTGGTTCATCATCATTTAATTCATCCTCGAAGTCTTCATCAAGTTTTCTTGTTGGAGCTCAAGCATTCTTCATCATGCATTCCAATTGGAATCCGTTCTACCTTATCTTTCAGATGGTGTTATGTCATTTTGACAATTCCTTCATGTTTCATGTTTCACAAGTTGTCAACAATGAGATATTTAAAACCCATCATTTTCTTTGTTCAGGAGATCCTTTCAACCCCTCATTTTATCTCTTGGAGTTATCTTGGGTTGTATTTCACCTAAAGCCTTCCCTAAGGATTGTTGTTATTATGGTGCTTATAAATGACCCAAGTTCTTCATTTATCATTCCGGTGAAATAACTCTTTCGTCTCCTTGTTGATCTCAATCCAATCAATTGTTTTTCCAATAGTGGCCGGTTGTCACCTCTTAATTTTGAGATGTTTTCCATAAGCCCACATCAACTTATTCTTTCGTTGTTCTTTTCCCAACAACTCTGTTCAACCTTCTTCGTAAGGATGCTCTTTCAAATTTAATTTTGAGAGAAGTTGTCTTTTCTTATCCGTTCAATTCTTTCTTGGATCTATATTCTATTCTTTCATTCCGGAGGCTTTGTGATGTTGCTCTATCCAAACCATCATCTTGTCATATCAGGATCATGTTCTTACCCTTGTTTATCTTTTAACCGGAGTGTTGTATTCTTAATTCTAGTTCCCTCTTCTTATCAAGTTTTTGCCTATCTTTTAACCGGAGTGCTGTCTGAATCTTTCTTTCCCCTTGTGCCATTCTTTTAATTGTTTCAGAAGCTATATGCTGTTCATTTCATCAAGTATCATTCCATCTCCTCAAGTTTTTGTTCTTTTCCTTACATTTACAGACGGAGTGCTGCCGAAATTCTGTCATTCTTATTCCTTGGTTGTACCCTTGCAGTTTCATATTCTTTTGGTTCGTAAGCTCTTGTTTCATGTCTTTCAACCTTCAAGGTTCTCGTAATGCTCCTAGTTACTCTTTTCTAACGGAGTGTTTTCATCTTTGTTCATCCCCGTTGTATTCTTTCTTTCAAGATTGTTTCAACCTCTCAAGGTTCCTTGGTTTCACTCGTCTGTCAAAGAAGCAACTTTGTTTTACCTCTTCCTCTTCCGTTTTTACCCGGTGATATCTCTAGGATCTCGGGTCGAGATCCTCTGTTAGTGTGGGAGAGTTGTGACGCCCGAGACCGACGTCCCAGAAGATACCAGAAGATTCCAGAAGGTTCCAGATGTTCCGGGGTGCCCGTGTGTTTCTTTTGCTTGTGTTATTTATTTTTTTGCATTGCATCATGTCATCATGCCATCATGTCATATGTTTTTGCATCTCAACCTAATAAATTGTGTGGACCTTCGGTCCATTTAAATCGAGGGAAGGTGACTTCTCTTTATAACATATAAAAGTCTCTCATTATAAATATGGAGCTATATTAATAAATATTCCTTGCTTCGGAATCACCCAACACACTTGCATAATTCCCCATTGTCTTTTCACTTCGAGTTCCACCTTCAAAATCTTGCCGGTATTTTCTTTCCGTTGTTTCGAGGCTCCTCCAAAATTCCGGACATTTTTGGACACTTCAATAATCTCGTCTTTGTTCAAAACTATTTGAATTAAATTCAAATAAGTTTGAATATTTGTTCCGATCTGGCCTTTTGTATTTTTCTCCGGTCGTGCTCATTTTTACGAGCCCGGGGAAAATACTCCTTGTCCTAATTCTTGCCCTAACTCCACCTTCCTTTTCTTTCTCCTTGCCGTTTTTCTGTATTTTTCTTAGAAAACAGCAAAATCCCTTCTTTTTAATTTTTTTCTTCTCAGCCTCCAGGCCTCCTGGCCCGCAGAACTTCTCCTCCAGGCCACCTCCCTCTCCCTTCTTGGCCCAGCCGGCCCATCTCCTCTCAGGCCGCAGCCCAACTCCCTCCTCCACCGAAACCCTAACTCCCCCGAGCCCCGCACCAGCTCCCTCCGCTCCTCCCAGTCGCCGCCGCCACTTCTTTCGCTCTGGCCCGAGCACCCCTCGATCGAGCCCGATCTCCCTCCCCTCTCGCTAGCTGCCCGCACCCCCGCTCCTTCTCCATCGCGCCCAGGGCTCCGCCTCGCCCTCTCCTCGCGCGACCGCGCCTCCGAGCGGCCCTCAGGCCCTCCGCCGTGCTAGGCCTCCTCCGCGCCTCTGTCCTCCAGCAGCTCGGGCCCGCGCCGTCCCTCCGCCGTGGCCTGCGGCCTCCCTCCGGCCAGCCATGGCCACTGCCAGCCGCCGCCGCGCCAAGGCACCGGCGCCCGACGCGCCCCGACCTCCTCCTGCGCGACCCCGAGGCGCCTCCAGCCTGCCTCGCCGTGCGGCCGTCCTCAAGCAGCAGTCCGAGTGCCGCGACCCCGCAGGCGCCCTTCCCTCCAGCAAGCACGGCCAGGAGCTCCAGTTCGGCCCTGTTCCTCCCCCGAGCTTCCTCTTCGGGCCAGCAGCTCCAAGGAGCTCCCTGCCTCGCCGGTTTCGACTCCCTCCGTCCGCGCGCGAGTTCTTGCTGCAGCCGTGGCCTCGTCGCCTTGCTGTTTTGGTTTTGTTTGTGTGCTGCCATGTGCTGTAATATTTTGGACAGGAGACCCGTGTACCCTTCGGAGAAGTGAACAACTACATTCGTGAACGGCTACGGATATGAGTACGTCTACATGACCCGGCAAGTACCCCTACGACCAAGTACGCTCGACGACCCTCATGTACCACGACGACCGAACGAAACGACGACCGAACTTCTACGGGAAGACGAGTTCGTGAACGGCTACCGTCGCCCGGAAACGAAGGTTTCGCCAAGTACCACGACACGTGAACGGCTACCGTCGCCCGAGTACAACTACCGCTACGAGAACAACTACTTCCCTCTACGGCCGTGTACAACTACTTCCTCTACTTCCACTACGTCCCTCGACGACTCGTTTCCGCCCCGAAACGAGAGTTTCGAAGGTATAACCCCGTGGATGACCCGTGAATGCTTGCTTGTTGTGGTGTGAAATGTTTCCCGTGTGAGCACCGTGTCCGTTTCGTCCCTTTTGTTGTCCCTCGGTTGCCTCGTCACCGACTCGTGGGAACCCGGCAACGGGATCCACCCACTTTCATCTTGTTCAACTCGTTCACTCCACCTTTTGTTTTGCACCGGCCCCTCACCGAGTTACCGGTACCGAATTGTTGCGTTGCATCATTTCGGATCGTTGCCGTGGCACCCTTTCGTCCACCACGGTGACAAATGCTTCTTATCCTCTTAAGTCAACCCTTTTAATAAAACTTGCATAAACTTGCTCATGTCATCCGCATCATGTTAACAACATTAGAATGTTTAATTGTTGTTTGCTTATAATTATTAAACATGCTCATGGGGATTTTCCGGACATGTTGTTGTTATTCTCCGGCCTCATTTAAAATGTCTTAATAGTGTAGGTTTATTTATGTTTCACCTCTTGCCATGCTAAAAACATTTAATCTTGTCTTGTAAATAATGAGAGTCAACTAAATAATTAATATGTGGTGTTTCGTCAATATGCAACTCGTTGCATATTGATCTCCACTTAACTTGTAGTGTTGTTTGTGCACCTTTGCCATGCCTTGCATATTTAAACCGGACATGCATCATACTTGTTTGTGCATCTTATGCCATGTTGATGATATGTGTGTTTACCGAGTTGTTTGTTTCTTTCCGGTTGCTTCTCTTGTTAGCTTCGGTTTCGTTCCGGAGTTGTGAGGCTTCTTCTTCGTCTTCTTCTGGATCCGTTCTTCTCCCTTGTGGAATCCCAGGCAAGATGACCGAACCCGGATACCATTACTATTTTTGCCTCTTGCTAGAGTATCGCTCTGTAGTATTTGCCTCGATGCCCATGTCTTCTTGTCAGCCTCCTACTTGTAACCAATTGCCATGTTTAACCACCCTACCTACGCAAACCGTTGCTTGGCTAAGTACGCTTCGCTCAGCCCCTCTTATAGCATTGTTAGTTGCAGGTGAAGATTGAAGATGCTTGCTTCATGTTGAAGTTCGGTTGGGTTATATCACACTATATAAATGCTTAAAATAATGAAATCATCTATATACTGGCAGGGTGGAAGGCTAAGCCTTTTGCTTGGTGTTTTGTTCCACTCATGCCGTTAGGAACCGTATAAACCGGTGTTATGTTCCTTGATTATGCGTTCCTAACACGGTTGGGGTGTATGGGACCCCCTTGATAAACCGCTAAGTGCTAAGTCTTTTCCAGCAAATCCCAACATTGGTACTATTTGCCTCATAATAACAACTTAATTAATTAATTAATTTTGCATAGGGGGTCGCTCCCTCGAGGATCCTTTATTTCTACATAGCAGGGGGGCCAGTGCTGATGGTGTTGGTCCCAAACTAGAGTCACTTGCGGTACCACCCAGTTATCTGGGGTCTTTGGTACTGTACGTAGCGCTCATCCGGTCGTGGCCTGAGACGAGATACGCGCGGCTACTATCAGGGTGTCGGCACGCCGGGAGGATTTGCTGGATTAGCCTTACCTTAGTTCGGTTTAACTTGAGCACGGGATTCCGAGGATACTCGGGTCTTCCCAAATATGGAGTTGCGACTCCGCGGATCGTGGGCTTGTGATGGGCCAAGTTGGAACACCCCTGCAGGGTTTGAACTTTCGAAAGCCGTGCCCGCGGTTATGTGGCAGATGGGAGCTTGTTAATTCCGGTTGTAGATAACTTGACACAATGATTTCAATACACTACCAGCGTGTGTACCGTGACTGTCAATTTCCGAATAGGGATTCGGGAGTTGAACACGGTGGGGTTATGTTTGACCGGCTTTAGCTAGGATCACTTCGTGATCATCTTTCGACCGATGCACTTCTCTTCTCGCTCTCTTTTACGTAAGTTAGTGCTAGTTGCTGCTGCAGACTCTCGTTTGTTTTCCTTCACCTCATATTCTTTCTTCAGCCTTATCCTCACCCAAGGCTTAAATAGTCGTGTTACCCGGAAACGGGATTGCTGAGTCCTCTGTGGCTCACAGTTACTTCACCACCAGATGCAGGTTCAGCCGAGTTTGATGCAGGAGCTGGTTCAAGTTCTTCACTTGGAGTTCGTTGAAGAGTGGGCCGTTTGCTTGTGACGTTTCGATGTTCAGTAGTGGTTTCTACTAGGATTCGATCCTGACCTGTGGCTTTATGTTGTTTTGGTATCTTTCTTTTGGTTCTTCACCCGTAGTCGGGTTGTGATGTTTTGAATGATGATTTGCTTATGTAATGTATTGTGTGAAGTGGCGAGTGTAAGCCAACTATCTTCTTTTGCATTTTAATCCCTCTTTTACATGAGTCGTGCAAAGATACCAAACTTGAGATCATTCTAGGATGGATTTATGCCTTTAAGTCGTGCCTCGACACGTAGGAGGTATAACTCCATCCTGGGCATTACAGACTTATACATATTCCTATGACTATGAGATTATGCAACTCCCGAATACCGGAGGAACACCTTGTGTGCTATCAAACGTCACAACGTAACTAGGTGATTATAAAGATGCTCTGCAAGTGTCTCCGAAGGTGTTCGTGGTGTTGGCATAGATCAAGAATAGGATTTGTCACTCCGAGTGTCGGAGAGGTATCTTTGGGCCCTCTCGGTAATGCACATCATAATAAACCTTGCAAGCAAATGACTAATGAGTTAGTCACGAGATGATGTATTATGGAACGAGTAAAGAGACTTGCCGGTAACGAGATTGAACTAGGTATTGAGATACCGACGATCAAATCTCGGGCAAGTAACATACCGATGACAAAGGGAACAACGTATGTTGTTATGCGGTTTCACCGATAAAGATCTTCATAGAATATGTAGGAGCCAATATGAGCATCCAGGTTCCGCTATTGGTTATTGACCGGAGATGAGTCTCGGTCATGTCTACATAGTTCTCGAACCCGTAGGGTCCGCACGCTTAACGTTTGATGACGATCGGTATTACAAGTTTATGAGTTTTGATGTACCGAAGGTATTTCGGAGTCCCGGATGAGATCACGGACATGACGAGGAGTCTCGGAATGTCCGAGACATAAAGATTGATATATTGGTCGACTATATTCGGACACCGGAAGTGTTCCGGAAAAGTTTCGGATAAAACCAGAGTGCCGGGGGTACCGGAAACCCCCGGGGAAGTATTGGGCCCTAGTGGGCTTTAGGGGAGAGAGAGGGCAGTAGCCCAGGA
The DNA here is from genome assembly GCA_902687465.1 of Secale cereale. NCBI lineage: Eukaryota > Viridiplantae > Streptophyta > Magnoliopsida > Poales > Poaceae > Secale > Secale cereale. Next base: position 239,413,535 of record LR738715.1, on the reverse strand, counting down.
GGTGGCGTGCCCCCTCCCAAGGGGAGTCCAATTGGACTAGGGGAGGGGGGCGCGGCCCCTCTTTCCCTCTCCCTCTCCTTCCTTCCCCCTCTCCCTCTTGGTGGACTCCTACTAGGAATAGGATTGGAATCCTATTCCTAGTAGGAGTGGCACTCCTCGGGCACGCCATAGGGGCCGGTCGGCCTCCCCCCTTGCTCCTTTATATACAGGGGTAGGGGGCACCTCTATACACACAAGTTGATCAAGTTGATCTCTCCCAACCGTGTGTGCTGCCCCCCTCCACAGAAACACACCTCGGTCATATCGTTGCAGTGCTTAGGCGAAGCCCTGCGCCAGTAGCTTCATCATCTCCATCACCATGCCATCGTGCTGACGAAACTCTCCCGCGAAGTTCTACTAGATCAAGAGTTCGTGGGACGTCATCAAGCTGAACGTGTGCTGAACACGGAGGCTTGCTACTTCTCGAGCTTGCGTTGTGTTCCCTCGAAGAGGAAAGGGTGATGCAGGACAGTAGCGTAAGTATTTCCCTCAGTTTTTGAGAACCAAGGTATCAATCCAGTAAGAGACCACGCACGAGTCCCTCGCACCTGCACAAACAAATAAGAACTTCGCAGCCAACGCGATAAGGGGTTGTCAATCCCTTTACGGTCACTTACGAAAGTGAGATCTGATAGAGATGATAGTTTGATATTTTTCGATATAAGAACAGAAAGTAAAAGCGGAAAAGTAAAGTAGATTGTAGATTGATATGTTGAGAATAGACCCGGGGGCATAGTTTTATCTAGTGGCTTCTCTCATGATAGCGATATTCTATGGCCGGTAAACAAATTACTGTCGAGCAATTGATAGAAAAGCGAATACTTTTGAGACTATCTAGGCATGATCATTATATATAGGCATAACGTCCGAAACAAGTAGACCGAAACGATTCTGCATCTACTACTATTACTCCACACATCGACCGCTATCCAACATGCATCTAGAGTATTAAGTTCATAAGAACAGAGTAACGCCTTAAGCAAGATGACATGACATAAACCCCATCTTTTTATCCTCGATGGCAACAATACAATACATGCCTTGCTGCCCCTACTGTCACTAGGAAAGGACACCGCAAGATTGAACCCAAAGCCAAGCACTTCTCCCATTGCAAGAACTATAGATCTAGAAGGCTAAACCAAACCAATAATTCGAAAAGACTTGCAAGGATATTATAATCATACATAAAGAGTTCAAAAAAGAACCAAATATTTCTCATAGATAATCTTGATCATAAACCCACAATTCATCGGATCTCGACAAACACACCGCAAAAAGATATTAGATCGAATAGATATCCTCGAAGATCGAGGAGAACTTGGTATTGAGATCCAAAGAGAGGGAAGAAGCCATTTAGATACTAGCTATGGACCCGAAGGTCTGTGGTAAACTACTCACAACTCATGGTGAAGCGATGATGATGATGTAGAAGCACTCCGTGGAAGATCCCCCCTCCGGTGGAGCTCCGAAACAGGCCCCAAGATGGGATCTCATGAGAATAGAAGGTTGCGGCGGTGGAACTAGGGTTTTCTCTGTTCGTCTGATGGTTTCGGGGTACATAGATATATATAGGAAGAAGGAGGGCACCAGGGGCCAGACGTGGGGCCCACGAGGCAGGGGGGCCACGCCCTGTAGGGGGGCACGCCCCCACCCTCGTGGACGCCACCTCAGCCCTATTCCGTGGTTCTCAAGTCTCCCGTGCGTATTTTTCTCCAAAAATATCTCTCCCGAAGTTTCATTCCGTTTGGACTCCGTTTGATATTCCTTTTCTGTAAAACCCTAAAATATGCTAAAAGAGCAATCTGGACTGGGCTTTTGGGTTAATAGGTTAGTCCCAAAAATAATATAAAAGTGTATAACAAAGCCCATTAAACATCCAAAACATCTTAAATAATAGCTTGGAACAATAAAAAATTATAGATACGTTGGAGACGTATCAAGGCTCCGTACGTTCGGTGCTTGATCGGTTGGATCACGAAGAAAGTTCGACTACATCAACCGCGTCACTAGACGCTTCTGCTCCTGGTCTACGAGGGTACGTAGACACACTCTCCCCTCTCGTTGCTATGCTTCTAGTAGATAGATCTTGCGTGATCGTAGGAAAATTTTGAAATACTACGTTCTCCAACCGTCATGACCTAGGTCTATGCATAGATGATATGCACGAGTAGAACACAATGAGTTGTGGGCTATAATAGTCATACTGCTTACCAGCATGTTATACTTTGTTTCAGCGGTATTGTGAGATGAAGCGGCCCGGACCGACATTGCGCATACGCTTACGCGAGACTGGTTTCACCGTTACGAGCACTCGTTGCTTAAAGGTGACTGGCGGGTGTCTGTCTCTCTCACTTTAGCTGAATCAAGTGTGGCTATGCCCGGTCCTTGTGAAGGTATAAACAACACATACTTGACAAAAAATCGTTGTGGTTTTTGTATGTGTAGGTAAGAACGGTTCTTGCTAAGCCCGTAGCAGCCACGTAAAACTTGCAACAACAAAGTAGAGGACGTCTAACTTGTTTTTGCAGGGCATGTTGTGATGTGATATGGTCAAGACATGATATGTTATACATTATTGTATGGGATGATCATGTTTTGTAAAGTTATCGGCAACAGGCAGGAGCCATTTGGTTGTCTCTTTATTGTATGAAATACAATCGCCATGTAATTGCTTTACTTTATCACTAAGCGGTAGCGATAGTCGTGGAAGCAGTAGTTGGCGGGACAACAACGATGCTACGATGGAGATCAAGGTGTCGCGCCGGTGACGATGGTGATCGTGACGGTGCCTTGGAGATGGAGATCAAAAGCACAAGATGATGATGGCCATATCATGTCACATATTTTGATTGCATGTGATGTTTATCTTATTATGCTTCTTATTTTGTTTAGAACGACGGTAGCATTATAAGTTGATCCCTTACAAAATTTCAAGGTACAAGTGTTCTCCCTAAGTATGCACCGTTGTGAACGTTCGTCGTGCCGAGACACCACGTGATGATCGGGTGTGATAAGCTCTACGTGCACATACAACGGGTGCAAGCCAGTTTTGCACACGCAGAATACTCGGATTAAACTTGACGAGCCTAGCATGTACAGACATGGCCTCAGAACACCGGAGACCGAAAGGTCGAGCGTGAATCATATAGTAGATATGATCAACATAAGATGTTCACCATTGAAAACTACTCCATCTCACGTGATGATCGGACATGGTTTAGTTGATTTGGATCACGTGATCATTTAGATGACTAGAGGGGTGTCAATCTAAGTGGAAGTTCTTTAAGTAATATGATTAATTGAACTTTAATTTATCATGAACTTAGTCCTGATAGTTTTTGCATATCTATGTTGTTGTGGATCTATGGCCCGTGCTACCGTTCCTTTGAATTTTAATGCATTCCTAGAGAAAGCTAAGTTGAAAGATGATGGTAGCAATTACACAGACTGGGTCCATAACTTGAGGAATATCCTCATTGCTGCACAGAAGAATTATGTCCTTGATGCACTGCTAGGTGACAGACCTATTGCAGGAGCAGATGCATACGTTATGAACATTTTGACAAAAGCTCGGTATGATGACTACTTGATAGTTTAGTGCACCATGCTTTACGGCTTATAACCGGGACTTCGAAAACGTTTTGAACGCCACGAAGCATATGAGATGTTCCAAGAGTTGAAATTCGTATTTCATACTCATGCCCGTGTCGAGAGGTATAAGACCTCTGACAGTACTTTGCCTACAAGAAGGAAGAGAATAGCTCAACCAGTGAGCATGTGCTCAGATTGTCTGGGTACTACAATTGCTTGAATCAAGTGGGAGTTAATCTTCCAGATAAGATAGTAATTGACAAAGTTCTCTAGTCACTATCACCAAGTTAGTAGAACTTCGTGATGAACTATAATTTGCAAGGGATGACGAAAGTAATTCCCGAGCTCTTCGCGATGCTGAAATCAACGAAGGTAGAAATCAAGAAAGAGCATCAAGTGTTGATGGTTAACGAGACCACTTGTTTCAAGTAAAGGGCAAAGGGATAGAAAGGGAACTTCAAGAAGAATGACAAGCAAGTTGTCACTCCCGTGAAGAAACCCAAAGCTAAACTCAAGCCTGAAACTAAGTGCTTCTACTACAAAGGAAATGATCACTGGAAGTGGAACTGCCCTAGATACTTGGCGGATAAGAAGGATGGCAAAGTGAACAAAGGTATATTTGATATACAGATTATTGATGTGTACTTTACTAGTGTTCATAGCAACCCCTGGGTATTTGATACCGGTTCAGTTGCTAAAATTAGTAACTTGAAACAAGAGTTGCAGAATGAACAGAGACTAGTTAAAAGTGAAGTGACGATGTGTGTTGGAAGTGGTTCCAAGATTGATATGATCATCACCGCACACTCCTTATACTTTAGGGATTAGTGTAGAACCTAAATAAATGTTATTTGGCATTTGCGTTGAGCATGAATATGATTTGATCATGTTTGTTGCAATACGGTTATTCATTTGAAGTCATAGAATAAATGGTATTCTGTTTACATGAATAAAGCCTTCGATGGTCATACACCCAATGAAAATAGTTTGTTGGATCTCGATCGTAGTGATACACATATTCATAATATTGAAGCCAAAAGATGCAAGGTTAATAATGATAGTGCAACTTATTTGTGGCACTGCCGCTTAGGTCATATTGGTGTAAAGCGCATGAAGAAACTCCATAGAGATGGACTTTTGGAATCACTTGATTATGAATCACTTGGTGCTTGCGAACCATGCCTCATGGTCAAGATGACTAAAACTCCGTTCTCCGGAACAATGGAGCGAGCAACATATTTGTTGGAAATCATACATACTGTGTGGACCGATGAGCGTTGAAGCTCGCGGCGGGTATCGTTATTTTCTGACGTTCACTGATGATTTGAGTAGATATGGGTATATCTACTTGATGAAGCACAAGTCTGAAACATTTGAGAAGTTTAAATTATTTTAGAGTGAAGTAGAGAATCATCGTAACAAGAAAATAAAGTTTCTACGATCTGAACGTGGAGGTGAATATTTGAGTTACGAGTTTCGTATTCATTTGAAATAATGTGGAATAGTTTCACAACTCACGCCACCCGGAACACCACAGCATAATGGTGTGTCTGAACGTTGTAACCGTACTTTATTAGATATGGTGCGGTCTATGATGTCTCTTACCGATTTACCACTATCATTTTGGGGTTATGCTTTAGAGACAGCTGCATTCACGTTAAATAGGGCACCATCTAAATCCTTTGAGACGACGCCTTATGAACTATGGTTTGGCAAGAAACCAAAGTTGTCATTTCTTAAAGTTTGGAGCTGCGATGCTTATGTGCAAAAGCTTCAACCTGATAAGCTCGAACCCAAGTCGAAGAAATATGTCTTCATAGGATACCCAAAGGAGACTATTGGGTACACCTTCTATTACAGATCCAAAGGCAAGATATTCGCTGCTAAGAATGGATCCTTTCTAGAGAAGGAGTTTCTCTTGAAAGAAGTGAGTGGGAGGAAAGTGGAACTTGATGAGGTAATTGTACCTTCTCCCGAATTGGATAGTAGTACATCACAAAAACTTGTTCCAGTGATTCCTACACCAATTAGTGAGGAAGCTCATGATGATGATAATGAAACTTCGGATCAAGTTACTGCTAAACTTCGTAGATCAACCAGAGTACGTTCCGCGCCAGAGTGGTACGGCAACCCGATTCTGGAAGTCATGTTACTAGACCATGATGAACCTATGAACTATGAGGAAGCGATGATGAGCCCAGATTCCGCAAAATGGCATGAGGCCATAAAAACTGAGATGGGATCCATGTATGAGAACAAAGTGTGTGGACTTTGATTGACTTGCCCGATGATCGGCAAGCCATTGAAAATAAATGGATCTTCAAGAGGAAGACCGACGCCAACGGTAATGTTACTGTCTACAAAGCTCGACTTGTTGCGACAGGTTTTTGACAAGTTCAAGGAGTTGACTACGATGAGACTACCTCACCCATAGCGATGCTTAAGTCTGTCCGAATCATGTTAGCAATTACCGCATTTTATGATTATGAAATCTGGCAAATGGATGTCAAATCTGCATTCCTGAATGGTTATCTCAAAGAGGAGTTGTATATGATGCAACCAGAAGGTTTTGTCAATCCTAAAGGTGCTAACAAAGTGTGCAAGCTTCAGCGATCCATCTATGGACTGGTGCAAGCATCTCGGAGTTGGAGTATACGCTTTGATGAGGTGATCAAAGCATATGGTTTTATACAGACTTGTGGTGAAGCCTGTATTTACAAGAAAGTGAGTGGGAGCACTACATCCTTCTCGATAAGTATATGTGAATGACATATTCGATCGTAAATGATGTAGAATTTTCTGGAAAGCATAAAGGAGTGTTTGAAAGGAGTTTTTCAAAGAAAGACCTCGGTGAAGCTGCTTACATATTGAGCATCAAGATCTATAGAGATAGATCGAGACGCTTGACAAGTTTTTTCAATGTGTACATACCTTGAAAAGTTTTTGAAGTAGTTCCAAATGGATTAGTCAGAGAAGGAGTTCTTGCCTGAGTTATAAGGTATGAAATTGAGTAAGACTCAAAACCCGACCTCGGCAGAAGATAGAGAAAAAATGAAGTCATTCCCTATGCCTCAGTCATAGGTTATATAAAGTATGCCATGCTGTGTACCAAACATGTTGTGTACCTTACCATGAGTTTGGCAAGGAGGTACAAAAGTGATCCAGGAGTAGATCACTGGACAGTGGTCAAAATTATCCTTAGTTACTGGATGACTAAGGAAATGTTTCTCGATTATGGAGGTGATAAAGAGTTCGTCGTAAAGAGTTACACCGATGCAAGCTTTACATTAATCCAGATGACTCTAAGTATCAATCTGGATGCATATTGGAAGTGGGAGCAATTACCTAGAGTAGCTCCATGCAGAGCATTGTAGACATAGAAATTTGCGAAATGCATACGAATCTGAATGTGACAGACCCGTTGACTAAACTTCTCTCACAAGCAAAACATGATCACACCTTATTACTCTTGGGTGTTAATCACATAGCGATGTGAACTAGACTATTGACTCTAGTAAACCCTTTGGGTGTTGGTCACATGGCGATGTGAACTATGGGTGTTATTCACATAAACAATGTGAACTATCGGTATTAATGAAGACAACTTAATGGGTTATGTTTTCCTATATCTGAAACGTTATATTGTATTGGATCATCCAACATGTCGGGCTTGCCTTTCCCTCTCATGCTAGCCAAATTCTTTGCACCAAGTAGAAATACTACTTGTGCTTCCAAACATCCCTTAAACCAGTTTTTCCATGAGAGCCCATCATACCTACCTAAGGATTGAGTAAGATCCTTCAAGTAAGTTGTCATCGGTGCATGCAATAAAAAATTGCTTTCTAAATATGTATGATCTATTAGTGCGAAGAAAATAAGCTTTATACGAACTTGTGATAGGGAAGAAATAAAAGCGATGGACTGCATAATAAAGGTCTTTATCACAAGCGGCAATATAAAGCGGTGTTCTTTTGCATTAATATTTTGTGCATCCAACCATAAAAGCGCATGACAACCTCTGCTTCCCTCTGCGGAGGGCCTATCTTTTACTTTTATCTTCTACCCTTATACAAGAGTCATGGTGATCATCACCTTTCTTTTTTACACTTTTTCCTTAGGCAATCCCTTTGTGTTGGAGCGATCCGGATATATATAGATATCCACTTGGATGTAGGTTTTCATAAATTATTATTGTTGACATTACCCTTGAGGTAAAAGGTTGGGAGGCGAAACTATAAGCCCCTATCTTTCTCTGTGTCCGATGAAAACTTTGAACCCATAAATATCACATGAGTGTTAGCAATTGTGAAAGATTAAATGATAGTTGAGTATGTGGAGTTTGTTGAATCAAAGCTCTTACATAGACTCTTCCCAAAAATAATATAAATTGCAATTGTTTGATGACTAAGAGCACTGTTTGTTAGTTTTCAAGAAAGTTTATGATCTATACTTTAACATGTGAATGGCTTGTTACTTGATCATGAAAAGTTTTATGAGATGAGCTACTGTTATGACACATAATGATGCTAGAAAAGGTGATTGAAATTATCATTGATCAAACTTGTGCACCTGCTAGCATTCACACTTCATAAATTATTTCTTTTATCATTTACCTACTCGAGGACGAGCAGGAATTAAGCTTGGGGATGTTGATACGTCTCCAATGTATCTATAATTTATGAAGTATTCATGCTATTATATTATCCATCTTAGATGTTTTATATACATTTATATGCTATTTTATGTGATTTTTGGGACTAACCTATTAACCTAGAGCCCAGTGCCAGTTTATGTTTTTTCCTTGTTTTTGAGTTTTACAAAAAAGGAATACAAAACGAAGTCCAATTGACGTGCCAATTTTTGATGATTTTTTATGGACCAAAAGAAGCCCCTAGAGTAAAAGAGTTGGGCCAGAAGAGTCACGGGCTGTCCACGAGGGTGGGGGCGTGCCCACCCCCCTAGGCGTGGGCCCCTGTCTCGTGGACGACTCGGAGACCCCTTGGACGTGAGACCGACGCAAAAAATTCCTATAAATACAGAAACCTCCAGAAAATAACCTAGATCGGAAGTTCCGCCGCCGCAAGCCTTTGTAACCACGAGAAATCAATATAGGCCCTCTCTGGCACCTTGTTGGAGGGGGCCATCATCACCGGAGGCCATGGAGGAGGATCCCGGAGGGGCCATCATCGCCATGAAGGCCATGGACCAGAGGGAGAACCTCTCCCCATCTAGGGGGGAGGCCATGGAGGAGGAAGCACAAGGGGGAGAACCTCTCCTCCTCTCTCGGTGGCGCCGGAGTGCCATCGGGAGGGGAATCATCGCCGCGGTGATCGTCTTCATCAACATCACCATCATCATCACCATGCTCATCTCTTTTACACGGTCCACTCTCCCGCACCCCGCTATAATCCATACTTGAACATGGTGCTTTATGCCACATATTATGATCCAATGATGTGTTGCCATCCTATGATGTTTTGAGTAGATATCCTTTGTCTTTGGGTTGATTGATGATCTAGATTGCTACGAGTTGTATATTTTATTTTGGTGCTGTCCTATGGTGCCATCTGTGTCGCGCAAGCGTGAGGGATTCCCGCTGTAGGGTGTTGCAATACGTTCATGATTCGCTTAAGTGGGTTGCTTGAGTGACAGAAACATAAACCAGAGTAAGGGGATTGTTGCGTATGGGATAAAGGGGACTTGATGCTTTAATGCTATGGTTGGGTTTTACTTTAATGATCTTCAGTAGTTGCGGATGCTTGCTAGAGTTCCAATAATAAGTGCATATGATCCAAGAAGAGAAAGTATGTTAGCTTATGCCTCTCCCTCATATGAAATTGCAATGACGACTACCGGTCTTGTTAACAATTGCCTAGGACAATTCCGCACACCGATCCATCATTATTCCACACTCGCTATTTATAATATTTAGTAATATATTCTAACTTTATGATAACAACAACTACAATTATATTTTAGCTCTCCGATATCATGCACAGTTATCCTCTTCATAGCCACAACGTAGTTTTATTTCTCGTTTCTAGTTGGAAGCAAACGTTCGGTGTACGTAGAGTCGTATCAGTGGCAGATAGGACTTGAGAGAATATTGATCTTACCTTTAGCTCCTTGTGGGTTCGACACTCCATACTTATCACTTCCACCATTGGGAATTGCTACAATGATTCCCTGCACTTGGGGACCATCAAAGATCATGTATATAGGCATCACGTCCATGACAAGTAGACGGAAACGATTCTACATCTACTACTATTACTCCACACATCGACCGCTATCTAGCATGCATCTAGAGTATTAAGTTCATAAGAACAGAGTAACGCCTTAAGCAAGATGGCGTGATGTAGAGGGATAAACTCATGCAATATGATATAAACCCCATCTTTTTATCCTCGATGGCAACAATACAATATGTGCCTTGATGCCCCTACTGTCACTGGGAAAGGACATCGCAAGATTGAACCCAAAGCTAAGCACTTCTCCCATTGCAAGAAAGATCAATCTAGTAGGCCAAACCAAACTGATAATTCGAAGAGACTTGCAAATGTATTAAATCATGCATATCAGAATTCAGAGAAGAATCAAATATTGTTCATAGATAATCTTGATCATAAACCCACAATTCACCGGATCTCGACAAACACACCGCAAAAAGTATTACATCGAATAGATCTCCAAGAAGACCGAGGAGAACTTTGTATTGAGATCCAAAGAGAGAGAAGAAGCCATATAGCTAATAACTATGGGCCGGAAGGTCTGTGGTAAACTACTCACAACTCATCGGAGAGGCTATGGTGTTGATGTAGAAGCCCTCCGTGATCGATTCCCCCTCCGGTGGAGCTCCGGAAAAGGCCCCAAGATGGGGTCTCACAGGTACAGAAGGTTGTGGCGGTGGAAATAGGGTTTCGTGGTGCTCCTGGATGTTTTTAGGGTATATGAGTATATAGGAGGAAGAAGTACGTCGGTGGAGCTACGAGGGGCCCACGAGGGTGGGGGCGCGCCTACCCCCCTGGGCGTGCCCTCCTACCTCGTGGCTTCCCAGGCGTGTACTCCAAGTCTTCTGGGTTGCGTTTGTTCCAAAAACAATCTTCACGAAGGTTTCGTTCTATTTGGACTCCATTTGATATTCCTTTTCTGTGAAACACTGTAATAGGCAAAAAAACAGCAATTTGCACTCGCCCTTGGGTTAGTAGGTTAGTCCCAAAAATAATGTAAAAGTGCATATTAAAGCCCATTAAACATCCAAAACAGATAATATAATAGCACGGAACAATCAAAAATTATAGATACATTGGAGAAGTATCAAGCATCCCCAAGCTTAATTCCTGCTCGTCCTTGAGTAGGTAAATGATAAAAACAGAATTTTTGATGTGGAATGCTACCCAACATAATTCTCAATTTAACTCTCTTTATTGTGGCATGAATGTTCAAATCCGAAATATTCAAGATAAAAGTTTAATATTGACATGAGAATAATAATACTTCAAGCATACTAACAAAGTAACTATGTCTTCTTAAAATAACATGGCTAAAAAAGTTCATCCCTACAAAATCATATAGTCTGGCTATGCTCTATCTTCATCACACAAAATATTTAAATCATGCACAACCCCGGTTTCGGCCAAGCAATTGTTTCATACTTCAATTTTTTCAAAGTTTTTCAACTTTCATGCAATACATGAGCGTGAGCCATGGATATATCACTATAGGTGGAATAGAGTGGTGGTTGTGGAGAAGACAAAAAGGAGGAAGATAGTCTCACATCAACTAGGCGTATCAATGGGCTATGGAGATGCCCATCAATAGATATCACACTACTATAAAAAGGGCTATAGATAAGATTGACACTAATGGCGCACCAGACATGGGGTGCGCCATTAGTATATACTAATGGCGCACCACCTTCTGGTACGCCATTAGAGTTGAATACACTAATGGCGCACCTGGCTCAGGGTGCGCCATTAGTATCAATTTTTTTCCTTTTCCAAACATATTAATGGCGCATCCAGACACAGTGCGCCATTACTAGTTGTAACTAGTAATGGCGCACCAGTCACAGAGTGCGCCACTACTGTTGTTTTTTTTATTATATTTTTTATTCTTTTTTTTTGCAAAACTACTAATGGCGCACTGTTCCACAGTGCGACATTAATAGTTTAAACTAGTAATGGCGCACTTTGGCACAGTGCGCCATTAGTATGTTTTTTTTTTTTTTGCAAAACTACTAATGGCGCACCACATGCTGGTGCGCCATTAGTAACCTGTGTTACTAATGGCGCATTTTGAGGAGGTGCGCCATTAGTAAGTGGGCACCAACAAGATATTTTGGACAGCCACTCCTACCCACTCACTTTCTCCACACTTCATTCTCTCCACCTCCTCCTCCAAAGCTTGTCTCGGGTGCCTCCTCTTTGTCACCTCATTTCCACCATAGATTCATTCAAATTAAGTGGTTAAATTACCTTGTTTTGATAGGTAAGTAAGGGGGGAAGCTATATTTATGTTGTTCTCCCTACAACAATGTGCACATGCACTTTTTATGGCCTAGCTAGATCTATGTATGTTCGTGGTGTTGCATATGTTTGTGGTGTTGCATATGTGTTTGTGTTTGGAGGTGTACTGGTATTTGAAATTTGAAAGTTGCCAATATTTTGCCGGAATGTTGATTCATTTCCGTTTCGGCGAGAATTTTGGCATTAAGCATTCTTTTTTGTCCTATTTTTAGGGAAAGTCATGCCAAATTTTTTCTTGGTTCTAAAATATCGTTTTGCTCTACCCCGCAGGCGACCATGGTCCGCACGATGACCGAAGGCATCGTGAATAGGTTTTTGAGCTCCGCGAAGGCCGAGATGCTTCAAAAGAACGAGACGGAGATACGATGTCCGTGTCGAAGATGCAAGCTGAAGAGCCTTATTGCGGACCCGGATTCCGGGCAGGTGCGGGACCACCTGCTCTTGCGTGGTTTCATGGATGGCTATCGGTGGCAAGGTGATGAAGATGACTACGAAGTCGTCCATGGGGGCCGAACAAGAAATGAGGAAGGGTAGCAAGACAACCACCGCGGCTCGGGCGGGTGAGAAGACAAAGAATCCCCAGGAGATGATCACAACGGTGATGCTGTACACAGTCATCATGTAGAAGATGCAGGACATGATGATGAGGAAGATGCCGGAGCAGACGACGGGCATGATCATGAAGATGATGATGCCGGCGGAGCAGACGACGTTGGACCATCGATGGGCTGGGTGCAGGACCCTCATATTCAAGAGCTGCTTCTCAAGCAGACGGATAACGCAAGAGCTGCCGCCCGAGAGAAAGCCAAGATGGATCAACTGGAGTTAGACGTGGTTACTCCATTGTATGAAGGATGCATGCCTGAGGATACCCGCCTGAAAGTAACGCTCATGGCTCTGGAGATGAAGGTAAAACACAAAATGACCGACGCATGCTTCGACGAGAACATGTCATTCTGGCACGAACGTCTTCCTAAGGGGAACAAGTGCCCGACCAGTTTCGAGGAGGCGAAGAAAATCGTGTGTCCTCTGGATTTACCGCACGTGAAATACCATGTGTGCATGAACAATTGCATCATTTATCGGGACGAGCACGCGGAGTCTACCATATGTCCGGTGTGCGGCGTCACTCGATACAAGAAGAGGAAGAAAGCTCCTCGAAAAGTGGTGTGGTACTTTCCGATCACTCCTCGTCTGCAGCGGTATTTCGCGGACCCTAAGGTAGCAAAGCTCCTGCGTTGGCACGCGGATAGGGAGGAGAAGAAGCGAAAAGATGACGCAAATGATTCGGAGATAGATAAAAAAGACAAGATGCTGAGTCACCCTAAGGATGCGAGCCAGTGGCAAGCGTTGAACTTCGAAGACCTAGAATTTGGGAACGATCCAAGGAACATCGTGCTGGGCGCGAGCACCGATGGAGTCAATCCGTTTGGCAGCCAGAGAAGCACACATAGCACCTGGCCTGTGTTTGTGTGGATGTACAACCTTCCCCCTGGTTGTGCATGAAGAGGAAGTACATTCACATGAGTATGCTAATTGAAGGACCGAAACAATCAGGGAACGACATCAATCTGTATCTGGGGCTGCTGAAAGAGGAGCTTGACACGCTGTGGAAAATGCCAGCCAATACGTGGGACGCCGCAGAGAAAGAATATTTCCCTATGAGAGCCGCACTGCTCACGACGGTGCACGACTATTTCGGTTACGGATATGTCGCGGGGCAGGTGGTCCACAGATTTTCTGGATGCGTCAGGTGCATGGATGACACAACGTATCGCCAGCTAGATAGAGATCCCGGGTCTTCAAAAACCGTGTTCATGGGACATCGAAGGTGGCTTTGCGACGATGACCCATGGAGAAAACTTATGGATCTGTTCGATGGTGAAACCGAACCCCGAGGACACCCGCGTACGAGGAGCGGCGAGGAAATAGACGAGCTGTTGAAAAATTGGAAAGATTGCCCACTGCTGGGAAAGAAGCAAAAGGCGCCAGAGCCGGGAAAGAAGCGAAAGGCGCCAGAGCCGCTACTGAAGGTATGGAAAACAAGGTCTGTTTTCTGGGACTTGCCGTACTGGAAGATCCACCGTGTGCCTCACAGCCTTGATGTCATGCATATCATGAAGAACGTGTGCGAGAGTCTGCTTGGTACCCTGCTCAACATGCCAGAGAGGACCAAAGATGGGCCGAAAGCAAGGGCAGACTTGAAATCAATGGGCATCAGGCAGGAGCTTCACGCTAATGATGATGATGATGATGATGATGATGATGATGATGAGGCGAAGAAGGACACGGAAAGTCGTCGCAAAGGCAAAAAGGCCAAGAAGACCGGAAATGACTACCCTCCCGCGTGCTTCACTCTAAGTTATGAGGAGATCGAGCAGTTTTTCACCTGCCTCGTAGGAGTAAAACTTCCTTACGGTTACGCGGGGAAGATAAGCAGATACCTAGACCCAGCGAAGCAGAAGTTCAGCAGGATGAAGTCTCACGACTGTCACGTGCTGATGACGCAGATACTTCCAGATGCAATCCGTGGGATCATGGACACGCACGTCCGTGAAACGCTATTTGGCCTATGCAACTTTTTCGACATCATCTCTCGGAAGTCGGTTGGTGTGAGGCAACTCAGAAGGCTACAGGAAGAGATCGTGGTGATACTATGCGAGCTTGAGATGTACTTCTCGCCCACATTCTTCGACGTTATGGTGCATCTGCTGGTCCATATCGTGGACGATATCATCCAACTCGGGCCGACGTTCTTGCACAGCATGATGCCGTTCGAAAGGATGAATGGTGTCATCAAAGGATACGTTCGCAACATGTCACGTCCAGAGGGAAGCATAGCCAGGGGCTTTCTGACGGAAGAGTGCATCTCCTACTGCACGAATTATCTAGGCATCGAGAACCCCGTTGGTCTGCGCGTCAACAGGCACCTCGGCAGGCTCGCTAGATGGGGTCACCGTGAGGGTCGCCGCGAAATGCATGTCGACTTCGAGGGTCGACTCGCCGACTTTGAAAGAGCAAACCTAGTCGCGCTACAACACATAGACGTGGTCGATCCTTGGGTGGTAGAGCACAAAACCTTTATTGAGAAGACGTACAATGACCGAGGCCAATAGAGGACGGACGGAGATATAATCAAAGAGCACAACTCATGTTTCACGCGTTGGTTCAAGCAGAAGCTTCTGTCGTACCCTTTACATGAGGATTCTTCCGCGGAAGAACAACTCATATTCGCCTTGTCACAGGGCGCCGAGCACAACCTGATGACCTATGAGGCGTACGATATCAACGGCTACACATTCTACACCGAGTCCAAGGACATGAAGAGCGATGGTTATCAGAACTCCGGGGTAACGATGGAATCGTACACCGGTAACGACAAGGACAGATACTACGGAAGGATCGAGGAGATCTGGGAGCTGAGCTATGCTGGAGAGAAGGTCTCGATGTTCTGTGTCAGATGGGCCAAGAGCGTCCTAAAAGAAGACCGGTATTTCACCACCATGGTTATACCCGAAGCCAAATCCAAGACCACGGGCGCAAACGTCACCGCGAAAAATGAGCCATGGGTACTGGCTTCCCAAGTTGACCAATGCTTCTTCATTATCGACCCGTCAAAGCCCAGTCGTGTTGTCGTGAGGAGAAGCAAAAGGAAGATCATCGGAATGGATGGAGTAGCCAATGAGCAAGACTTCGACAAGTACGGCGACCCGAGGATCAAACATGACGACGATGATGAAGTAGCAGCATACACCACAAGAAGAAGCAGGACCACCCTACCTAAAGGACGTCCGTTCCACAGAAGAACTCCATTCGCGAAAAAGAAGGGCAAGAAGATTGTGAACAGATAGCTAGCTAAGATCGATTGTATTTAAATCGTAGCCTTCATTTCTCGATTGTATTTCATGGGCACTTTTTGAACTCTTGGATGTTTTTAAATTTCATGGACACTCGATCTCGATCCCCCTCCATCTCGATCGCTATCCCACCTCGCCAGATCCGGTCCCCCTCGCCGCCGAGCATCCCCCCGCTCCTCCGGCCGCCGCCGCCGACCCCCCGCACCCTCCCCTACTCAACCGCCGCCGACGACCCACCGTACCCTCCCCCGCTCCACCGGCCGCCGCCGCCGACCCATGAACTCATGATATATTCAAAATAATAATTTGATGATATTTTTTCATATTCATAAATATTTTCAAATAACAAATTTGATGAT
Organism: Secale cereale; assembly: GCA_902687465.1. Taxonomy (NCBI): domain Eukaryota; kingdom Viridiplantae; phylum Streptophyta; class Magnoliopsida; order Poales; family Poaceae; genus Secale; species Secale cereale. The sequence goes on along the minus strand of LR738715.1, from coordinate 239,397,161 downwards.
ATTTAAAAAAATATTACTGTTTTATAAAAAATATTACTATTATGATTTAAACAAGTTTGAACATATTTAAACACAAATAAGTGTCAAACAGCATTTTAAACACAAGTGGTTCGGGTGCTGCCAGGCTGCGACAAGTTGTTACCTCCGATTCGACCCGTCGGGGCCGACGAAGATGACGTGATGACCCTCAGCGCTTGCCTGAGCTGGCCTCTGCTTTGGCCGAAGAGCCAGATTCGTTTGGGGGCGGGGGACACCACCCCAAAGACAACACCGCCAGTCGTGCCGGCGCCAAGTCGGCCCCATGGCAAGACCACCGCAACGGTGCCGGACATCCCTATGCCACTGGATCCAAACATGCATATGGCACAGGATCCGAACGACGACGACGACAACGACGACGATCAGTACTTTGCCGATCATGGGTACGGTGGCGACTTCATGGGGCCTCCTTCTCAAGAACCCAACCCTACAAAAGACGTGCGCGATCTAGTTGGTACCGCGGAGAAACCAAGTTGCAACAGGCGTCGTCTGCCGTTCAGTTCTCAGGAGACGCCTCCAGCTGCCGACTTCACCGAGCCTCAGATAGGCGAGGTGCGAAATATTATCAGCCCCAATACACTCAAGAAGGCAGTCTGTGAGCAGAACTCGGTCCCATTACAGGAGAAGAAGAAGGCACGGAAAAGAAAGACTAACAAGGGTGCGAGCCAGCCGGCACCGAGTACGATCCGTGCTCAGGACGGTCCACCTTCACCTGAGGATGTAATGAGGAGGGTGCATGTGGCGGGTAGGCCGATGCTACCGAGAAATATGCTCGATGCTGCAACCGGTGCTATGCGGAGTCTGCATGACAGTGTTCTTTCTTTGGAGAAGCGGCGTCTCAGAGAGAAGGATGTAGCATACCTGGTTTTCGCGTCCAAGGTGCCAGAGGGCAAGGGCTTTGTGGATAACTCCATCGGGGGTACGATCGTCCTGCGGTTTGATGACATCTACGCTATGTTGAACCTTCATCCGCTGCACTACACCTTCGTTCGGCTATTTTCGCTGAGTATGGAGATGCGGATCATTCGCAACAAGACCCCGGACATCGTGATAGTCGACCCCTTCTACATGCGTGCCAAGATCTTGGGCAGCGCTGGGGACCGGCAAGTCGCGAGTTCTTACCTCGAAGGCATCATTTTGGCAAACTGAGATAAGGATAACTTCCTCGTTCCTTACTTTCCCGAGTAAGTCCTCCCCTCAACCGCCCCGTAACATATGAATTCTTAGATTTCGATCGTTTTTCTTTTAACATTCCGTGTTTTGTTCAGTGACACACATTGCACACTCATCCTCCTAAGCCCCAAATATTCCATGGCCATGTATTTCGACTTGGACCGTCAGTCGAAGGTAGACTACACAAATGTCAAGAATGTTCTTGATGATGTTCTCCCCGGCTACGCCAAATCTGGAGGCACCTTCACCGGGCCTATTCGTAAGTACGGCAAGCACGTGTTCTCCCATAATACGATGTTCTGCTGTGTCAAGCAGCCGCCTGGCGGTCAGAAGGGTGCCTACTATGCCATCCATCACATGCGGGCGATCGTACGGGACCATCATCAACTTCTGCTACCGAGTAAACTCAAAGATTGGGCCGCGAGCGTGTCGTCAATCCAGGACGCGGACATCAGACAAGAATTCTTTCGCATCCAGTCGGAGTTTGCGGAAATCATCCATCAAGATGTCCTTCATACCTCGAGGCAGTTCTACCTCAGAAATCAACCGTCCAACAGTGACATCGACACAATGCTACAAATGCAGGCTGACAACGCCCGTGATTTCATGACTCCCACGATAGACGGCGGCTTCATCCATGCTCCGGTCCCTTGAGTCGAGTCGAAAGTAGTGATGCTGTGTCTAGTTCTGAAACATCGATTGGCTCATGTTGTAATTAAACTTTAATGAACTTGTAGTATGTCTCTTTGGTTTCGACAGTCGTTCCACTTAGATGTAATCGATGCTATTAATGTCTTGCTTTTCTCTTCCGATCGTTCTGTTGCATACTTATATATTGCTTATGTATTGTCTGTGAATTGGTACTAACGTTTCGTTTGGCTAGTGCATAGCGATGCCGTCGTATGTCGTGTACAAGGGTAAGGTTCCCGGAGTCTACGACGACTGGGAGGAATGTCGGAGACAGGTTCACCGATTCAGCGGTAACAGTTACAAAGGGTACACCACTAGGGCCGAGGCGGAATCTAGATAAGCCCGCTATCTAGCGGGAGAGGGGAGGGAGCGTTGGAGGAACCGGATGAAGACGAGTTTCATCGTGATGATGCTCATCGTGATGACCGCAGCTCTCTTCTATGTGATGGTAGTTTAGATGATCGATATCGACTTGTAATGTGAAGACAAACTCGCTACTCGCGGTCTCGAGACTTGTAATATAATGTTCTATCTTTGTTCGGTCTTTTGAATTCGGAGACTAATATGATGAATTGTATTCGGAGACTAATATGATGAATTGTATTCAGAGACTAATCTTCTATTGTATTCGATGAATCTGTTGTTGCTGTGTGCTGGTGCTGTCTATATTCTGTCCAATAATACATTTTGTAACCTGTGCAATAAACATAAAATTAAAAAATAAATAAATAACATAATATTCATAATAATGGCGCATCACATCACAGTGCGCCATTAGTATGCCAAAGGATACTAATGGCGCATCAACCAACAGTGCGCCATTAGTATGCCAAAGTTACTAATGGCGCATCAGGCAAGAGTGCACCATTAGTATGCCAAAGCACCTGGGTATATATGGCCCCCTGGGAGCCATACTAATGGCGCACCGTGGTATATACTAATGGCGCATCTGTGGTGCGCCATTAGTATACCAGATAATAATGGCGCACCACAGGTGCGCCATTAGTAAAATATACTAATGGCGTGGCACTAATGGCGCACCACTAATGCGCCATTAATGGCTAAAATAGGTGCGCCATTAGTAGGCCTTTTCCTAATAGTGTCAATGTGAGTGAATAGGGATTGCCATGCAACGGATGCACTAGAGCTATAAGTGTATGAAAGCTCAACTAAAGAAACTAAGTGGGTGTGCATCCAACTCGCTTGCTCACGAAGACCTAGGGCATTTTGAGGAAGCCCATCATTGGAATATACAAGCCAAGTTCTATAATGAAAATTCCCACTAGTATATGAAAGTGACAAAACAAGGGACTCTCTATCATGAAGATCATGGTGCTACTTTGAAGCACAAGTGTGGAAAAAGGATAGTATCATTGCCCCTTCTCTCTTTTTCTCTCAATTTTTTTATTTTGGGCCTTTTTTCCTTTTTTATGGCCTTTTTTTTCTTCTTTTTTTCGTCTGGAGTCTCATCCCGACTTGTGGGGGAATCATAGTCTCCATCATCCTTTCCTCACTTGGACAATGCTCTAATAATGAAGATCATCACACTTTTATTTACTTACAACTCAAGAATTACAACTCGATGCTAGAACAAAATATGACTCTATATGAATGCCTCCGGCGGTGTACCGGGATGTGCAATGAATCAAGAGTGACATGTATGAAAAATTATGCACGGTGGCCTTGCCACAAATATGATGTCAACTACATGATCATGCAAGGCAATATGACAATGATGAAGCGTGTCATAATAAACGGAACGACGGAAAGTTGCATGGCAATATATCTCGGAATGGCTATGGAAATGCCATAATAGGTAGGTATGGTGGCTGTTTTGAGGAAGGTATATGGTGGGTGTATGGTACCGGCGAAAGTTGCGCGATACTAGAGAGGCTGGCAATGATGGAAGGGTGAGAGTGCGCATAGTCCATGGACTCAACATTAGTCATAAAGAACTCATATACTTATTGCAAAAATCTACAAGTTATCAAAACCAAGCACTACACGCATGCTCAAGGGGAAGGGTTGGTAGGATTTAACCATCGCGCGATCCCGACCTCCACACAAAGGAAGACAATCAATAAATAAATCATGCTCCAACTTCATCAAATAACGGTTCACCATACATGCATGCTACGTGAATCACAAACTTTTAACACAAGTATTCCTCAAATTCACAATTACTTCACAAGCATGACTCTAATAACACCATCCTCATATCTCAAAACAATCATCAAGTATCAAACTTCTTGTAGTATTCAATGCACTTTATATGAAAGTTTTTATTATACCCATCATGGATGCCTATCATATTAGGACTAATTTTATAACCAAAGCAAATTACCATGCTGTTATAAAGGACTCTCAAAATAATATAAGTGAAGCATGAGAGATCAATAATTTCTATAAAATAGAACCACTGCCGTGCTCTAAAAGATATAAGTGAAGCACTAGAGCAAAACTATCTAGCTCAAAAGATATAAGTGAAGCACATAGAGTAGTCTAATAAATTCCGATTCATGTGTGTCTATCCCAAAAGGTGTGTACAGCAAGGATGATTGTGGTAAACTAAAAAGCAAAGACTCAAATCATACAAGACACTCCAAGCAAAACATATATCATGTGGTGAATAAAAATATAGTCTCAAGTAAAGTTACAGATAGACGAAGACGAAAGAGGGGATGCCTTCCCGGGGCATCCCCAAGCTTAGGCTTTTGGTTGTCCTTGAATTTTACCTTGGGGTGCCTTGGGCATCCCCAAGCTTAGGCCCTTGCCACTCTTTGTTCCATAGTCCATCAAATCCTTACCCAAAAACTTGAAAACTTCACAACACAAAACATAACAGAAAATCTCGTGAGCTCCGTTAGTATAAGAAAACAAACCACCACTTTAAGGTACTGTATTGAACTCATTCTTTATTTATATTGGTGTTAAAAATACTGTATTCCAACTTCTCTATGGTTCATACCCCCCGATACTAGCCATAGACTCATCAAAATAAGCAAACAACACACGAAAAACATAATCTGTCAAAAACAGAACAGTCTGTAGCAATCTGTAATTTTCGAATACTTCTGTAACTCTACAAATTCTGAAATAAATTTTTGGACGTGAGGAATTTGTCTATTAATCATCTGCAAAAAGAATCAACCTAAAAGCACTCTCCAGTAAAAAATAGCAACTAAACTCGTGAGCGCAAAAGTTTCTGTTTTTTACAGCAAGATCGCAAAGACTTCACCCAAGTCTTCCCAAAGGTTCTACTTGGCACAAACACTAATTAAAATACAAAACCACATCTAAACATAAGCTAGATGAATTATTTATTACTAAACATAAGTAAAAGCAAAGAAAATAAAATTGGGTTGCCTCCCAACAAGCTCTTTCTTTATAGCCATTAAGATAGGCTTGAGAATTCAATGATGCGCACATGAAAGATACGAATTGAAGCACAAAGAGAGCATCATATAGCATGTGAAAATCACATCTAAGTCTAACATACTTCCTATGCATAGGCATTTTATAGGAAAACAAATCAAGACAAGCAATATCTAGCATATGCAAGGAAGAAAAAGAAAACAAGATCAACCTCAACATGAAAAGAGGTAATTCAGTAACATGAAGATTTCTACAATCATATTTTCCTCTCTTATAATAATTGCATGTAGGTTCATAAGCAAATTCAACAATATAGCTATCACAAAACATATTCTCAACACGATCCACATGCATACGAAGTTGACACTCTTCCAAAATAGTGGGATCAACATTAACTAAAGTCACGACCTCTCCAAACCCACTTTTAAAAAAAATCATAAGATTGAACATTATCCAAATATGTGGGATCTAAAGTTGACACTCTTCCAAACCCACTTTCAATATTATTACAAACATTATTATCAATCTCATATATATCATGGGGCTTAAATAAGTTTTCAAGATCGTAAGAAGCATCACCCCAATCATGATCATTGCAACAAGTAGTGGGCATATCAAAATGGGCCATTTGCATTTCTGTCCCTAACTCGAACCACCTAATCAGATATACCCCTAATTCAAAAGCCTGCTAAAAAATGCCCCTCCACCGTCATGTGCCCTTATAGAAATGCCCCTCCGAGCCGTTTCCGTCCAGTCAAGGTTGTTTGACCGCTAACGTGTCGTTCCTTTCACATTTATGCCCCTCCGTCCTTACACATGGGACCAACTAACCAATTCACTCTCTCTCCCCCTCTTTCTTCTTCCTCGCGACGACAAGGGCATTTTTGAGCACACACTGGATCGGGCGATTCCGCGGTCGGGGAGAGAGGGGCGGGTCAGACAGGGCGTGGTGAGCGATGTGTTCGTCCGGCATGTCTTTTGCGAGCTCGTCGGTGGCCGCCAATGTAAGTTTCAGTGTTGATTTGGGGGATATTTGGGCATGTTGCGGAATTAGGGTTCATCTTTTTTGTGATTTTTCTGCTGTTAGGTCGATGGTGAAGGGATAGTTCAGTTTGAATCGGAGTTTTACATCCCCGATCCGACATTCTATGGCCTTGAGGTTCGGTCGACGCGGCGGTGCCCTGGCCATGGGCTTATTCCTGCTCGTCACGTCGCCTGGGGAGGAGGAAGCTCCGGTAGAAGGTTTCTCGGCTGCCCTCTTGATGTAAGTGTTTGACTGTTAAGATTGATTCAATTTTGGTCTTTGTCCTCTTTGTCATTCGATCATTGATTTTGTAGCTTCCTGATGAATGTGACTGGGTTGTCTGGATTGACCCGCCACCGACCGAACGCATTGCTCATGCATTTGAGGAGCTTCATGCAGGATTGGAGAAGAGCTGGCTAAAAGCTCATGATTTAGAGAGGAGGGTGATGTATCTAACCGAGAAGAACAAGAAACTGAAGATGAAGTTGAAGAAGAGGAACGAGCTTATGCAAGCTTGGGGATTTATCATAGTTCTTGGTATTAGCATTTTGGCCACATTTGTTTGTGGGTTGTCTAATAATCCATACTAAATGGATTTCTCTTTGTAGTGTACGCTGTGATGGAGCTTAGTTTGGGAATGTATTATCACCAGAACAATGTTGTGATTTGGGAATGTTGTGATGTTGCTAATTGTAAATGACTCAATAATCTTGCTTGGCATATTGCTTTGAACAATCACTGAAATAGCATAGAATGAAATATTTGCCCAAATGATCTGTTGTGACAAAATAGCAGCTCACAAGATAGCAGCTCACATAATATTTGAAACTAGAAGATCACAAGATAACAGCTCACAAAATAACATGAATTCAGCATTGCACATGCAAGATAGCAGCTCACAAGTTCACCATTACATAAGTTCATAAACTTCAGCATCACACACTTAAGATAGCAGCTAACAAGTTCACAAATAGTTGTTAAACAACAAAGACAACACTAAATTATTCCAGCCACAGATTCTACTGTAGGATCTTCTTGCTCCTGGTGTTGCTAGCAGAAGTAGTTAAGAGCCTTGAACTCCTCCTTGTGGTAACAATTTTGCCCACTTCTTTGCTCAGCTGGTTGCTTCCAGTTACAGATCCTACTGTAGGATCTGGTGTACACTTTAGCCTCTTCTTGGCTGGTGACATCCCTCTATCAGCTGCCCTTTTGTAGTTCTTTCTTGGTCTACAATTGAAATGAGAACATTAAATGAAGCAAAAAATTAAATGAGAGCATTAAATGAAGCAAAAATTGATATGAGAACATCTGTAGCTATTGCACCTTACAACAGATGACACTGTTGGTGCATCTGTAGCAATTGCAGCATCAGTTTCAAGCTCTATAGCATTTTCAGCATCAGTTTCAAGCTCTGTAGCATTTTCAGCCTCAGTATCCTCCTCCTTCTCATTGTCAGCATCAGTTTCAGCATCTAAATGGTCATCCATTGCATTTTCAGCCCCCAGTGCTCTTCTTCACCAAAAGTTGGGTCAATGGATTCCTTGCAGTTAGTGGCACGATGGCCAAGCCTTCCACACCTGCCACATTTCTTTCTCCTTCCTCCAAGTCCTTTTCCCTCTGATTTTGCCCTAATTCTGGTCTTCCTAGGTCTACCAGGGGCCCTGTTTTGCAATGGAGCAGACAATTTAAACCCAGGATCCACCACAGCCCACTGTTGTTTGCCCTCCATTGATGGCAAATTTTCAGCATAAGTGGCATTGTACTTAGCAACAAAAAAGTACTCATGTACATATTGATCGATCTCACTTACTGGGCCTCTCATTGAAGTAATAAAATACAAAGCATGTATGCAAGGCTGTCCAGTTAACTGCCACTTTCTACAACTGCAAGTCCTACTTTTCAAATTTACTGGATATCTCCACTCTCTTTTTTCCTTGTCAACTGTTGTGATCTCTGCCTCATATGTGCTTCTCTTCACTATCTCCATATCAAGATCCTTAGATTTTGCATGAAGCATTTTCATGACTTTGGGGATTATGATGTGGCCAATGAATGTTCCAGCTGCAATCTGCTGTCTGAGATCAAACTTTTCCATTATAAACTATCTTATTTTGTCTAGCAAGTCCACAATGTGTATACCCTTCCATTTTTTAATCTTTGAATTAAAGAACTCAGCTAGATTGTTATTAACATAATCTACTTTACACAACTCATTGAACAGTGTCCTTGCCCATAGCTTGCTATGCTGCTCCTCTAAGTACTCTTTCACACCAGCCTTACTGTACAACTGCCTAAGATGGTAGTTGTGTTTCTTTAAGCTATATGTCAGTGAGCATGGCCATAAATTTTCATCAAAGAATTCCCCCCTGAACTTTTTTGTGAAATTTGCAGCCAAATGCCTCATGCATTCTCTGTGCTCCACACCTGTGAACACAGCTTCCACTGCAGTCTCCAGGCCTTTGCATGCATCAGTGTGGATAACAAGACCTGGTGGGTGTCCTATGAGCTCTCTTAAATTCTGGAAAAACCAAGTCCAACTTTCTATATTTTCACCCTCAAGAACTCCATATGCAACTGGGAAGATCCAGTTGCAGGCATCCACAACACATGCACTAACTAGTTGCCCTCTAAATCTACCATTTAATGCAGTGGCATCTACTGCAAGATAAGGCCTACATCCATTCAAAAAACCTTGCCAGCATCCTTTGAAAGAAACAAATACTCTTCTAAAGCACTCTTTTTGTCTACTTTTCCCATTTAGTTTGTACTCTATAGTGTGTTTATCAATGCTAACTACACTGCCAGGAGATGCTTTCTCCACTTCTGCCTTGAAAGTATACAATAACTGAAAAGAGTAAACCCACTTACCATAGATATTGTCAAGTGCCATTTGCTTCCCATAGAATACTCTCATATATGGAACTGCCAGGCCATACTTTTTCTTCAATTTTTTCTGCAATTTAGTTGGTCCCACTTCTGAATCCTCTAAAACCCAGGTCTTCACAGCATCACCAACCCATCTACTCTTAGCTGACCTCAATCTTTTTCTCTTGTTCACACTGGGACATGTATGAGCAGTTTTGTTCACCTTAACCTGCATGCATGAAAGTTCAGACACATCAGCAACACATTTCAGAACCTATGTGCTGCGACAAACAAACAAAATACAGTATCAATGTTGCTAACTACAAATGCAATGTTAGTTGCTATAGTTAATACCTGAAACAGTGTGCTATGTATCATTAAGGAGGCATGCATCCTCCATTGGCACCTCTTATAAGCACAATGTACTGTCAACCTAGTACTGTCACTCTTGTCTATCACAAATTTGTTGGAAATATGCCCTAGAGGCAATAATAAAAGAGTTATTATTATATTTCCTTGTTCATGATAATCGTTTATTATCCATGCTATAACTGTATTGATTGGAAACTCAAATACATGTGTGGATAAATAGACAAACTTTGTGTCCCTAGTAAGCCTCTACAGGACTAGCTCGTTGATCAAAGATGACCGTGGTTTCCAGGTCATAGACATGAGTTGTCATTTGATAACGGGATCACATCATTAGGAGAATGATGTGATGGACGAGACCCAAACGTTAAACATAGCTTTTGATCGTATCAGTTATCGCTATAGTTTTCTGCATGTCAAGTATAAGTTCCTATGACCATGAGATCATGTAACTCACTGACACCGTAGGAGTGCTTTGTGTGTGCCAAACGTCACAACGTAACTGGGTGACTATAAAGGTACTCTACAGGTATCTTCGAAGGTGTCTGTTGAGTTGACAAGGATCGAGACTGGGATTTGTCACTCCGTGTGACGGAGAGGTATCTCCGGGCCCACTCGGTAATACGTCATCTCAATGAGCTCAAAGTGACTAAGTAGTTGGTCACGGGATTATGTATTACGATAACGAGTAAAGAGACTTGCCGGTAACGAGATTGAACTAGGTATGGAGATACCGACGATCGAATCTCGGGCAAGTAACATACCGACGAGACAAAGGGAACTGTATACGGGATTGCCTGAATCCTTGACATCGTGGTTCATCCGATGAGATCATCGAGGAACATGTGGGAACCAATATGGGTATCCAGATCCCGCTATTGGTTATTGACCTGGGAGTGTCTCGGTCATGTCTACATGGTTTCCGAACCCGCAGGGTCTACACACTTAAGGTTCGGTGACGCTAGGGTTGTTAGTGAGAACAGTGCATGGTTACCGAAGGTTGTTCGGAGTCCCGGATGAGATCCCGGACGTGACGAGGGTCTCCGGAATGGTCCGGGGACGAAGATTGATATATAGGATGAGAGTGATCGGAGTCCGGAAGTGTTCCGGGGAGCATCGGGAAGTCGGCGGATGACCGAAAGGGGTTTCGGGGGTCCCGGAAGGAGTTTCGG
>LR738715.1:239353504-239383604 GCA_902687465.1 Secale cereale | reverse complement strand
CCGTCGGCACGCTCGCTCTTCGATTACCATCGGGATTAGTTATGAACCTGAATAATTGTTATTTAGTGCCTGCGTTGAGCATGAACATTATATCTGGATCTTGTTTATTGCGAGACGGTTACTCATTTAAATCTGAGAATAAAGGTTGTTCTATTTATATGGGTAATATCTTTTATGGTCATGCACCCGAAGTAAGGGGTTTATTCTTATTGAATCTCGATAGTGATGATACACATGTTCATAACATTGATGCCAAAAGATGTAGAGTAGATAGCGATAGTACCACTTTCTTGTGGCACTGCCGTCTGGGTCATATCGGCGTGAAACGCATGAGGAAGCTCCATGCTGATGGACTTTTGGAGTCTCTTGATTTTGAATCACTTGACACATGCGAGCCGTGCCTCATGGGCAAGATGACTAAGACCCCGTTTTCAGGAACAATGGAATGGGCAAGTGACTTATTGGAAATCATACATACTGATGTGTGTGGCCCGATGAGTGTCATGGCACGCAGTGGATATCGTTACTTTCTCACCTTCACTGACGACTTAAGTAGATATGGGTATATTTACTTGATGAAGCATAAGTCTGAAACGTTTGAAAAGTTCAAGCAATTTCAGAGTGAAGTTGAGAATCATCGTAACAAGAAGATCAAGTTCCTACGATCTGATCGAGGGGGAGAGTATCTGAGTTATGAGTTTGGCAATCACTTAAAAAAATGTGGAATCGTTTCACAGTTGACGCCACCTGGAACACCACAGCGTAATGGTGTGTCCGAACGTCGTAATCGAACCCTATTAGATATGGTGCGTTCTATGATGTCTCTTGCCGATTTGCCACTATCGTTCTGGGGATATGCGTTAGAGACAGCTGCATTCACTTTAAATAGGGCTCCATCTAAGTCCGTTGAGACAACACCGTATGAACTATGGTTTGGTAAGAAACCTAAGTTGTCTTTTCTCAAAGTTTGGGGTTGCGATGCTTATGTCAAAAGGCTTCAGCCAGAAAAGCTCGAACCCAAAGCGGACAAATGTGTCTTCATAGGATACCCAAAAGAAACGGTTGGGTACACCTTCTATCTCAGATCCGAGGGCAAAGTGTTTGTCGCTAAGAACGGGTCCTTTCTCGAGAAAGAGTTTCTCTCGAAAGAATTGAGTGGGAGGAAGGTAGAACTTGATGAGGTTATTGAACCTCTGCTTCAACCAGAGAGTTGCGCAGCACAGAAAGATGTTTTTGTGGAGCCTGCAGCGGTTGAAGAGGAAGCAAATGATGATGATCAAGAAACTTCTGATCAAGTTACTACCGAACCTCGTAGGTCGACAAGGGTACGCACTGCACCTGAGTGGTATGGTAACCCTGTCTTGGAGGTCATGTTGTTAGACAACGGTGAACCTACGAGCTATGGAGAAGCGATGATGGGCCCGGATTCCGACAAATGGTTAGAGGCCATGAAATCCGAGATGGGATCCATGTATGAAAACAAAGTATGGACTTTGGAAGTATTACCTGAAGGGCGGAAGGCCATTCAGAATAAATGGATTTTTAAGAAGAAGACGGACGCTGACGGCAATGTCACCGTGTATAAAGCTCGACTTGTGGCAAAGGGTTTTTCACAAGTTCAAGGGATTGACTACGATGAGACTTTCTCACCCGTAGCGATGCTTAAATCCGTCCGAATCATGTTAGCAATAGCTGCATATTTCGATTATGAAATTTGGCAGATGGATGTCAAAACAGCGTTCCTTAACGGTTTTCTTAAGGAAGAGTTGTATATGATGCAACCAGAAGGTTTTGTCGATCCAGAGAATGCTGACAAAGTATGCAAGCTCCAGCGTTCCATTTATGGGCTGGTGCAAGCATCTCGGAGTTGGAATCTTCGCTTTGATGAGGTGATCAAAGCGTTTGGGTTTATACAAGTTTACAATGAAGCTTGTATTTACAAGAAAGTGAGTGGGAGCTCTATAGCGTTTCTAATATTATATGTGGATGACATATTGCTGAATGGAAACAATATAGAATTTTTGGATAGCGTGAAGGGGTATTTGAACAAGAGTTTTTCGATGAAAGATCTCGGTGAAGCTGCTTTCATATTGGTCATCAAGATCTATAGAGATAGATCAAGACGCTTGATAGGACTTTCACAAAGCACATACCTTGATAAAGTTTTGAAGAAGTTCAAAATGGATCAATCCAAGAAGGGGTTCTTGCCGGTATTGCAAGGTACGAAGTTGAGTAAGACTCAATGCCCAGTGACTGCGGAAGATAGAGAAAAGATGAGTGTCGTCCCCTATGCTTCAGCCATAGGCTCTATCATGTATGCAATGCTGTGCACAAGACCAGATGTCAGCCTTGCCATAAGTATGGCCGGAAGGTTTCAAAGTAATCCTGGTATGGATCACTGGACAGCGGTCAAGAATATCCTGAAGTACCTGAAAAGGACTAAAGATATGTTTCTCGTGTATGGAGGTGATCAAGAGCTCGTCGTAAAGGGTTACGTCGATGCAAGCTTTGACACTGATCCGGATGACTCTAAGTCTCAAACCGGATACGTATATATTCTCAACGGGGGAGCGGTAAGCTGGTGCAGTTCCAAGCAGAGCGTGGTAGCTGATTCTACATGTGAAGCGGAGTATATAGCTTCCTCGGAGGCGGCAAAGGAAGGTGTCTGGATGAAGGAGTTCATGACAGATCTTGGAGTTGTGCCTAGTGCACTGAACCCAATGACTCTGTTCTGTGACAACACTGGTGCCATTGCTCTAGCCAAGGAACCAAGGTTTCACAAGAGGACCAGACACATAAAGCGACGCTTCAATTCCATCCGCGATTCGGTCAAGGAGGAGGACATAAACATTTGCAAAGTACACACGGATTTGAATGTTGCAGATCCGTTGACTAAGCCTCTTCCACGGGCTAAGCACGATCAACACCAAGACTCTATGGGTGTTAGATTCATTACCTTGTAATGCTAGATTATTGACTCTAGTGCAAGTGGGAGACTGTTGGAAATATGCCCTAGAGGCAATAATAAAAGAGTTATTATTATATTTCCTTGTTCATGATAATCGTTTATTATCCATGCTATAATTGTATTGATTGGAAACTCAAACACATGTGTGGATGAATAGACAAACTTTGTGTCCCTAGTAAGCCTCTACAGGACTAGCTCGTTGATCAAAGATGACCGCGGTTTCCAGGTCATAGACATGAGTTGTCATTTGATAACGGGATCACATCATTAGGAGAATGATGTGATGGACGAGACCCAAACGTTAAACATAGCTTTTGATCGTATCAGTTATCGCTATAGTTTTCTGCATGTCAAGTATAAGTTCCTATGACCATGAGATCATGTAACTCACTGACACCATAGGAGTGCTTTGTGTGTGCCAAACGTCACAACGTAACTGGGTGACTATAAAGGTACTCTACAGGTATCTCCGAAGGTGTCTGTTGAGTTGACATGGATCGAGACTGGGATTTGTCACTCCGTGTGACGGAGAGGTATCTCCGGGCCCACTCGGTAATACGTCATCTCAATGAGCTCAAAGTGACTAAGTAGTTGGTCACGGGATTATGTATTACGGTAACGAGTAAAGAGACTTGCCGGTAACGAGATTGAACTAGGTATGGAGATACCGACGATCGAATCTCGGGCAAGTAACATACCGACGAGACAAAGGGAACTGTATACGGGATTGCCTGAATCCTTGACATCGTGGTTCATCCGATGAGATCATCGAGGAACATGTGGGAACCAATATGGGTATCCAGATCCCGCTATTGGTTATTGACCTGGGAGTGTCTCGGTCATGTCTACATGGTTTCCGAACCCGCAGGGTCTACACACTTAAGGTTCGGTGACGCTAGGGTTGTTAGTGAGAACAGTGCATGGTTACCGAAGGTTGTTCGGAGTCCCGGATGAGATCCCGGACGTGACGAGGGTCTCCGGAATGGTCCGGGGACGAAGATTGATATATAGTATGAGAGTGATCGGAGTCCGGAAGTGTTCCGGGGAGCATCGAGAAGTCGGCGGATGACCGAAAGGGGTTTCGGGGGTCCCGGAAGGAGTTTCGGGCCTAATGGGCCACAAAGGGGGGACACAACAGCCCTCATAGGGCTGTGCGCCCCTCCCCCCCCCTGGGCCCTCTCCTCATGCGCCAAGGGGGCTGGCCCCTCCTAGGGCTGCCGCACCCCCTAGCTCGGGGGGCAAGGCGCCTGGGGGGGAGCCCTAACCCTGGCCGCAGCCCTGGCCGCCGCCCCCCCATCTCCACTTGGCCGCCGCCCCTAGGGGTAAACCCTAGGGCGCCCCTCCCCTCTCTACCCCCCTATATAAAGAGAGGCAGAGGGAGGGCAGCCACACACGTTCGTGCCTCGGCGCTGCCCTCCCTCTCCCACATCCATCTTCGTTTTCCCGCGGTGCTTGGCGAAGCCCTGCTGGAATCCTCTACCACCATCACCACCACGCCGTCGTGCTACCGGTGTCTCCATCAACCTCTCCTTCCCCCTTGCTGGATCAAGAAGGAGGAGACGTCCCCGAGATGTACGTGTGAAGAACGCGGAGGCACCGTTGCTTCGGTGCTAGGATCTTCGGCGATCTGAATCGCGGCGAGTACGACTCCATCAACCGCGTTCTTGAACGCTTCCGCTTAGCGATCTACAAGGGTATGTGGATCCAACTCTCCCCTCGTAGATGCATCTCCTAGATTGATCTTGGTGAACGTAGGAAATTTTTTTGTTTCCCATGCAACGTTCTCCAACAAAATTCACTTTGAGTCTTTATTGAGAAGGTTGCATGAGCATTTCTACAGTCTATAGCACTGGAAAAAATTGTTCCCTGTTTCAAAGAAGGATCATCTCTATTGTATTGCACATCTGGTCTTTCCTCATCAGATGTCTCAGAGTATCCCATGTCCCTATCCTCCTCCTTCTCATCTTCACTTGCCTCAGCAAACATGCCTTCAGGGGGTGGAACATAATCTTCATCATCATATTTCTCCTTGCCTTTCTTCCTTGTTACAAACTGTGGAAACAACTTTTCATCCTCATCATCACTTGGCCAATCATCTGGTAGTCCCTCTTTAGTATAGGGGTCACCTGAATCTCTACTATGAGAGGGGCCTGCATGCCTAGATACTTCTACAGTAGGTGTTCCTGGTGCCTGCACGGAACTGCTGTCAGACACATGAGTTGTTGTTTTCTTTATGCCCCTTGATTGGCTGGTACTACCTTTACCTCTAGACCTAGACTAAGATCTTGCTCCTCTGCTCTCTGTCTCTCCTCTCTTCCTTTGTATGACACTGATTTCTAGTTTAGCAGGGAAAGTATCATGTATTGCAAACATGATACCAAGCTCATCATCACACTGGACAGGGACCCAAGCTGATTTTGCAATGTCCCAGTACCTGAATTCCACTGCATTGTATAGACCCCATGGATATTGAGCACATAACACAGATCTAAACTGATTAAAAGTCCATTGATTGTCAGCAACAAAAGGAAAGGAGAATCCTGTATTGGATGATTTTGTGCCAGCACTAGCTAGAAGTGTGGTTTCCATTCTACATTCCATCCCAACTGCTCTATCGGGGTCCATCCTACGACGACCATGGAAAACAAAGAGAGATCCCAACGCCATGAGCACTATGAACTAGGTCAACAAATTCAACTACAACAACAAATCGAACTACAAGTACAAACGGCATGAGACAACACTAGATTAGAAGAGAAACTTACCCCGTCGAAGCATACTTCTGTGGCTGCGGTGTGCTCCCTCGTTCGTCGCCGTCGCCACCATAACTATTGTCCCCATCCATCCCGTTGCCGGTGTCTCCTTCATGCCCTAGCAGAGTGCAACACGGAGTCAAATCCGAAGCTCCACCGATAACTGTGACGCCCGAGAACGACGTCCCAGAAGATCCCAGAAGATTCCAGATGTTCCGGGCTGCCCGTGTGTTCTTTGTGCTTGTGTTATTTATTTTTCTGCATTGCATCATGTCATCATGCCATCATGTCATTAATTTATTTTGCATCTCAACCTAAATAATTCGTGTGGACCTTCGGTCCATTTAAATCGAGGGAGGATGACTTCTCTTTATAACATATAAAAGCCTCTCAATATTTAGGGAGCTATATTAATAAATATTCCATTGCTTCGGAATCACCGTAACACACTTGCATAATTTCCCCATTGTCTTTTCACTTCGAGTTTCACCTTCAAAATCTTGCCAATAATTCTTTTCCGTTGTTTCGAGGTTCCTCCAAAAATTTGAACATTTTTGGACACTTCTATAATCACGTCTTAGTTCAAACCTATTTGAATTAAATTCAAATGCGTTTGAATTATATCTCGTTCATGCCTTTTCTATTTTTCTCGGAACGTGCTCTTTTCTTGATGCCCGAGAAAAATATTCCCTTGTGCAAGTATGCTCATAACCCCCCTCTATCTTTTCTTTCTTTGTCTTTTTCCTTTCTTTTCTCTTTTTTTCAGAGGCAGCTAGCTTCCCTCAACCAGCCTCTTGGGCCTCCTTTCCCCCTAGTCAGCCGGCTCCAGTTCTCCCTAGGCCCAGCAGGCCCAAACCCCACCGAACCCTAAGCCCTCTCGCTCCTCTCCTCTTCTCCCGCAAGCGCCGCCGCCACCCTCCCGTTCCCCTTCGATCTCCCCTCTCTCTCTCGACCGACAGGCCCTGCTCCCCTCGCCCTCAGCCTGATTCCCTCCCCTTCGAGGCCGGATCCCACAGACCTCGAGAGCCTCGACCAGACCGCGCCCCCGACGCGCCCTTTCTTCCCTTCGATCCCTCGTTGGTCCCTCCTCGCGTCCCTCCGTCGCCCCAGGCGTCGCACCCCTCCGGCCAGAGGCCCTGCGCCTCGCTCCCTCCGTCCGGCCAGGACCCGCGGCCCCGAGCGCCCTCTGCTCCTCGCGTCGAGCGCCCTCCAGCGCCACTGGCTGCCCGCGAGCCGCCGTGCTCGTGCGCCGCCGGGCGTCCGTCCTCGACACGCCGCCGAAGCAGGCCTCTCCAGCACCAGGCCCCGAGCACCTTCCACTGCAGCTCCCTCGCCATGGGAGCCGGCGACCACCTCTCTCCAGCGCTGGACCGCCTCTGCCCTGCCTCTGCGCGGATCCCGCGGCCCCTGCCTCGCAGTGCTGCTGCCTGGCCTCGTCGTCGCCGAGACCGCAGTCCGGCCTCTTCCCGCGGCGCCAAGCCTCTGGCCTCGCCGCTGTCCCGTGCTGCGTAGTTTTTGTTTTTGTTTTGTGTGCCTGTGCTGTAATTTTTGACAGATGACCCGTGTACGACTACCGGCGACCCGACCAAGTACCTCTTCGAGACAAGTACCTCTACGTATACACCCGACATCTACGGCCCGAACGTCTACGAACCGTGTACGAGATCGACGCCCGAACAACTACCCTCGCCCGGAAAAGACGGATGCGCCAAGTACATCTACGAACGAGTTCGTCTATCGTCGACAAGACCGAGTCACCGAGTACCACGACGACCCGACCGACTACCGATGACCGTGAACAACTACCGCCGTCGTGGAACCGCCAAGACGAACGGAACAACTACTTCCACTACTACGCCTACTTCCGCTACCGCCTCGAGGACGACTACTTCCTCTACTTCCACTACGTCCCTCTACGATCTCGAACCGCCCCGAAACGCACGCTTCGAAGGTATAACGAGACGACCCCGTGGATGACCTGTGTGATGCTTGTGTTGTATGAAATGTTCCCCTTGTGCTTCGTGCCCGTGTCCTCTTTTGTCGTGTTCCTCGGTTGCCCCGTCACCGACTCGTGGGAACCCGGTAATGGGATCGCCCCACCTTTCATCTCGTTTGACTCGTTCACTCCACCTTTTGTTTTGCACCGGTCCCTCAACGAGTTACCGGAACCGATATGATGCCGTTGCATCATTTTCAGATCGTTGCCGTGGCACCCTTTCCTTCCACCACGGTGACAAATGCTTCATATCTTGTTAATAGTCAACCTTTTAATAAACTTGCATAAACTTGATCATGTCATCCGCATCATGTTAACAACACTAAAATGTTTAATTGTTGTTGCTTTATAATTATTAAACATGCTCATGGGGATTTTCCGGATATGTTGTTGTTATTCTCCGGCCTCATTTAAATTGCCTTATTAGTGTAGTTTCTTTATGCTTCACCTCTTGCCATGTTAAAAACATTTAATCTTGTCTTGTAAATAAACGAGAGTCAACTAAATAATTAAATGTGGTGTTTCGTCAATATGCAACTCGTTGCATATTGAGCTCCACTTAACTTGTAGTATTTTTTGTGCACTTTGCCATACCATGCATTTTAAACCGGACATGCATCATGCTTGCTTGTGCATCATGCCATGTTTATGATTGTGTGTTTACCGTGTTGCTTGTTTCTTTCCGGTTTGCTTCTCTTGATAGCTTCGGTTTCGTTCCGGAGTTGTGAGGATTCTCTCGAATGTGTTGCTCCGTCTACTTCGTGGATCCGTTCTTCTCCCTCTGTGGATTCCCAGGCAAGATGACCGAACCCGGATACCATTACTATTTTTGCCTATTGCTAGTAGTCTCGATCTATAGTTTTGCCTCGATGCCCATGTCTTTCTTGTCAGCCTCCTACTTGTAACCAATTGCCATGTTTAACCAACCTACCTATGCAAACCGTTGCTTGGCTATACGTAGGCTTTGCTCAGCCCCTCTTATAGCATTGTTAGTTGCAGGTGAAGATTGAAGATGCTTGCTTCATGTTGAAGTTTGGTTGGGTTATATCACACTATATAAATGCTTAAAATGAAATCATCTATATATTGGCAAGGGTGGAAGGCTAAGCCTTTTGCTTGGTGTTTTGTTCCACTCATGCCGTTAGGAACCGTATAAACCGGTGTTATGTTCCTTGATTTTGCGTTCCTAACACGGTTGGGGTGTATGGGACCCCCTTGATAAACCGCTAAGTGCTAAGTCTTTTCCAGCAAGTCCCAACCTTTGGTACTATTTGCCTAATAACAAACTAATAAAAACTTGCATGTGGACTAGCTATCCCTTTTATTCTTAATTCAACAACCCCGGGCCAGTGCTCCACATGAGTGTTGGTCCGAAACGGGGGTCCTGCAGGGCCACCTCGAGGAAACTCAAGGTCTGGTAAAAACCTGTAGCATCGCCCATCCGGTCGTGTCCTGAGACTAGATACGCGCGGCTACCTATCAGGGTGTCGACACGCCGGGAGGATTTGCTGGATTAGCCTTACCTTATTTCGGTTTAACTCGAGCACGGGATTCCGAGAATACTCGGGTCTTCCCAACTATGGAGTTGCGACTCCGCGGATCGTGGGCTTGTAATGGGTCAAGTTGGAACACCCCTGCAGGGTTTGAACTTTCGAAAGCCGTGCCCGCGGTTATGTGGCAGATGGGAGCTTGTTAATTCCGGTTGTAGATAACTTGACACAATGTTTTCAATACACTACCAGCGTGTGTACCGTGACTGTCAATTTCCGAATAGGGATTCGGGAGTTGAACACGGTGGGGTTGTGTTTGACCGGCTTTAGTTAGGATAACTTCGTGATCATCTCTCGACCGAGGCACTTCTCTTCTCGCTCTCGTTTACGTAAGTTAGTGCTAGTTGCTGCTGCAGACTCTTGTTGTTCCTTCACCTCATTTCTTTCTTCAGCCTTGTCCTCACCCAAGGCTTGAATAGTCTTGTTACCCGGGAACGGGATTGCTGAGTCCTTTGTGGCTCACAGTTACTTCACCACACCAGATGCAGGTTCAGCCGAGTTCGATGCAGGAGTTGGATCAGTTCTTCACCGGGAGCTCGATGAAGAGTTTGGCTGTTTGTTTGTGACGCTTCGATGATCAGTAGTAGTTTCTACTAGGATTCGATCCTGACCTGTGGCTTTATGTTGTTTTTGGTATCTTTCTTTTGGATCTTACCCGTAGTCGGGCTGTGATGTTTTGAATGATGTTTTGCTTATGTAATACATTGTGTGAAGTGGCGAGTGTAAGCCAACTATCTCCTTCTGCAATTTAATCCCTCTTTTACATGAGTCGTGCAAAGATACCAAACTTGAGATCATTCTAGGATGGGCTTATACCTTTAAGTCGTGCCTCGACACGTAGGAGGTATAGTCCCATCCTGGGCATTACAATAACGCCATCAGTAGATCGAGCCTTGCGAGTTGGGATCGAGTGAGCTAGGGTTAGGGTTACGGCGGGAGGCGATTTGGGGGAGAAAGAGAGAGCGAGCGGCTCGAGCGAGAGAATGAGAGGGAGAGAGAGTGAACCGGTGACCTGGGCCCGTGTGTAAGGACGGAGGGGCAAAAATGTCAAAGAAACGATCGCTTACCGGTCAAACAGCCTTGACTGGATGGAAACGGCACGGAAGGGCAATTCTATAAGGGGACATGACGGCGGAGGGGCATTTTTTAGCAGGCTTTCGAATTAGGGGCAAATGTGAGTAGTGGGTTCGAGTTAGGGAGACAGATGTAAAAGACCCTATCAAAATAAGCATCCCCAAGCTTAGGGTTTTGCATATTATTAACACAATTGACATCACGAGAATTTATAATAACATCATTGCAATCATGCTTTTTACTCATGGAGCTATCGTGAATCACTTTATAATTTTCTTTCAACACTTCATCACAATTTTCGGATTCACGAATTTCAAGCAAAACCTCATAAAGATAATTTAGTGCACTAAACTCACTAGCAATTGGTTCATCATAGTTGAATCTCTTAAAGAGATTAGCAAGTGGATGAGGATTCATAATTTAGCAAGCGAAGATGCAAGCTAATAGAGGGCACATGGCAACACAAGCAAACATAAAGGCGAACGGAAAAAGGCAAAGGTGAAGTGGGGGAGAGGGAAACGAGAGGCAAATGGCAAATAATGTAATGCGAGGGATAAGAGTTTGTGATGGGTACTTAGTATATGACTTGTGCGTAGATCTCCCCGACAACGGCGCTAGAAATCCTTCTTGCTACCTCTTGAGCATGCGTTGGTTATCCCTTGAAGAGGAAAGGGTGATGCATCAAAGTAGCGTAAGTATTTCCCCCAGTTTTTGAGAACCAAGGTATCAATCTAGTAGGAGACTACACGCAAATCCCTCGTACCTGCACAAACAAAGAAGAACCTTGCAACCAACACGGTAAAGGGGTTGTCAATCCCTTCACGGCCACTTGCAAAAGCGAGATCTGATAGAGATAATAAGATAAATATTTTTGGTATTTTTGTTGTATGGATTGAAAAGTAAAGATTGCAAAATAAAAGATAACTAGTTGACTGAAGATTAATATGATGGAAGATAGACCCGGGGGCCATAGGTTTCACTAGTGGCTTCTCTCAAGATAGCATATTCTACGGTGGGTGAACAAATTATTGTCGAGCAAATGATAGAAGAGCGCATAGTTATGAGAATATCTAGGCATGATCATGTATATAGGCATCACGTCCTTGATAAGTAGACCGAAATGATTCTGCATCTACTACTATTACTCCACACATCGACCGCTATCTAGCATGCATCTAGTGTATTAATTTCATAAGAACAGAGTAACGCCTTAAGCAAGATGACACGATGTAGAGGGATAAACTCATGCAATATGATATAAACCCCGTCTTTTTATCCTCGATGGCAACAATACAGTACGTGCCTTGCTGCCCCTGCTGTCACTCAGAAAGGACACCGCAAGATTGAACCCAAAGCTAAGCACTTCACCCATTGCAAGAAAGATCAATCTAGTATGCCAAACCAAACTGATAATTCAAAGAGACTTGCAAAGATATTAAATCATGCATATAAGAATTCAGAGAAGAAACAAATATTGTTCATAGATAATCTTGATCATAAACCCACAATTCATCGGATCTCGACAAACACACCGCAAAAAGTATTACATCGAATAGATCTCCAAGAAGATCGAGGAGAACTTTGTATTGAGATCCAAAGAGAGAAATGAAGCCATCTAGCTAATAATTATGGACCCGAAGGTCTGTGGTAAACTACTCACAACTCATCGAAGACTCTATGGTGTTGATGTAGAAGCCCCCAGTGATCGATTCCCCCTCCGATGGAGCTTAGGACAAGGCCCCAAGATGGGATCTCACGTGTACAAAAGGTTGCGGCGGGGAAAATAGGGTTTCATGGTGCTCCCGGATGTTTTCAGGGTATATGAGTATATATCGGAGGAAGAAGAACGTCGGTGGAGCAACCAGGGGCCCACGAGGGTGGGGGGCGCACCCTCCTACCTCGTGGCTTCCCAGGCGTGTACTCCCAGTCTTCTGGGTTGCGTTTGTTCCAAAAATGATCCTCGCGAAGGTTTCATTCCGTTTGGACTCCATTTGATATTCCTTTTCTCCGAAACACTGAAATAGGCAAAAAAAAACAACAATTTGCACTGGGCCTTGGGTTAGTAGGTTAGTCCCAAAAATAATATAAAAGTGCATACTAAAGCCCATTATACATCCAAAACAGATAATATAATAGTGCTACCTCTTGAGCATGCGTCTGTTTTTCCCTTGAAGAGGAAAGGGTGATGCAGCAAAGTAGCGTAAGTATTAACCTCAGTTTTTGAGAACCAAGGTATCAATCCAGTAGGAGACTACACTCAAATCCCTCGTACCTGCACAAACAAATAAGAACCTTGCAACCAACACGATAAAGGGGTTGTCAATCCCTTCACGGCCACTGGCAAAAGTGAGATCTGATAGAGATAATAAGATAAATATTTTTGGTATTTTTGTTTTATAGATTGAAAAGTAAAGATTGCAAAATAAAAGATAGCTAGTTGACTGAAGATTAATATGATGGATGATAGACCCGGGGGCCATAGGTTTCACTAGTGGCTTCTCCCAAGCTAGCAAATTCTACGATGGGTGAACAAATTACTGTGGAGCAATTGATAGAAGAGCGCATAGTTATGAGAATATCTAGGCACGATCATGTATATAGGCATCACGTCTATGACAAGTAGACCGAAACGATTCTGCATCTACTACTATTACTCCACACATCGACCGCTATCCAGCATGCATCTAGAGTATTAAGTTCATAAGAACAGTGTAACGCCTTAAGCAAGATGACATGATGTAGAGGGATAAACTCAAGCAATATGATATAAACCCCATCTTTTTATCCTCGATGGCAACAATACAATACGTGCCTTGCTGCCGCTGCTGTCACTAGGAAAGGGCACCGCAAGATTGAACCCAAAGCTAAGCACTTCTCCCATTGCAAGAAAGATCAATCTAGTAGGCCAAACCAAATTGATAATTCGAAGAGACTTGCAAAGATATTTAAATCATGCATATAAGAATTCAGAGAAGAATCAAATATTGTTCATAGATAATCTTGATTATAAACCCACAATTCATCGGATCTCGACAAACACGCCGCAAAAAGTATTACATCGAATAGATCTCCAAGAAGATCGAGGAGAACTTTGTATTGAGATCCAAAGAGGGAGAAGAAGCCATCTAGCTAATAACTATGGACCCGAAGGTCTGTGGTAAACTACTCACAACTCATCAAAGAGGCTATGGTGTTGATGTAGAAGCCCTCCGTGATCGATTCCCCCTCCGGTGGAGCTCCGGAAAAGGCCCAAGATGGGATCTCACGGGCACAAAAGGTTGCGGTGGTGGAAATAGGGTTTTGTGGTGCTCTCGGATGTTTTCAGGGTATATGAGTATATATAGGACAAAGAAGTATGTCGGTGGAGCTACGAGGGGCCCACGAGGGTGGGGGCGTGCCTACCCCCTGGGCGCGCCCTCCTGCCTCGTGGCCGCCTTGTGGCTTCCCTAGCGTGTACTCTAAGTCTTCTAGGTTGCGTTTGTTCCAGAAACGATCCTCTTAAAGGTTTCATTCCGTTTGGACTCCGCTTGATATTCCTTTTCTGTGAAACACTAAAATAGGAAGAAAAAAACAGCAATTTGCACTGGGCCTTGGGTTAGTAGGTTAGTCCCAAAACTAATATAAAAGTGCATAATAAAAGCCCATTAAACATCCAAAACAGATAATATAATCACATGGAACAATAAAAAATTATAGGTACGTTAGAGACGTATCAAGCATCCCCAAGCTTAATTCCTGCTCGTCCTCGAGTAGGTAAATGATAAAAACAAAATTTTTGATGTGCAATGCTACCTCACATAATTATCAATGTAATTTTCTTTATTGTGGCATGAATGTTCAGATCTGAAAGATTTAAGACAAAAGTTTAATATTGACATAAGAATAATAATACTTCAAGCATACTAACAAAGCAATTATGTCTTCTCAAAATAACATGGCCAAAGAAAGTTCATCCCAACAAAATCATATAGTTTGGTTATGCTCCATATTCGTCACACAAAATACTCAAAACATGCACAACCCCGGTTTCAGCCAAGCAATTGTTTCATACTTTTTTTTAAAACTTTTTCAACTTTCACGCAATACATGAGCGTGAGCCATGGATATAGCACTATAGGTGGAATAGAGTGGTGGTTGTGGAGAAGACAAAAGAGGAAGATGGTCTCACATCAACTAGGCGTATCAATGGGCTATGGAGATGCCCATCCATAGATATCAATGTGAGTGAGTAGGGAGTGCCATGCAATGGATGCACTAGAGCTATAAATGTATGAAAGCTCAACAAAAGAAACTAAGTGGGTGTGCATCCAACTTGCTTGCTCACAAAGACCTAGGGCATTTGAGGAAGCTCATCGTTGGAATATACAAGCCAAGTTCTATAATGAAAATTCCCACTAGTATATGAAAGTGACTAAACAAGAGACTGTCTATCATGAAGATCATGGTGCTACTTTGAAGCATAAGTGTCGAAAAGAGATAGTAGCATTGTCCCCCTTTTTTCTTTTTTTCTTTTTTTGGGCCTTTTTTTATATTTGGCCTCTTTTTTTGCCTTTCCTTTTTTTTCTGGGACAATGCTCTAATAATGATGATCATCACGCTTCTATTTATTTACAACTCAAGGATTACACCTCGATACTAGAACAAAATATGACTTTATATGAATGCCTCCGGTGGTGTACCGGGATGTGCAATGAATCGAGTGACATGTATGAAAAAATATGCATGGTGGCCTTGCCACAAATACGATGTCAACTACATGATCATGCATGGCAATACGACAATGATGAAACGTGTCATAATAAACGGAACGGTGGAAAGTTGCATGGCAATATATCTCGGAATGGCTATGGAAATGCCATGATAGGTAGGTATGGTTTCTATTTTGAGGAAGGTATATGGTGTGTGTATGGTACCGGCGAAAGTTGCGCGGTACAAGAGAGGCTAGCAATGGTGGAAGGGTGAGAGTGACTATAATCAATGGACACAACATTAGTCATAAAGTAAAGAACTCACATACTTATTGCAAAAATCTACCAGTCATCAAAACAATGTACTACACGTATGCTCCTAGGGGAAGGGTTGGTAGGAGTTAACCATCGCGCGATCCCGACCTCCACACAAAGGATGACGCTCAATGAAATACCTCATGCTTCAAATTTGTCACACAACGGTTACCATACGTGCATGCTACGGACTTGCAAACCTCAACACAAGTATTTCTCAAATTCACAACTATTCTACTAGCATGACTCTAATATCACCATCCTCATATCTCAAAACAATCATCATGTATCAAACTTCTCTTAGTATTCAATGCACTTTGTATGAAAGTTTTTATTATACCCATCTTGGATGCCTATCATATTAGGACTAATTTTATAACCAAAGCAAATTACCATGCTGTTCTAAAGTATTCTCAAAATAATATAAGTGAAGCATGAGAGATCAATAGTTTCTATAAAATAAAACCACCGATGTGCTCTAAAAAGATATAAGTGAAGCACTAGAGCTAAACTATCTAGCTCAAAAGATATAAGTGAAGCACATAGAGTATTCTAATAAATTCCGATTCATGTGTATCTCTCCCAAAAGGTGTGTACATCAAGGATGATTGTGGTAAACTAAAAACAAAGACTCAAATCATACAGGGCGCTCCGAGCAAAACACATATCATGTGGTGAATAAAAATATAGTCTCAAGTAAAGTTACCGGTAGACTTAGACAAAAGAGGGGATGCCTTCCCGGGGCATCCCCAAGCTTAGGCTTTTGGTTGTCCTTGAATTTTACCTTAGGGTGCCTTAGGAATCCCCAAGCTTAGGCTCTTGCCACTCTTTATTCCATAGCCCATCAAATCCTTACCCAAAAACTTGAAACTTCACAACACAAAACTTAACAGAAAATCTCGTGAGCTCCGTTAGTATAAGAAAACAAACCACCACTTTAAGGTACTGTATTGAACTCATTCTTTATTTATATTGGTGTTAAACCTACTATATTCCAACTTCTCTATGGTTCATACCCCCCGATACTAGCCATAGATTCATCAAAATAAGCAAACAACACACGAAAAACAGAATCTGTCAAAACAGAAAAGTCTATAGCAATCTGTAACTTTCGAATACTTCTGTAACTCTAAAAATTCTGAAATTAATTGGTGGACGTGAGGAATTTGTCTATTAATCATATGCAAAAATAATCAACCCGGAAGCACTCTCCAGTAAAAAAATGGCAGCTAATCTCGTGAGCGCAAAAGTTTCTGTTTTTTTACAGCATGATCGCAAAGACTTCACCCAAGTCTTCCCAAAGGTTCTACTTGGCACAAACGCTAATTAAAACACAAAACCACATCTAACCAGAAGCTAGATGATTTATTTATTACTAATCAGAAGTAAAAGCAAAGAAAATAAAATTGGGTTGCCTCCCAACAAGTGCTATCGTTTAACGCCCTAGCTAGGCATGATATAAGAATAGATCTAGGTATTGTCATCTTTGGTAGGCAATCCATAAGTGGCTCTCATAATAGATTCATAAGGTAATTTGATTTTCTTTCTAGGGAAGTGTTCCATGCCTTTCCTTAATGGAAATTGGAATCTAATATTTCCTTCCTTCATATCAATTATTGCACGAATCGTTCTAAGGAAATGTCTACCAAGAATAATAGGACATGTGGGATTGCAATCTATATCAAGAACGATGAAATCTATGGGCACATAATTCCTATTTGCAACAATAAGAACATCATTAATCCTTCCCAAAGGTTTCTTAATGGTAGAATCCGCAAGATGCAAATTTAAAGAACAATCATCAAGTTCATGGAACCCTAACATATCACACAAAGTTTCTGGAATAGTGGAAACACTAGCACCCAAATCACACAAAGCATAGCATTCATAATCTTTAATCTTAATTTTAATAGTAGGTTCCCACTCATCATAAAGTTTTCTAGGGATATAAACTTCTAATTCAAGCTTTTATTCATAAGATTGCATTAGAGCATCAACGATGTGTTTGGTAAAAGCTTTATTTTGACTATGAGCACGAGGATAATTTAGCACGGATTGCAACAAGGAAATACAATCTATCAAAGAGCAATTATCATAATTAAATTCCTTGAAATCGAAAATAGTGGGTTCATTGCTATGTAAAGTTTTGACCTCTTCAATCCCACTTTTAACACTTTTTGCATCAAGATCTAAAAACTCAAAATCATTGGGACACCTTTTAACTAAAGTTGACTCATCTCTAGTCCCATCTTTATCAAGATTCATAAAAAAAGGATTTAATAGGATACACATCAATCACTTTTAGATCTTCATCTTTATTATCCTCTAAATTAGAAAAACACGCTTTCATAAAGCAATCTCTTTTAGCACGCATCCTAGCGGTTCTTTCTTTGCACTCATCAATGGAAATTCTCATGGCTTTGAGAGACTCATTGATATCATGCTTAGGTGGGATAGATCTAAGTTTCAAAGAATCAACATCAAGAGAAATGCTATCCACGTTCCTAGCCAACTCATCAATCTTAAGCAATTTCTCTTCAAGCAAAAGCATTGAAATTCTTTTGCGAATTCATAAATTCTTTAACACCAGTCTCAAAATCATAGGGCATCTTATTAAAATTTCCATAAGAGTTGTTGTAGGAATTACCATAATTATTAGAGGAATTACCAGGGAACAGACTAGAATTAAAGTTTCCTCTAAAAGCGTTGTTGCCAAAATTATTCCTACCAACAAAGTTCACATCCATAGATTCATTACTATTCTCAATCAACATGGACAAAGGCATATCATTAGGATCAGAAGAAACACTCTTATAAGCAAATAATTTCATAACTTCATCCATCTTTCCACTCAAAACATTAATCTCTTCAATCGCATGGACTTTTTTACTAGTGGATCTTTCGGTGTGCCATTGAGACTAATTAACCATAATATTATCTAGGAGTTTAGTAGCTTCTCCTAAAGTGATTTCCATGAAAGTGCCTCCCGCGGCCGAATCTAAAAGATTTCTAGAAGCAAAATTCAATCCAACATAAAAGTTTTGTATAATCATTCATAAGTTCAAACCATGTGTAGGGCAATTATGTATCATTAATTTCATCCTCTCCCAGGCTTGTGCAACATGCTCATTATCAAGTTGCTTAAAATTCATAATATCATTTCTAAGAGAGATAATCTTAGCGGGAGGAAAATACTTAGAGATAAAGGCATCTTTGCACTTATTCCATGAATTAATACTATTTTTAGGCAAAGAAGAGAACCAAGTTTTAGCACGACCACTAAGCGAAAACGGAAATAGCTTCAATTTAACAATATCATTATCCACATCTCTCTTCTTTTGCATATCGCACAAATCAACAAAGTTGTTTAGATGGGTAGCGGCATCTTCACTAGGAAGGCCAGAAAATTAATCTTTCATAACAAGGTTTAACAGAGAAACATTGATTTCACAAGATTCACATCGGTGATAGGAGCAATCGGAGTGCTAATAAAATCATTATTGTTGATATTGGAAAAGACACATAATTTAATATTGTCTTGGGCCATAGTGACGAACAAGCAATCCAACACACAAGCAAACAAGAAGCAAGCAAACGGAAAAGAAGGCGAATAAAATGGCAAAGGTGAAGTGGGGGAGAGAAA
Source organism: Secale cereale (assembly GCA_902687465.1). Taxonomy (NCBI): domain Eukaryota; kingdom Viridiplantae; phylum Streptophyta; class Magnoliopsida; order Poales; family Poaceae; genus Secale; species Secale cereale. Next base: position 239,364,617 of record LR738715.1, on the reverse strand, counting down.
AAACGAGAGGCAAATGGCAAATAATGTAATGCGAGGGATAAGAGTTTATGATGGGTACTTGGTATATGATTTGTGCGTAGATCTCCCCGGCAACGACGCCAGAAATCCTTCTTGCTACCTCTTGAGCATGCATTGGTTTTTCCCTTGAAGAGGAAAGGGTGATGTAACAAAGTAGCGTAAGTATTTCCCTCAGCTTTTGAGAACCAATGTATCAGTCCAGTAGGAGACTACACTCAAATCCCTCGTGCCTGCACAAACAAATAAGAACCTTGCAACCAACGAGATAAAGGGGTTGTCAATCCCTTCACGACCACTTGCAAAAGTGAGATATGATAGAGATAATAAGATAAATATTTTTGGTATTTTTGTTTTATAGATTGAAAAGTAAAGACTGCAAAATAAAAGATAGCTAGTTGACTGAAGATTAATATGATGGAAGATAGACCGGGGGGCATATGTTTCACTAGTGGCTTCTCTCAAGATAGCAAGTTCTACGGTGGGTGAAAAAATTACTTTCGAGCAATTGATAGAAGAGCGCACAGTTGTGACAAGTAGACCGAAACGATTCTGCATCTACTACTATTACTTCACACATCGACCGCTATCCAGCATGCATCTAGAGTATTAAGTTCATAAGAACAGAGTAACGCCTTAAGCAAGATGACATGATGTAGAGGGATAAACTCATGCAATATGATATAAACCCCATCTTTTTATCCTCGATGGCAACAATACAATACGTGCCTTGCTGCCCGTGCTGTCACTAGGAAAGGACACCGCAAGATTGAACCCAAAGCTAAGCACTTCTCCCATTGCAAGAAAGATCAATCTAGTAGGCCAAACCAAACTGATAATTCGAAGAGACTTGCAGAGATATTTAAATCATGCATATAAGAATTCAGAGAAGAACCAAATATTGTTCATAGATAATCTTGATCATAAACCCACAATTCATTGGATCTAAACAAACACACCGCAAAAAGTATTACATCGAATCGATCTCCAAGAAGATCGAGGAGAACTTTGTATTGAGATCCAAAGAGAGAGAAGAAGCCATCTAGATAATAACTAAGGACCAGAAGGTCTGTGGTAAACTACTCACAACTCATCGGAGAGGCTATGGTGTTGATGTAGAAGCCCTCCGTGATCGATTCCCCCTCCGGTGGAGCTCCGAAAAAGGCCCTAAGATGGGATCTCACAGGTACAGAAGGTTGTGGCGGTGGAAATAGGGTTTCATGGTGCTCTCGGATGTTTTCAGGGTATATGAGTATATATAGGACGAAGAAGTATGTCGATGGAGCTACGAGGGGCCCACAAGGGTGGGGGGCGCACCTACCCCCTAGGCGCGCCCTCCTGCCTCGTGGCCGCCTCGTGGCTTCAATGGCGTTACTCCAAGTCTTCTGGGTTGCGTTTCTTCCAAAAACGATCCTCATGAAGGTTTCATTCCGTTTGGACTCCGTTTGATATTCCTTTTCTGCGAAACACTGAAATAGGCAAAAAACAGCAATTTGCACTGGGCCTTGGGTTAGTAGGTTAGTCCCAAAAATAATATAAAAGTGCATTATAAAGCCCATTAAACATCCAAAATAGATAATATAATAGCATGGAACAATAAAAAATTATAGATATGTTGGAGACGTATCGAATAGCATGGAACAATAAAAAATTATAGATACGTTGGAGACGTATCATGACACTACAGGTTCGACGAAATATGGAAATGAATGAAAACCCCTTTTGTTCAATGATCGATAACAGACCCGTGGACATCCATATTGATCCCTATACTCACACGAATGATATTCAAGTGAACCTTTAGTTATCATATGCTATCATTGGTAATATGCCCTAGAGGCAATAATATTGTATTATTATATTTCCATGTTTATAATTAAGAATTTATATTCTATGTTGTAACTGCTATTATCCTAGAATATGTGATTCATTGGAAAACTCGTATGCACGTGTGGAATGATAAACGGAGAAACATGATTCATAGTCTCGCCTCTAAGACTAGCTCGTGTTGTTTGTGATCATGTTTTCCGGATCTTGGGGTATCGTTAAGTGTAATGATATTCCCAAAATAACTTTGAGAATACCAAGTTGGAAGAATGGTCATATTGAATTGACCCAACTTGTTTGCTATACTTTGAGATGCTATCGTCACAAGTCAATCCTTATAACACGGAGAGTTAACATATGTGATTTAGTTCCTTAGACCATGAGAGAGTTGTAGTCACTTCTTACTGTACGATGGACTTTGTGTTGGGGAACGTAGTATTTTAAAATTTTCCTACGATCACGCAAGATCTATCTACCAGATGCATAGCAACGAGAGGGAAGAGTGTGTCTACGTACCCTCGTAGACCGGAAGCGGAAGCGTCAAGTGACGCGGTTGATGTAGTCGAACTTCTTCGCGATCCAACCGATCAAGCACCGAACGTACGACACCTCCGCGTTCAGCACACGTTCAGCTTGATGACGTCCCACGAGCTCTTGATCCAGTTGAGCTTCATGGGAGAGTTTCGTCAGCACGATGGCGTGGTGACGGATATGATGTATCTACCGGCGCAGGGCTTCGCCTAAGCACTACGACGGTATGACCGAGGTGTGTTTCTGTGGAGGGGGGCACCGCACACGGCTAGAACAATTCAACTTGTGTGTCTTTGGGTGCCCCCCTGCCCCCGTATATAAAGGAGCAAGGGGGGAGGCCGGCCGGCCCTCTATGGTGCGGCTAGGGCTGCAATCCTACTAGGAATAGGATTGCAATCCTATTCCTAGTAGGAACCTACCAAAGAAGGAAGAAGGGGGAAGGAAAGAGAGGGAGAGGGAGAGGGAAAGAGGGGCCGCGCCCCCCTCCCCTAGTCCTATTCGGACTCCTCCTAGGGAGGGGGCGCGCCACCTCCTGGCTGCTGCCCTCTCTCTCCCCTATGGCCCACCAGGGCCCACCATTCCCCCGGGGGGTTCCGGTAACCCCTCCGGCACTCCGGTAAATTCCGAAACTTTCCAGAACACTTCCGGTGTCCGAATATAGTCGTCCAATATATCAATATTTATGTCTTGGACATTCCGAGACTCCTCGTCATGTCCGTGATCTCATCCGGGACTCCGAACTACCTTTGGTACATCAAAACTCATAAACTCATAATACCGATCGTCATCAAACGTTAAGCGTGCGGACCCTACGGGTTCGAGAACTATGTAGACATGACCGAGGCTCATCTCCGGTCAATAACCAATAGCGGAACCTGGATGCTCATATTGGCTCCTACATATTCTACGAAGATCTTTATCGGTCAAACCGCATAACAACATACGTTGTTCCTTTTGTCATCGGTATGTTACTTGCCCGAGATTCGATCGTCGGTATCTTTATACCTAGTTCAATCTCGTTACCGGCAAGTCTCTTTACTCGTTCCGTAATACATCATCTCGTGACTAACTCATTAGTCATTTGCTTGCAAGGCTTATTATGATGTGCATTACCGAGAGGGCCCAGAGATACCTCTCCGACACTCGGAGTGACAAATCCTAGTCTTGATCTATGCCAACACCACGAATACTTTCGGAGACACCTGTAGAGCATCTTTATGATCACCCAGTTACGTTGTGACGTTTGATAGCACACAAGGTGTTCCTACGGTATTCGGGAGTTGCATAATCTCATAGTCATAGGAACATGTATAAGTCATGGAGAAAGCAATAGCAGTAAAACTAAACGATCATAGTGCTATGCTAACGGATGGGTCTAGTCCATCACATCATTCTCCTAATGATGTGATCCCGTTGATCAAATGACAACTCATGTCTATGGCTAGGAAATATAGCCATCTTTGATCAATGAGCTAGTCTAGTAGAGGCATACTAGGGACATACTATTTTGTCTATGTATTCACACATGTATCAAGTTTCCGGTTAATACAATTCTAGCATGAATAAAAGACATTTATCATGATATAAGGAAATACAAAATAGCATCTTTATTATTGCCTCTAGGGCATATTTCCTTCACTTTGTGGTTGCTCAAATGCATCTCTAACATGGTGATAAGAGCGACAACTTGAAGGTTCATTGGAAAGTTTGACAAGGGGCTAGATAGCTCAAAAGTGAGATTTGCTCCTCCGACGATGGAGATATATTCTTAGGGACCTCTTGGTGTGACGACATCCATCATCGTCTGGCCAGACACAGATGAATAGGTCATGGGGATGCCGTAACTATTGGGAACTGCTACTTGTGAGCTGCGTTGGGATTTTCCACAAAGAGGAAGGGTGAAGCAATTTAGTAGTGGATAAATATTTCCCTCAGTGAGAACCAAGGTTATCGAACCAATAGGAGAACTAAGCAAGTCCTAGTAAGCAACACCTACACAAGAGCAAAAACTTGCACCCAACACGGGCAAGAGGGTTGCCAATCCCCTTGAACTCGTTACTTACAAAGATTAAATCCGATTGTGATAGATATATAAATCGAAAAGTAAATAAATTGCAACAAGGTATTTTTGATTTTAGTACTAAGATAAAAGTAGATCCAGGGACCATAGTTTTCATCCGAGGCTTCTCTCTCTCGAAACATAGCATACGACGGGTAGACAAATTACCGTTGAGCAATTAATAGAAAAGCGCATAGTTATGACGCTATTCATGGAAAAGATAGTGTATAAGCATCATGTCCGGGACAAGTAGACCGACTCCTGCGTGCATCTACTACTATTACTACTCCATCGACCGCTATCCAACATGTATCTATGGTATTACGTTCATGGAAAATAGAGTAACACTTTAAGCAAGATGACATGGTGTAGACAAAATAAAACCAAGCAATATGATTAAACCCCGCATTTTCACCCTTAATGGCAGCAACGCAAATACATGTCTCGCTACCCCTTCAATCACTGGGTGAGGACACCGCAAGATTGAACACATCACAAAGCACCTCTCTCACTAAGATAAACCAATCTAGTTGGCCAAACCAAAAGATAGATCAGAGAGAAATACAAAGTTACAATAATCATGCATAATAAATTTCAGAAAAAAACTCAATTACTTTCAATGAATAATTTGATCATAAACCCACAATTCACCGGATCCCAACAAACACACCATAAAAGAAGATTACATCAAATCGATCTCCATGAACATCATGGAGAACTTTTTATTGAAAATCAAAGAGAGAGAAGAATCCATCTATAGCTACTAGCTATGGACCTGTAGGTCTATGGTGAACTACTCACCTATCATTAGAAGGGCCACAAGGTTGATGTAGAAACCCTGTGTGATTGATTCCCCCTCCGACCGAGTACCGAAAAGGGCCTCGAGATGGAACATGGGAAAACAAAGACTTGCGGCGGTGAAAAAATTATTTCGTGTGGCTCTCGGAAGGTTTCCCAATATTGAGAATTTATAAAAGTGGAATTAGTTTTTTTTTTGGGAAATAAAAGTGGAATTAGGTGCCAAACAGAACTCGCATAATAAGGAAACTTTAGCTCTGTGCTGCTATATTGCTCCAGATCGGTGCCAAAAATAGTATATCCTCTCTCTTTCAGCCCAGCCCATCTCCCCTTCTGCATCCTAGCCCATCTCCACTCTGTCTTAAGCCCGTTTAAATTGCACAGCGCTGCTCCACAGTCCACACTACTGCTCCTGCGCCGTCTCTTGCCGTCTTGCGCCGCGCCCGCTACCGGAACCGCTACCCCGCCTGCGTCTCCTGCGTCGCGGCCATCTCCTCCCCTCCGGCCTCCGCGGGCGTCTTGTCCTCCGCCGCAGCCCTCTCGAGCCCCTCCGCCGCCGTGGCCCTGTCCCAATCCCCGCGGCGCCTTGCTCCTCTAAGCTACCTACTGCCAGGCTCTGCCCGCCCCTCCTGACCCACCCCTCCGCCGCCTACCTACAGCACGCTGGCGGCCGTTCTCGCATGGAGCACGACAGGGGGAATGCACCAGGAACACCACCGCCGGCACCACGGCACTCCGGTTCCTCCACCGCTGGTAGGTCCTCTGCCAATACACTGACGAACTGGTGATCTTTTTTTCTTTTGTTTCTATATATAATATGGTTGATTAATCGCAAGCTTATGCTCATTTAGACCATGTAGCAGAACAACAATGCCCCTACAGGATTAGTAGAAAAGTAAAAAAATGTCAGGATTATAGTCTAAAAAACTATGAAGAAACCTATTCAGTAGATGAGTGTTGAATAGTATTAATCCATGAATAAAGGACTCAAGGCCATCCTTCCATTATCCTTGTACCGTTTTGTAAATTAATTTAGGTGGCCACTAGCGTTGAGAAGAAAACATAGATATGCTCCTTACAAAACTCTATGCCAGCTCCTGTGTTTCGTAGTATTTCACTAAATTCTTTTCATCAACAGTTCGGATAATAATGTCCAAAGCAATCTGGATAAATTTTGCTGGAATGAACATGTGTAACTAAATCTAAATGCCTATATACTTTGAGGAGGAGTTCAATCCAAACAGCTGCATTGTTGCTATTTAATTTTTAAATTCTCAGCTGTATGGAAATTGATACTTCTTTTCAGGTCCCTGTGCTGATATCAGAATAACAGTTACATAGACTTGAAAATTTAATCATACAGTAAATATGCGACCAGCATGCAGTTCTAATTTTAATTTGCTAGAGATTATTGGTTTTAGTTTGCAAGAAATATACTTATATGGGTTTTGCAAAATTCTTTCCAAGCTTATGGGGCCGTGACTCTCATGGACGAGGGCCTTGCTGCTTCTGATCCCGGCCCATCCGTTGCCAAGCGGGCTCGGTTTATGGGGCCACATGTATCCAGTAGCTCAGGCACTGACCCTGAGATGGAGATCCGAGCACTAGTCTCGATGGCCAGTGGACTCTACCCGTTGGCACGGGTGGAGGCACTCAGTGGCCTCGCTGTGGTCCTCGAGAAGATGGGTGCCGGCGGCGGGGTTGTGGATTGCTGCTACAGTTGCGCGGTGAAATTGCTGAGGGACGAGGACGAGGGTATCAGGTTGGCCGCTGTGCGATTGGTGAGATTTTGTCATTTGTGGGTACTTATGTTTATTTTTTGTGCTACTGTATGCTTTTGAGAGTTACATATGAGGAATTGAGGAGATCTCCTGTCTTTGGTGGATAGGTTGGCCTTTGTGCGGAGAAGTTTGCCATGAGAGAGGAGTTGGGTGGTGATGGTGACCAAATGGACCGGGTTTTCCTACAGGTATGGTTTGCACTTTGCGCTGGATTTGGTGTTCATGAACGATAGGATCAACTAGCTGAGTTTGGGCCTAATTTTAATGTGATACTAACATTTTTATTTAGCCTAATACTTCTGTTTCTATATGTCAATTCCAGGCTACTAAAGTTTGGAATGAATAGTTATACAATATGCTCATAACTGATACTGGGAGCGATGTTCTTGTTTTTTTACTTAAAAAACCGGCAGTTTACCTTTCTGTTCTTATCACAAGAAATCCTTTTGACAGGGTTGAAAGTACTCATGGCAAATGTGATTTACTACTGAACCATGCAGTTTGTGATGCACACAATAAGAAAATGCATCTAATCATGCTTGTGCAGTTAATATTTGTAATTTGCAAGTTTTACTCCACTGACCAGTGACCACTGTAATGATAACTGCTTTGTTTTCCGTCTCGACTTCTCTATTAACTTGCAAGTTTTACTCCACTGACCAGTGACCACTGTAATGATAACTGCTTTGTTTTCCGTCTCGACTTCTCTATTCAGCTTAGCTCCCTGGCTAGGGACATGTGTACAGAAGTAAGAATTGAAGCATTCAACGCACTTGCCAAAATGCAGAGAGTATCTGACGGTGTTTTGCTTCAGTCGCTGTCTAAGAAGATCATAAAAATTGACACTGGGAGTGCCTCTAGCAGCAAAGGGAAAAAACTACCACCTAAATTATCGTTTCCCTGTGCTGCTGGCATATTTGCACATGGGGTTGAAGATGAATTCTATCAGGTCATGTCATTTCTGTTATACCACATAATTCCCCTTAATGCTCCGTTTCTTTTGTTTATTGTTCTATGTTCTCCCTACAGGTCCGAATAGTTGCATGTAAAACATTGGGAGCTCTTGCAAAGCTTTCAAACCAATATGCACAGAAGGCCTTGGACTTGTTGATGGACATGATGAATGATGATACAGAAGCAGTTAGACTGCAAACTTTGCAGACACTGTTTGATATGGCAACATATGGATGTTTGAGCGTGCAGGAGAAGCACATGCACATGGTACTAATTATCAATATAATGTATCTTGTGTAAGCTAGATGCTAAATTTGGTAATCTTATGCCTCCTGTTGCTTTTGCAGTTCCTTGGCATATTGATGGATGCCAATGTCATAGTTCGAAATGCAGCACGCAAGATTCTAGGGTCAGTGACTCTGCCTAAACTTCAAATGTTTAAATCTGCACTTGATGGTCTCATTGCAGGTCTGGAGAAAAATCCGGAGGTATGTTAGTGCAGAATAATCACCATGCTTGACAATTATCTGTCCCTTTAATATTCTGATCTTTGCTTGAACATTTTCTAGATGAATTATTCGTGTAGTCAATGTAACACAAAGCCTCAATTATCCGTGTTTATTATATGCAGGATCAAGATATATATGGTGTTCTGTTTTCCATTGGCAAGAATCATGGCAGCTTTTCAGCCAATATAGCTAAACATTTTGCCAAAGAGGTATTTCTCTGTTGCTTACTTCCAATTTTATCTGCATCTAAATAATGTTCTATATAAAATGTCTATTTCACTTTCGGCGTTGCTGCTGCACCGACTCTTTATGTTTGCATGGTTCTCTCAAGTTCAGTATATACTGCTGTAGAAAGGAGTCGCGCCCCTGGTGCATACTCATGTTCTTATTTTCTGTCAGTCGGAATATGGAATTTGAGAATATTCCAAGCTATTAGGCTTAAACCATAACAACAAACACATCTATACTTTTTCATTGGACTATCCCTCTACTATTGGCAGGCTGCTAAGTAGAGTAATTTGTAACAATAAAGTCTACTCAAACCCAACTATAAATTTCTTTTATAGCCAAGTGATACGTGGATCGGCCAACCTTCAACCGTTTGTCTTCTGAAACGTTACCCCTCCAGCTGAAATGGCAACAATCAACAAAGTGCAAGTCAATAAAACGAAAGGGAGAAAACTCTGTAACTTGGTTCGGCGAGTACAAATTTGAATTACCGCAAGTTTTTATAGACCGGAATATATACATAATGTCATTACAGTTGTTTGCTGATATCTAACAACACTTCAACTTATACAGCATTTAGAAGACTACGCATAGTTTATCATAACTTCTTATCATTTGTTTTTTCTAGTTTTTGCAAGGGAAACAAATATACTCCCTCATTTCAGAAATGTATGCCATTTTTTGACTTTCTGCTGTCAATGTAAGACTAAAACCACAGTTTGAGACCACAACATATTACGTTTTTTTTTCTGACAGTTTAAATTGGATAAAGAAGTGGTCAAAACTTGTAGCAAATACATTTTAAAATTTGATTTTGAGAATACCCAAGGCATGTCTTGACGCACTCTGTCAAATTATCTGTGGCCGTGTTGCCATGTGATCACTGTCAGTACATTGTTTGAGCGGTCTTGGTAGCTCATTTATTTTGTAAAATGTAAATCATAGTAGACAGTATAGCAGGCATCGCACCGACTGAGATTCCTTATGTTAGATGATAAGATTTCATTTGAGCTGAGACATGAGTTCTACAACAAGAGGTGCTTACAGTTTACAATGGAAATAACAACAAAAATGTTGAGAATAGTAGAATACATCAGATCAAAGACTTAAGTTTCCATCCCCTCAAAGGTCCCCTTGCTGTCAAAGAGACATCGTCTTTCAGCATTCAGAAGGTTGGTATTCGGTACAGTTACAGCGAGCAGCATTACTCTTGTTTGACTTCCCTCAAAACCTTCCTCAAGAGTGCACCAAAGTGTTCCATTTCTCCAACATTGTATCTTCTTTATTTGGGATGTGTCTTTTTCCAAATATCTCTGTAGCTGCACCGGGCATGGGCTGACCCGCCACCTTTTACAGTTTTAACAAGGCTGAAATACAAAATTTGTGAGGATATGGTCACGTACTATGTATAAGCCGTGATGGCAACTCATTTTATAGGTCTTCTGTATCTCTACCGACTGGATGAGAAAAAGTAGTAGTGTAGCAACGTGAATAGCCAAGTGTATCACAAAGGTTGCACACAACATATCTATTACACAGGTTGCACACTACATCATCAATCTACCGATCAAGAGAGAAAACCACTATTCAAATTAAAAATATTAGAAGATAATGAAATGTCAATATAGTCAAACATTGGAAAAATAACCCCTTGAAGATTGGGCTGCAGCAACCGTTAAAGATATGGAATTATTTTCGTCTTTGGTAATTAGATTTCCTTCTGTTCCATCTTATGCCATCTTAGTTGACCAGATCTTGTCCATTCAATCACATTGTTAAAAATCATAAGAAGAGAAAATATGGTTTATAGACATTTAGACACAACTTCTATATAGTCACGTTTCTATCAAGGAAGAATGAAAAAGAAAACCAAGAGTAAGAAAGCAGGATATGAACCAAGAACTTGTAATTTAAATAATAACGGTGACCGTATTTGTAGATGCAAATGTAACGATATAACCTTTTAGTTAGAGCTATTAATGAAGTTATGATAACATCGTAATAAAACTGGTTTGCAGACACATCATGTGATCAAGGAGTCATGTTGTTTTGACCTACATACTACATTAAAGTAAGCAGATTATGCCTCTTTTTTGCATCAGTATGGAAATCAATTCATGTACATTTATTTAGCTTCAGGAGCACCAATGGCATAGCAATGTGCGGGATGTACCTAGCATTCTATGAAGAAATAAAATGTTAAACCAGTGTTTGCATCAGAAGGAAACCTCCATTTTGATGGCTAATTATTAGTATGCGAGCAATCCATCATGGTTTTCATGTAAGTATGAAAGCGGCTTACATTTCTAACCTAGCCCTCCCAGTCTCTCCTTGGACTCACTTCTTCTTGACTTCTTCCACGTGACCGGTGGCTCAGCGTCACAGCAGGGTGGGGGAGGGGGGGGGGTGAA
>LR738715.1:239333761-239353436 GCA_902687465.1 Secale cereale | reverse complement strand
TGGCAGCTTGCAGATCTTCTGTGGAGTACAAAGATCATGAATTGGACAGGAGGTGTGTGGAAAGAGTATCTATGCATATCTTAGTACAGTATAAGAATGGAACATTGGTAAAAAAAAACAAATAAGTAACTGTAACTTGCTTGATATGTGCAATCTAACTCAGTAAGCAAATTTTGCAAAATTCCACGAGGTTCAACCAAGATGAGTACCTGGTAGTTCACAGAAAAAAGAGAAATAATTCTGTCAGAATAGAGATTGCATATGTATGCCACGTAATCTCTGAGTTTGTAGGGAAACTCCATTGAAAAGTCAAAATCACCAATAGAGCATCATATATAAATGGTAATCTGCTAGTAGGGTGATAATGATAGTGACCAAGTCCACAGCAGATGGATCACTCCAGATGATCTCCACTCTGTAGCCAGATCAGTAAAGAGCAACAAATAGAATATCCACTCTTCCATATATTGCCTACAATATATTAAAATAATAGCCAAGATTGTCAGTGAGGAACATGTCTACATTTTTCTATGCTCAAACTGCCCCAAATCAATGTGAAGTGCGAGCTAGATGAGATGAACAGATCATGCATCACAACACTACCAGTTTAGGGATCTTATTGATTGAAAGAAATGATGACAACGGTTTGTAGATTAACATGATGCATCTTTCTCAACTGCATTATCATTAAATAGTTTTTAGCACACATAATTTCCTTTCTCTTTAGGGGTATTATGACCTGAGATGGTGTGTTCAGTATGTGAGGTGCAGTCCCTTCTCTTTAGATCCAATAGCAAAAATGAACACCTAGCAGCATGCCCTGCACCCACACTTGGTTCGCAAGTAACTTTAACATATTAAAATCAGCTTTATTTAAGTTCCCGCTTATCCTCCTTAGGCCTAACTGTTTGAGGAATGAGCCTAAGCAAACAATGTGGTGAAAAGAATTTGAATATTAACTCCACTGACGAACCATATTTTCTCACTTTTGCCTTTTGTTATTCTTAACATACAAGGACTTCGGACTTGTTTTTATGCATAGGTAGAGTAATATCTTCATTTGATACATTGAGCATAGTAACATTTATTATTTATTATTTATGAAATAATGTTATATCCCTTAATGTTGTATTATCTATTGCATAGATCAATATGGCATCTGATGGTGAGCTGATCTTGGACAAACCTAGAATCAAGGCATTGTTAATGGTTTCTATCTCGGCTGCTTATGTTGATAAAGAAAAAAAACTGGATATACCTGCAGTTATATTTTCACATGCAATTCCCCTATTTGGGACGATCTCGTGTGCACTAGCCGAAGATGAACTGGATTCACTCTTATCCTACTTGTATCGTCAAACTGGAATGCCATTTTGGGAAAATAAGTTGATGTCTGCAGAAGGTGGAGATTATGAATGTTTCAGTGTTGAAACTGTGGGAGGAACTCATACACAGGTTGAAAAGAATGAAAAAACAACCAAGTACTTAGATGAAGTCGTGATAATGCAATCGACAAGGCTCATATTAGATACAGTTAAAGGAGCCTGGGCTGTGATAAAGCCGTGCAGTATAGGAGAAGTTCAAAGTACTCTGAGGTATGACTTATTATATTCCGTTCTTTCCCATGCTACCAATATTCTATGCTATTGTTTGTGATTACTTCAAGTTCTTCTGATTTTTCTTTATTGTAGAACATGCAAAGAAGAAGTCAATATCTTAGCTGTAAATTCTTCTGGATCAACTGGTGCGTTCTTGAGCTTTGCATGCGACTATCTTGATGCAGTACAGCTCATTGTTGAAATATGGTGCTTCGTTCAGTTGGATGATTCTCATGCTTTTGGCCCCACATCACTTGATATTTTGCTAGAGAAGTTGGATACATCTGTGAGAAGGATGAAATGTTGTTATGCTGGATTGAATAGAGAACTGGAGATTCAAGTCTTGGAGTTTGCTTTGTTAGCTATTTTATGTAGACTGTCCGAGTTTGGAACATGTTCAAAACTAGTGCTAGATAAGTTGCATTGGATAATTAGTCACATTGATGGCCTGTGTGCTGATGAATCCTATGAGCTTTCCGACTTCAGCAAAGAAGTTAAGAAAGTGTTTGATGGTAACTTTATTGACAACGCTCCTATTGTCAACATTGGCACTTTTCTTCAAATCTTTGATCTAAAACCAGCAAGCGATTTTGAAATGCTTAATGCTACAACTGCTATGTTGCAAGTCCGAGATACAGATTCTGAAAATCCATTATCGTATGTTTGTGGATTACCCGTGGGCGTGACCTTTGACGTGTCTCTTTGCAATATCTCTAGTCATGATAGAATATGGCTCCGCATGGTTGCTGATCAGTCCGTCCAACATGTCTTCTTAGACTTGTCTTGTTTTGAGGGCAATGATAAGATGAAGAGTTGCTCCACAGTCATTCCTTTCTATGCTACCCCAATGGCATGTTCATTTGTTCTGAGGGCATGCTTGGTAATTGAATACCCATTTGGAAGTATCGGCACTCATCAGGAAGGACATGGAGGGCCAAGAGATTGTGTAGTCCAACTATGTGATGAATTGGATGTCAACTTTGTTGGTGCTGATACCGAGCAGAGGCGATGGTCGAAATAATAGTGGTCATGTGCTCCAAGTTCTTCAGCATGCCCCCTTTGACCGACTGCACCATTACAATCTAACATCAACTGTGATCAAGTAATATGTGAAAGCAGTTAAGGTACTAGTAGTGACTAATGAGGAGTTTCATATGATTAGTTGTTTCACTGTAGTATCAGATCAAACTCTGATTAGTTGTTTTCTTTAAGAATCAAGAATTTTCTATGGCATGTGACCAGAAGAAACGTTATCTCATAGCCGATATAGTACTAGCAAGAACTCTGGATAAAGAATTCGACTCTGCTGATATTTTGGTAGCAGTAAGCAAGAACAAAGCAGTCACCCGACCACTATGTGTTGCTGTTGCTAGGGTATGGTTACTTGGCGCGGTATGTATATGCAAGGGTTTGGCATATGACTGAAGAATTGAAAATTCTGTGAATTTTATGAGGCTGCTGAATTGGAGGCTGCAGAAACCAATGTTAACCTTGTGCACGTATGATTTGTGTGTCTAATGTATGTTCTGCACTTCTGCGCCTGGGACAGGTTTCCCGTTAGTGTAACTTTGGACTTACCATACGCTGTGCCGCATGACAGCGGCTTGTTTGGAGTTAATTGCAAAAAATCACCACATTTGGGGTTTTTTCTGCAGAAAATCACCCGGTCCCTAATCATTTGCAAAAAGCACCACGCATTCGGTAAACTTTTTGCAAAAGGCACTGACCGCTTGATTTGCAGCCTCTGAGGGCGTTTCCGATAGGTGGGACCCAAAACACGTCACGTGGCGTAACGGCGAGGCGGCCGCCGCCGTTAGTCACTACCTGGTCAAACCGACGCGTGATACGTCTCCGTCGTATCTATAATTTTTGATTGTTCCATGCCAATATTATACAACTTTCATATACTTTTGGCAACATTTTATACTATTTTTGGGACTAAGATATTGATCCAGTACCCAGTGCTAGTTCTTGTTTGCTGCATGTTTTTTTGTTTCGCGGAATATCCATATCAAACGGAGTCCAAACGGGATAAAAAGGGACGGAGATTTTTTTTGGAATATATGTGAATTTTGGGAAGCGGAACCAACGTGAGACAATCCCGAGTGGCCCACGAGGGTGAGGGGCCCGCCCTGGGCCCTCGTGGCCACTCCGTAAGGCGGTTGATGCCCTTCTTTTGTCGCAAGAAAGCTAATATTCGGATAAAAATATGTCCAAAAATCAGCTCAATCGGAGTTACGGATCTCCGGGAATTTAAGAAACGGTGAAGGGTCAGAATCCGAGACAGATCCAATCTCGAAGGGGCTCTCGCCCCTCCCACGCCATGGAGACCATGGACCACAGGGGAAACCCTTCTCCCATCTAGGGAGAAGGTCAAGGAAGAAGAAGAATAAGGAGGGGGGCTCTCTCCCCCTCGCTTCCGGTGGCACCGGAGTGCCGCCGGGCCATCATCGTCACCGCAATCTACACCAACAACTTCACCGCCGTCATCACCAACTCTCCCCCCCGCTATGCAGCGGTGTAACCCCTCTTCTACCCGCTGTAATCTCTACTTAAACATGGTGCTCAACGCTATATATTATTTCCCAATGATGTATGGCTATCATATGTTGTTTGAGTAGATCTGTTTTGTCCTATGGGTTAATTGATGATCGTGATTGGTTTGTGTTGCATGTTTTGTTATTGGTGCTGTCCTATGGTGCTCTCCGTGTCGCGCAAGCGTGGGGGATCCCCGCTGTAGGGTTTGCAATATGTTCATGATTTGCTTATGGTGGGTGGCGCGAGTGACAGAAGCACAGACCCGAGTAAGTAGGTTGTTTGCGTATGGGAATAAGAGGACTTGATACTTTAATGCTATGGTTGGGTTTTACCTTAATGATCTTTAGTAGTTGCGGATGCTTGCTAGAGTTCCAATCATAAGTGCATATGATCCAAGAAGAGAAAGTATGTTAGCTTATGCCTCTCCCTCAAATAAGATTGCAATAGTGATTACCGGTCTAGTTATCGATTGCCAGGGACAAATAACTTTCTCGTGACAAAAAGCTCTCTACTAAAACTAATTTAGTTGTGTCTTTATGTTAACAGCCCCTACTTTTTATTTACGCGCTCTTTATTATCTTGCAAACCTATCCCACACAAATTACAAACTACTTCTAGCTTCATATCTGTTCTAGCTAAAGTAAACGTCAAGCCTGCGTAGAGTTGTATCGGTGGTCGATAGAACTTGAGGGAATATTTGTTCTACCTTTAGCTCCTCGTTGGGTTCGACACTCTTACTTATCGAAAGAGGCTACAACTGATCCCCTACACTTGTGGGTTATCAAGACCTTTTTCTGGCGCCGTTGCCGGGGAGCAATGGCGTGGGGTGAATATTCTCGTGTGTGCTTGTTTGCTTTATCGCTAAGTAGATTTTATTTGTTGTCCTAAGTTGTTTTCTATCTTTAGTTATGGGCAGGAAATGTAAAATACCAAAAAATTAGTGGTACCTACTGAACCAATGGTTGAAGAACCACTCAAAATCTATCACACTACTGAACCTTATTACTTGGATCATCTTCGATCCCTATGTGCTCGGGCTGAAACCCCAACTAGCTTAGTTGAGGGAAAATCTTTAGATGAGCATGCTTGTTATGTGCGACACCGCATATCTGAAAAAGGGAAACTTTTACTGGATCAAATTCATCGTTTGCAGTGCTATGCTTGGAATTTATGTGAAATATATGATTTTACTTGTTGTTCTGAAGACCCTAAGAAACACCTTCCCTACCAATGTGAGTTTAGTGATAATGGAATCGTATCTTCGTATGCTAAGGGTGTTTATAGTCACTATGATGTTCAACAAATTGAAGAATTTGTTGCTTTTAAGGGTGCTTATGAAATTGCTTCTTTGATTGAAAAGTATGATGCTACTCTTTACAAGTCTGAAAATTTTGCCATATTTAAATATTGTTATGATAATTATGCTTCTAATGCCTATGTTAAAGCATATATTGAGGACTCCTCCGCTGTCCAAGAAGAGATTAATATTTTGCAGGAGTCTATGGAAGAAGAAATTAATGACATTGTGAGCTCATTGGATGAAAAAGATGAGGAGGAGAGCGAAGAACAAAAGGAGGAAGAGCGGATTGATCACCCGTGCCCACCTTCTAATGAGAGTAACTCTTTATCTCATACATTGTTTAATTTCCCTTCATGGTTACCGAAGGATGAATGCTATGATGATTGTTATGATCCCGTTGATTCTTTTGAAATATCCCTTTTTGATGATGCTTGCTATGATTGTGGCCAAGATACCAATATGAATTATGCCTATGGATATGAACTTGCTATAGTTCCTTATGTTAAATATGAGATAGTTGCTATTGCACCCACACATGATAGTCCTATTATCTTTTTGAATTCTCCAAACTACACTATATCGGAGAAGTTTGCGCTTATTAAGGATTATATTGATGGGTTGCCTTTTTCCGTTGCACATGATGTTTTTGATGAATATAATATGCATGTGCTTGCTGCTCCTACTTGCAATTATTATGAGAGAGGAACTACATCTCCGCCTCTCTATGTTTCCAACACGATAAAATTGTAAGAAACTGCTTATACTATGCATTGGCCTTTACTTGATGTGAATGAATCGTTCTTGTATGACGTGCCTGTGCACATGAAGAGAGTTAGACTTCGTTTTTGCATGACACATATCACTTTGTGCTCACTACTAAATACCAAATCATTGTTAATTAAAATTGGCTTTGATATACCTTGGGATCCGAGTGGATCCATTACTTGAGCACTATATGTCTAGCTTAATGGCTTTAAAGAAAGCGCTGCCAGGGAGACAACCCGGAAGTTTTAGAGAGTCATTTATTTCTGTTGTGTGCTTTTATAAAGTTTAAAAACAAATAAATAAATAAATAAATAGGGGAACCTAAAACTCTTTCAAAAAGAAAAGCGAAAGTGAGAAAGACGAGCATGGTTAAAGTGGGAGCTAGCCTTGAACTTTGTTCATGCGCATGGAAACTTTGTGAACCTTGATTACAGAAAATTTTCAAGAAAAATAATCATCTCCTTGTACAATTCCATTGTATTATAAAAATAATGTGCCAAGAGTTTCCTTTAGGATGATTAAACTGCTTGTTGGTTTGTGCGGTGCAAAAACAGAAACTTTGGCTGTAGTGCGCGATTTTACATTTTTACTGGAATGTCGAAAGGATCCGAAACTTTTTGCAAAGTCTTGCTATACAAATTGTTGATTTTTCCTAATTTTGTCATAATTTTTAGGATTACAGAAGTATGGTTAATGTTCAGATTACTACAGACTGTCCTGTTTTCACAGATTGCTGTTATAGCTTCATTATTTGCATATGTTTGAATTCTTGTTGATGCATCCTTGACTTGGGGCCATAGAATTGTGATAGCATACAGTAGGTAATGTTTGTTTATAATTATACAATAATGTTAGAGCAGTACATGATGGGATTTTATTGATCATATGCACTAACCCCGCCACTAAAAGTTCGGTTAAGTTTTGTGTGGATGAAGTGTTCGAAGATCGAGGAGGTCTCGATGCGAGGAGAAGGAGGAGAGGCAAGAGTTCAAGCTTGGGGATGACCAAGGCACCCCAAGTAAATATTCAAGGAGACTCAAGCGTCTATGCTTGGGGATGCCCCGGAAGGCATCCCATCTTTCTTCAACAAGTATCGGTATGTTTTCAGATTCGTTTCATTTACATGATATGCGTAAACTCTTGGAGCGGCGTGTGCTTTTTCTTTTTCTTTTATAAATGCACCATGCTGGTATGAGATAGTCCTTGGTTGATTTATATAATGCTCTTTGCACTTCACTTATATCTTTTGAGTATGACTTTATAGAATGCTTCTTGTGCTTCACTTATATCATTTGAAGTTTGGATTGCCTGTTTCTCTTCACATAGAAAACCACCATTTGTAGAATGCTCTTTTGCTTCACTTATATTTGTTAGAGCGTGGGCATACCTTTTGTAGAAAGAATTTAAACTCTCTGGCTTCACTTATATCTATTTAGAGAGTTGACATGAATTGGTCATTCACATGGTTAGTCAGAAAATCCTACATAAACTTGTAGATCGCTGAATATGATATATTTGAGTCCTTGCAATAGTTTTGCGATATAAAGATGGTGATATTAGAGTCATGCTAGTGGGTAGTTGTGGATTGTAGAAATACTTGTGTTGAGGTTTGTGATTCCCGAAGCATGCACGTAAGATGAACCGTTATGTGACGAAGTCGGAGCATGATTTATTTCTTGATTGTCATCCTTTGTGTGGAGGTCGGGATCGCGCGATGGTTAACTCCTACCAACCCTTCCCCTAGGAGCATGCATGTAGTACTTTGTTTCGATGGCTAATAAATTTTTGCAATAAGTATGTGAGTTCTTTATGATTAATGTTGAGTCCATGGATTATACGCACTCTCACCCTTCCACCATTGCTAGCCTCTCTTGTACCGCGCAACTTTCGCCGGTACCATACACCCACCATACACCTTCCTCAAAACAGCCACCATACCTACCTATCATGGCATTTCCATAGCCATTCCGAGATATACTGCCATGTAACTCCATCGTTCCGTTTATTATGACACGCACCATCATTGTCATATTGCCTTGCATGATCATAAGATAGCTAGCATGATGTTTCCATGGCTTGTCTGTTTTTTGATGTCATTGCTACGCTACATCATTGCACATCCCGGTACACCGCCGGAGGCATTCACATAGAGTCATATTTTTTCCTAGCTTCGAGTTGTAACCTTTAAGTTGTAAGTAAATAAAAGTGTGATGATCTTCATTATTAGAGCATTGTCCCATGTAAGGAAAAAATAAAGGCAAAAAAAAGAGATGGCCCCCAAAAAAGAGGGGGGGCTAAAATAAAATAAAGAAAAGAAAAGCCCCTCCAAAAAATGAGAGAAAAATAGACAAGGGACAATGTTACTATCCTTTTACCACACTTGTGCTTCATCATAGCACCATGTTCTTCATGATAGAGAGTCTCCTATGTTGTCACTTTCATATACTAGTGGGAATTTTCATTATAGAACTTGGCTTGTATATTCCAACGACGGGCTTCCTCAAATGCCCTAGGTCTTCATGAGCAAGCAAGTTAATGCACACCCACTAGTTTTCTTTTTGAGCTTTCATACACTTATAGCTCTAGTGCATCCATTACATGGCAATCCCTACTCACTCACATTGATATCGATTGATGGACATCTCCATAGTCCATTGATTTGCCTAGTTGATGTGAGACTTTCTCCCTCCTTTTGTCTATCACCACCTTCTATTCCACCCATAATGCTATGTCCATGTCTCACGCTCATGTATTGCGTGAAAGTTGAAAAAGTTTGAGAATACTAAAGTATGAAACAATTGCTTAGCTAAAACCAGGGTTGTGCATGATTTAAATACTTTGTGTGGTGAAGATGGAGCATAGCCAAACCATATGATTTTGTAGGGATAACTTTCTTTGGCCATGTTATTTTCAAAAGACATGATTGCTTTATTAGTATGCTTGAAGTATTATTGTCTCAACGTCAAATGATAGAATATTGCTTTGAATCTCTCATGTCTTAATATTCATGCCATGATTAGATTACATGATCAAGATTATGCTAGGTAGCATTCCACATAAAAAATTATCCTTTTTATCATTTACCAAGTCGAGGACGAGCAGGAATTAAGCTTGGGGATGCTGATACGTCTCCATCGTATCTATAATTCTTGATTGTTCCATGCCAATATTATACAAATTTCATATACTTTTGGCAACTTTTTATACTATTTTTGGGACTAACATATTGATCCAGGGCCCAGTGCCAGTTCCTGTTTGTTGCATGTTTTTTGTTTCACAGAATATCCATATCAAACGGAGTCCAAACAGGATGAAAACGGACGGAGATTTTTTTTGGAATATATGTGAATTTTGGGAAGCGGAACCAACATGAGACGATGCCTGCTACTTCTCGATCTTGCATTGTATTCCCTCGAAGAGGAAAGGGTGATGCAGCATAGTAGCGTAAGTATTTCCCTCAGTTTTTGAGAACCAAGGTATCAATCCAGTAGGAGACCATGCGCGAGTCCCTCGCGCATGCACAAACAAATAAGAACTTCGCAGCCAACGCGATAAGGGGTTGTCAATCCCTTTACGGTCACTTACGAAAGTGAGATCTGATAGAGATGATAGTTTGATATTTTTGGTATTTTTGGATATAAGAACATAAAGTAAAAGCGGAAAAGTAAAGTAGATTGTAGATTGATATGTTGAGAATAGACCCGGGGGCCATAGTTTTCTTTAGTGGCTTCTCTCATGATAGCGGTATTCTACGGCGGGTAAACAAATTACTGACAACTAATTGATAGAAAAGCGAATACTTATGAGACTATCTAGGCATGATCATTATATATAGGCATCACGTCCGAGACAAGTAGACCGAAATGATTCTGCATCTACTACTATTACTCCACACATCGACCGCTATCCGGCATGCATCTAGAGTATTAAGTTCATAAGAACAGAGTAACGCCTTAAGCAAGATGACATGATGTAGAGGGATAAACTCAAACATTGATATAAACCCCATCTTTTTAACCTCGATGGCAACAATACAATACGTGCCTTGCTGCCCCTACTGTCACTGGGAAAGGACACCGCAAGATTGAACCCAAAGCCAAGCACTTCTCCCATTGCAAGAACTATAGATCTAGTACGCCAAACCAAACCAATAATTTGAAGAGACTTACAAGGATATTATAATCATACATAAAGAGTTCAGAAAAGAACCAAATATTTCTCATAGATAATCTTGATCATAAACCCACAATTCATCGGATCTCGACAAACACACCGCAAAAAGAGATTACATCGAATATATCTCCTCGAAGACCGAGGAGAACTTGGTATTGGGATCCAAAGAGAGAGAAAAAGCCATCTAGATACTAGCTATGGACCCGAAGGTCTGTGGTAAACTACTCACAACTCATGGTGAGGCGATGATGATGATGTAGAAGCACTCCGTGGAAGATCCCCCCTCTGACGGAGCTCCGGAACAGGCCCCAAGATGGGATCTCACGGGAACAGAAGGTTGCGGCGGTGGAACTAGGGTTTTCTCTGTTCTTCTGATGGTTTCGGGGTACGTAGATATATATAGGAAGAAGGAGGGCACCGGGGGCCAGACGTGGGGCCCACGAGGCAGGGGCGCGCCCTATATGGGAGGGGGGCGTCCCCACCCTCGTGGACGCCATGTGTGCCCTACTCCGTGGTTCTCAAGTCTCCCGTGCGTATTTTATTCCAAAAATATCTCTCTCGAAGGTTTCATTCCGTTTGGACTCTGTTTGATATTCCTTTTCTGTAAAACCCTGAAATAGGCAAAAAACAGCAATCTAGACTGGGCCTTTGGGTTAATAGGTTAGTCCCAAAAATAATATAAAAGTGTATAACAAAGCCCATTAAACATCCAAAACATCATAAATAGTAGCATGGAACAATAAAAAATTATAGATACGTTGGAGACGTATGAAGCATCCCCAAGCTTAATTCCTGCTCGTCCTCGAGTAGGTAAATGATAAAAACAGAATTTTTGATGTGGAATGCTAACCAACATAATTTTCAATGTAGTTCTCTTAATTATGGCATGAATGTTCAGATCTGAAAGATTCAAGACAAAAGTCTATATTGACATAAGAAATAATAATACTTCAAGCATACTAACAAAGCAATCTTGTCTTCTCAAAATACTATGGCTAAAGAAAGTTATCCCTACAAAATCATATAGTGTGTCTATGCTCCCTCTTCGTCACACAAAATATTCATATCATGCACAACCCTGGTTTCAGCCAATCAATTGTTTCATACTCAAATTTTTTCAAACCTTTCAACTTTCACGCAATACATGAGTGTGAGCCATGAATATAGCACTATAGGTGGAATAGAGTGGTGGTTGTGGAGAAGACAAAAAGGAGGGAGATAGTCTCACATCGACTAGGCGTATCAACGGGCTATGGAGATGCCCATCAATAGATATCAATGTGAGTGAGTAGGGATTGCCATGCGACGGATAGACTAGAGCTAAAAATGTATGAAAGCTCAACAAAAGAAACTAAGTGGGTGTGCATCCAACTTGCTTGCTCACGAAGACCTAGGGCATTTGAGGAAGCCCATCGTTGGAATATACAAGCCAAGTTCTATAATGAAAATTCCCACCAGTATATGAAAGTGACTAAACATGAAACTCTCTATCATGAAGAACATGGTGCTACTTTGAAGCACAAGTGTGGAAAAAGATAGTAGCAATTGTCCCCTTTTTGGGCCTTTCTTTTTTTCTTTTTTCTCTTTTTTTGGAGGGGCTTTCTTTATTTAGCCTTTCCTCACATGGGACAGTGCTCTAATAATGATGATCATCACACTTACATTGATTTACAACTCGATACTGGAACAACGTATGACTCTATATCAATGCCTCCGGCGGTGTACCGGGATATGCAATGAATCAAGAGTGACATGTATGAAAAATTATGCATGGTGGCTTTGCCACAAATATGATGTCAACTACATGATCATGCATGGCAATATGACAATATGAAGCGTGTCATATGAACGGAACGGTGGAAAGTTGCATGGCAATATATATCAGAATGGCTATGGAAATGCCATGATAGGTAGGTATGGTGGCTGTTTTGAGGAAGGATATATAGTGGGTATATGGTACCGACGAAAGTTGCGCGATACAAGAGAGGCTAACAATGGTGGAAGGGTGAAAGTGCGTATAATCCATGGACTCAACATTAGTCATAAGAACTCATACACTTATTGCAAAAATTTACGAGTCATTAAAACAAAACAATCAACGCGTGCTTCTAGGGGTGAGGTTGGTAGGAGTTAACCATCGCGCGCCCCCGACCTCCACACAAAGGATGACACTCTACAAATACCTCATGCTCTAACTTCGTCACATACCGGTTCACCATACGTGCATTCTATGGGAATCACTAACTTTAACACACGTATTTCTCAATTTCATAATAAATCCACTAGCATGACTCTAATATCATTATCCTCATATCTCAAAACAATTATCAACCATCCAACTTCTCTTCATATTCAATGCACTTAGTATGAAAGTTTTTACTACATTCATCTTGGATGCCTATCATGTGAAGGCTAGTTTTATAGCCAAAGCACATTACCATGCTATTTTAATAGAGTCTCAAAAGAATATAAGTGAAGCATGAGAGATCAACAATTTCTACAAAATATAATCACCACCGTGTTCTAAAAGATATAAGTGAAGCACTAGAGCAAAAACTATTCAACTCAAAAGATATAAGTGAAGCACATAGAGTGTTCTAACAATTCCTAGGCCATATTTCTCTCTCTCAAAAAGGTGTGTCCAGCAAGGATGATTGTGGCAAACTAACAAGCAAAGACTCAAATAATACACGACGCTCCAAGTAAAACACATATCATGTGGTGAATAAAAATATAGCTCCGAGTATAGTTACCGATAGATGAAGACGAAAGAGGGGATGTCTTCCCGGGGCATCCCCAGGCTTAGGCTTTTGGTTGTCCTTGAATTTTACCTTGGGGTGCCTTGGGCATCCCCAAGCTTAGGCTCTTGCCACTCTTTGTTCTGTAGTCCATCAAAGCAATACTCAAAACTTGAAAACTTCACAACACAAAACTTAGACAAAAATCTCGTGAGCTCCGTTAGTATAAGAAAACAAACCACTACTCAAAGGTACTGCAATGAACTCATTTTTTGTTTATATTGGTGTTAAACCTACTGTATTCCAACTTCTCTATGATTCATACTCCCCAATACTACTCATAGATTCACCAAAATAAGCAAACAACACACGAAAAACACAATCTGTCAAAAACAGAACAATTTGTAGTAATCTGTAACTTTCACATACTTCTGTAACTCCAAAAAAATTGAAATAAATTGGTAAACGTGAGGAATTTGTCTATTAATCATCTACAAAAATAATCAACTAAATAGCACGCTCCAGTAGTATCTGGTGACCATTCTAGCGAGCGCTAACGATTCTGTTTTTCACAGCACGATCATATAAACTTCACACAAGTCTTCCCAAAGGTTCTACTTGGCACAAACACTAATTAAAACACAAAACCACATATAAACAGAAGCTAGATGAAATATTTATTCCTAAACATAAGAAAAAACAAAAAAAATATAAAATTGGGTTGCCTCCCAACAAGCGCTATCGTTTTACGCCCCTAGCTAGGCACGATGCATGGATAGATATAGGTATTGCCATCTTTGGATGGCAATTCTTTAATTAAGCACTTGTGATTCTTAGGATCTTCTTTATCCCTATTGATAATCAAACTTTTGGTCAATAAATCAAGAAATTCAATTGTGTCAAAAGGTTCTCTTGCAAAAGTAAGAAAATTAGGATGAACACTTATGGATTTAAGATCCGCGATTCCTTTACTAGAAGGTTCACCCTTGTTTTTAGGAACATACATGAACTTAGACAATTTAGTGGTAGAAGGATTTGAAGTAGTTTTCATAGCAGAAAGAGCAGAACCCACATTAGTAATAATATCCTCAAGTTTATCGATTCTAGTAGAATCTTGATATAATTTTTCTTTCACTATGGGTTCCTTTTCTTAAAAAAAAATCAGAATAACTCCTACCTTGGATCCATATTGAGTAATTTCATTGTGGATCTTTCTATGCAAGTTCTCTACCAACTCTACCGTAGCAACTTTGTTTTCAATGATTTCTAGCCTTTGCATAACATGCTCCAAAGTTAAAACAGTCCCATTAACCATAAGAGGTGGGGAGCCAAATAATTCATTCATAGCATTATAAGAATCAAAAGTATGGCTAGCCAAGAAATTCCACCGGTAATGGTATCTAAAATATATCTATTCCAAGGAGTTATGCTAACATAAAAATTGCGAAGAAGCACGGAAGTGGAAAGCTTCCTAGTAGATCTATTTTGAGCATTGCAAATTCTATACCAGACATCTTTTAAGTTTTCTTCCTCCCTTTGTTTAAAATTAAGAACCTCACTCTCGGGAGTATTGATAATGATAGGTGTGCTAGACATGATGACAAGCAAGCAATCCAACACACAAGCAAACAAGAAGCAAGCGAACGGTAAACACACGGCAAAAGAAGGGCAAATAAAACGGCAAGGGTGAAGTGGGGGAGAGGAAAACGAGAGGCAAAAAATGTATTGCGAAGGATAAGGGTTTGTGATAGGTACTTGGTATATGACTTTTGCGTAAGCCTCCCCGGCAACGGCGCCATAAATTCTTCATGCTACTTCTCGAGCTTGCGTTGTATTCCCTCAAAGAGGAAAGGGTGATGCATCACAATAGCGTAAGTATTTCCCTCAGTTTTTGAGAACCAACGTATCAATCCAGTAGGATACCACGCGCGAGTCCCTCGCACCTGCACAAACAAATAAGAACTTTGCAGCCAACACGATAAGGGGTTGTCAATCCCTTTACGGTCACTTACGAAAGTGAGATCTGATAGAGATGATAGTTTGATATTTTTGGTATTTTTGGATATAAAAACAGAAAGTAAAAGCAGAAAAGTAAAGTAGATTGTAGATTGATATGTTGAGAATAGACCCGGGGCCATAGTTTTCTCTAGTGGCTTCTCCCATGATAGCGGTATTCTACGGCGGGTAAACAAATTACTATCGAGCAATTGATAGAAAGGCGAATACTTATGAGACTATCTAGGCATGATCATTATATATATGCATCACGTCCGAGACAGGTAGACTGAAATGATTCTGCATCTACTACTATTACTCCACACATCGACCGCTATCCAGCATGCATCTAGAGTATTAAGTTCATAAGAACTGAGTAACGCCTTAAGCAAGATGACAGGATGTAGAGTGATAAACTCAAACATAGTGATATAAACCCCATCTTTTTATCCTGGATGGCAACAATACAATACGTGCCTTGCTGCCCCTACTGTCACTAGGAAAGGACACCGCAAGATTGAACCCAAAGCCAAGCACTTCTCGCATTGCAAGAACTATAGATCTAGTAGGCCAAACCAAACCAATAATTCGAAGAGACTTGCAAGGATATTATAACCATACATAAAGAGTTCAGAAAAGAACCAAATATTTCTCATAGATAATCTTGATCATAAACACACAATTCATCGGATCTCGACAAACACACCGCAAAAAGAGATTACATCGAATAGATCTCCTTGAAGACAGAGGAGAACTTGGTATTGAGATCCAAAGAGAGAGAAGAAGCCATCTAGATACTAGCTATGGACCCGAAGGTCTGCGGTAAACTACTCACAACTCATGGTGAGGCGATGATGATGATGTAGAAGCACTCCGTGGAAGATCCACCCTCCGGCGGAGCTCTGGAACAGGCCCCAAGATGGGATCTCACGGGAACAGAAGGTTGCGGCGGTGGAACTAGGGTTTTCTCTGTTCTTCTGATCGTTTTGGGGTACATAGATATATATATAGGAAGAAGGAGGGCACCGGGGGCCAGACGTGGGGCCCACGAGGCAGGGGGCACGCCCTGTAGGGGGGGGGGCCCACCCTCGTGGATGCCACATGTGCCCTACTCCGTGGTTCTTAAGTCTCCCATGTGTATTTTGCTCCAAAAATATCTCTCCCGAAGTTTTCATTCCGTTTGGACTCTGTTTGATATTCCTTTTCTATAAAACCGTGAAATAGGCAAAGAACAACAATCTGGATTGGGCCTTTGGGTTAATAGGTTAGTCACAAAAATAATATAAAAGTGTATAACAAAGCCCATTAAACATCCAAAACATCATAAATAATAGTATGGAATAATAAAAAATTATTGATACGTTGGAGACGTATCAATGCCCGAGTGGCCCACGAGGGCGAGGGGTGCGCCCAGGGGGGGCAGGCGCGCCCTGGGCCCGAGTGGGCCAGGAGGGTGAGTTGCGCGCCCTGGGCCCTCATGGCCACTCCGTAAGGCGGTTTATGCCCTTCCTTCTCCGCAAGAAAGCTAATATCCGGATAAAAATCGTGTCCAAAAATCAGCCCAATCGGAGTTACGGATCTCCGGGAATTTAAGAAACGGTGAAGGGCTAGAATCTGATAACACAGAAACAGAGAGAGACAGAGAGACAGATCCAATCTCGGAGGGGCTCTCGCCCCTCCCATGTCATGGAGACCATGGACCAGAGGGGAAACCCTTCTCCCATCTAGGGAGAAGGTCAAGGAAGAAGAATAAGGAGGGGGGCTCTCCCCCCCTCGCTTCCGGTGGCACCGGAGTGCCGCCGGAGCCATCATCGTCACCGCAATCTACACCAATAACTTCACCGCCGTCATCACCAACTCTTCTCCCCTCTATGTAATGGTGTAACCCCTCTTCTACCCGCTGTAATCTCTACTTAAACATGGTGCTCAACGCTATATATTATTAACCAATGATGTATGGCTATCCTATGATGTTTGAGTAGATCCGTTTTGTCCTATGGGTTAACTGATGATCGTGATTGGTTTGAGTTGCATGTTTTGTTATTTGTGCTGTCCTATGGTGCTCTCCGTGTCGCGCAAGCGTGAGGGATCCCCGCTGTAGGGTTTGCAATATGTTCATGTTTTGCTTATGGTGGGTGGCGTGAGTGACAGAAGCACATACCCAAGTAAGTAGATTGTTTGCGTATGGGAATAAGAGGACTTGATACTTTAGTGCTATGGTTGGGTTTTACCTTAATGATCTTTAGTAGTTGCGGATGCTTGCTAGAGTTCCAATCATAAGTGCATATGATCCAAGAAGAGAAAGTATGTTAGCTTATGCCTCTCCCTCAAATAAGATTGCAATAGTGATTACCGGTCTAGTTATCGATTGCCTAGGGACAAATAACTTTCTCGTGACAAAAAGCTCTCTATAAAACTAATTTAGTTGTGTCTTTATCTTAACAGCCCCTCCTTTTAATTTACGTGCTCTTTATTATCTTGCAAACCTATCCCACAAAAACTACAAACTACTTCTAGCTTCATACCTGTTCTACGTAAAGTAAATGTCAAGCGTGCGTAGAGTTGTATCGGTGGTCGATAGAACTTGAGGGAATATTTGTTCCACCTTTAGCTCCTCGTTGGGTTCGACACTCTTACTTATCGAAAGAGGCTACAACTGATCCCCTACACTTGCGGGTCATCAACGTGGTCGGCTCGCCCGACCGCACCAGCTCTCTCACTCTCTCACCCGCATTCTCTCTCCATCCTTCGTGCTCCCACTCATGGCGATGGCGAAATCCCGCGACGGAGTCAATGTTGATGCTAGGTGCGGCGCTGATGGAGATCTGCCGGAGTTCTGCGGTAGCTCAAATCCATCTTAGCCGCAGCTTCCTCCCCAACTTCCGGTGGCAAACCCTACAGTTGAATCTACGGTGGCGGCCGCGTTCGCCCGAGCTGTGAAGGAAGATCCGACGGGCAGCCAAAATTGGGCATCCTCGTTCGGCGGCGTCTGGTAAGTGATGTATCCGTGTTCTACATTTTCCCCCAATTGGGTTTGTATTGTAGGTTTCTAGGGTTAGGGTTCTATGGTTAGGGTTCTAGGGTTAGTGTTGTAGGGCTGCTGTTCCTGCGTTAGGGTTCTATGGTTAGGGTTCTAGTGTTAGTGTTCGAGGGATGCTGTTCCTGCGTTAGGGTTATAGGGTTAACTAAAACTATGTTTGAAAATTTAAATGAACACTTGTCTGAATATTTAGGGTATTGAAGTGTTAAGTTTACTATTTTAGTTGAATTAGTAACTGAATATTTAGGGTACTGAAGTGTTAAATTATCTGTTAATTGAACATTTGTTTGAATATTCAGCAAACTGAAGTGTTAAGTTTACTCATATGTCTGAATATTTAGTTAATTGAAGTGTTAAGTTTACTGTTTTAGTTGAATTAGTAATTAAGCATTTGTTAATTGAACATTTTACTGAAGTTTTAACTGAACATTTGTCTCAACTGTTAATTTTTTGGCATTTAACTGGCCGGGCATAGGTACACTAGCTGCCACAAGACTCTTAAGCCAGCTCTTGCAACGAGAAGGAACCAACACAAGGTAACTTTGTCACTATCTTGTAATCTGTATATGTTTATGCAAGTTTCCTATCTTGTAATTTGTCTATGTTGTAATTCCAGGAAAATAGAAGAGTTGATGCATCATCTAGGACAGCTCCAAGGGAACCAACAAGAGCCACAACAGCAGCAACCAAAGCTCCATCAGCTCCTACTGCTCCAAGGGCACCAACAAGAGCTACACCAGCAGTACCAAGGACAGCTCCATCAGCTCCTCCTGCTCCAAGGGCACCCACAAGAGCTACACCAGCTGCAAGCAAAGCTCCATCAGCTCCTCCTGCATCCAGGAGAGCTCTAAGGGCAGCTACTACTAGTGCATCTTCAGCTGGGCCCAGTTCCTCTACAGCTGCTGGGCCAAGTACCTCTACTACTGCTGCTGCTGCTAGGCAAAAGAAAAACTTCTTGCCTCCAAGACCAGCAGGTACTGGAAGAGTCAGAAAACCATCTTTTAAGATGTCTCAATGGTTCAATTGTTCTAAGGGAAGCAGGTAAGTTTGTGGTGACCTGCTGATGGTAAAAACATTATGAAGCATGTTGCCTATGTTGGCACAATACTGTTTGGAACTCTGGAATTGGTGATGGTTGAACTATTTATGGTTGTGTTGAACTATTTATGGTTGTGTTTCAGACTTTTTTGTAAGATACATATTTTATGGTTGTGTTGAAGACTGATGCATGAGTGCTGGTTGTTATGATCATTGCTTCTGTATTGTTGTTGATGATGGTTCTTATGATGCAGTTATGTTCAAGATTTATATGCATGAGTGCTGGTTGTTATGATGATTTGCTTCTCTGTTGTTGATGATGGTTCTTATGATGCTTGTTGTTGTGTTGAAGACTTTGATGCATGAGTGAGTTAGGTCATTTGGGGTGGGTCGAGGTCGACAAAACCCCAAATAAGTGAGTTAGGTCATTTGGGATGGGTCGAGGTCGACAAAACCCCAAATGAGTGAGTTCGGTCATTTGGGGTGGGTC
>LR738715.1:239287374-239333670 GCA_902687465.1 Secale cereale | reverse complement strand
TAGGTCATTTGGGGTGGGCCGAGGTCGACAAAACCCCTAATGAGTGAGTTAGGTCATTTGGGGTGGGTCGAGGTCGACAAAACCCCAAATGAGTGAGTTAGGTCATTTGGGGTGGGTCAAGGTCGACAAAACCCCAAATAAGTGAGTTAGGTCATCTGGGGTGGGTCGAGGTCGACAAAACCCCAAATGAGTGAGTTAGGTCATTTGGGGTGGGTCGAGGTAGACAAAACCCCAAATGAAAGAGTTAGTTCATTTAGGGTGGGTCGAGGTCGACAAAACCCCAAATGAGTGAGTTAGGTCATTTAGGGTGGATCGAGGTCGACAAAACCCCAAATGAAAGAACACTAATTGGGCCAAAACTTTCCCCACACAACATTAATTGGGCCAAAACTTTCCTCACACAACATTAATCATAACCATAACATAAATGAAAGAACACATCAAATGACCCAACTTAGTACTTAAGATTCATAGTTCAAGGACATAACTTAGTCTTCATCACAAATAACCCAACTACAGAATTACTATAGTTCAGCACAGTCAAAGTTAACACATTACAAGCTTTAGTCCAAAGCTATTACAAAAGGCAATGACCCACATGGCCAGACAACAACTCAACTTAGTCTTCATCACAAATAGCCTTAATCTGGTGAAGCTTCCTCTTGTTACTATCACCTGCTGTCTTGAGCTCAACAATGAAGGAAGCAAGAATACTCTTCTCCATGGTCAACTTCTCCTTCTCTTTCATCAGCTCAACAATGCAACTATCCACCCGATCCTTCTCTTTCTTCCGGTCATCTTTCTCTTTCTTCGGGTCATCATAGCAAATCTCCAAAGTCCTCTTATCAGAGCTCATCTTTTCCTTCTCTTTGAGATGATTAAACTTCAAATTGCTAATAACATTGGCTTGAGCTACATGAATTAAGTTTAACTGGTCATGAGCAGCCTTCCATTTTTTGATCTCAACATCCTTTGCCATGTTGCTTGTAATGTTCTCAGCATCATTCATATGATTTACCTCAGGCTGGTTATCATGTGCATCTAGTAGGTTGTTCACATCTTCAATAAGCTTCTCATATGTCTCCTGCAACTCATTTTTCCGCTGTGTGAGATTGTGTAAAGTAGATGAATGATCCAGGCATGCCATCCTATTGTTATGCTGGCTATCCTCATACATAAGCCACAGCTTGTGAAGAGCATTCTGCAGATGATCTGGCCACTCCTCATCTACCCACTGCACTAATCCACAATTATTAGCACCCTGCAACATAAAAATTTAGTTAAGTTAATTTGAGTCATTAGTTACATATTCAGTTAATCTACCAGATTTAGTTAGCATAATCCATCAGATTCAGTTAAGTTAATCAATCAGATTCAGTTAAGTCAATCTAACATATTCAGTTAAGTCAATCTAACAGATCCAGTTAATGAAGAGTTACTATGAACCATAGAACAGTAACTATGAACCCTAGAACATGAACAGTAACTATGAACCCTAGAACATGATGAACAGTAACTATGAACCCTACATGATGAAATGGACTGCTACTTACTTCGGTGGCACATGCAATGAACCTCCTCCTAGTGCTTATCCCCTCAAATGCAACACATTTCCTCCCTGGATTCCCATGCTCGCACATCACCATCAAATCGTCAGCAGCACCCTCGAACAACGGGTCATCAATTGTAGCTGGGATCTGGGCAACCCAACACAAACTTGTTCAAATGGAGCAGAACTCAGCAGAACTAGTACAACCCTAGAACACAAATGAGCGACGGCCAAAACAAACAGAGAACCAGAGAAAGAACTGACCTTGAGAGGGGAGTCGAGAGTGGAGATGTACTGCGGGGCGGAGCCCTCAGTGCTTTCGCCCTCGCTCCAGGACACCACGGCGGCCGACGGCGACATGAGAGGAAGAGGAGCAGGAGGGAGCGAGAGAGCGCGGGCGAGATGGAGAGAGAGTGCGGGCGAGAGAGTGAGAGAGCTGGTGCGGTCGGGCGAGGCGACCGCGTCGGTTTGACCAGGTAGTGACTAACGGCGCCGTCCGCCTCGCCGTTACGCCACATCATGTGTTTTGGGTCCCACCTGTCGGAAACACCCTCAGAGGCTGCAAATCAAGCGATCAGTGCCTTTTGCAAAAAGTTTACCGAATGCGCGGTACTTTTTGCAAATGATTAGGGACCAGGTGGTTTTCTGCAGAAGAAGCCCAAAATATGGTGGTTTTTTGCAATTAACTCGCTTGTTTGTTGTGTGTTTACGTTTGTCGAAAGTACTGCTGGTGTCTGTTACTTGCGTTCGATGTGACTTTTCTTCTTATATAGTACTCCGTCCGGAAATACTTATCATCAAAATGAATAAAAGGGGATGTATCTAGACGTATTTTAGTTCTAAATACATCCCTTTTGTCCATTTCGATGACAAGTATTTTCGGACGGAAGGAGTACAATACATGCCCAACAGCTGCACTCGATCTCGTATAACCGGCCTTCATTTACAAATCATGTTGATTCGTTCGTTTCCACTGAATCCTTAGTTAACCGGCCTTCATTTACAAATCATGTTGATTCGTTTTTCACTGAATCCTTAGTTGATTCTTTTCTTTCTGTTATTGACCTAAAAAAAGTTGATTCGTGAAAAATATCCATGTGCACAATCGAAGAAAATATCAAAAACAAAGTTTTTGTGTGTGACAACTTTACTTCCTCTTTATTCATTCGTGATCGGGCTTACATCTTTGAAGTAGTAGGGGAAGAAGCTCAGAAGGTGCATTATCTAACTACTCA
This sequence comes from Secale cereale, assembly GCA_902687465.1. Lineage (NCBI taxonomy): Eukaryota > Viridiplantae > Streptophyta > Magnoliopsida > Poales > Poaceae > Secale > Secale cereale. The sequence goes on along the minus strand of LR738715.1, from coordinate 239,330,886 downwards.
TTACAAAGCGAACTTCTAGCAATTCTAGCTAATTCATGTGCAACCACATTCGACTCTCTGGCGCAAAATTCGAAGACAATAGAGCTAAACTCACAAGTCAGATAATAACAATCATCAACAATGGCCGCGGCATCTCCAGCATATTGGCCATCCTTATTCATTATTTCCATGAGTTTCAGATTATCCGAGTTGACGATCAATCTGTTGCACCCAGCTATCAGCGCAATATTCAAACCAAACTTTAGAGCCATTGCCTCAACGGTTAGTACATCATAACATGAATCAATGAGCTTGTTTCCAGCTACAACCATATGTCCTCTATCATTTCAGATGACTGCTCCCGTCACCCCCTGAAGCAAATCCCAATCAAAGGTCGCATCAACATTTAACTTGACATGTCCATTAGGGGGTCTGCACCAACCTCCCCTCTTTAACGAGGCCTTTGGATATCCAAGACAAAGCTAAGATTACTATGCACAAAAGTATAGTAACAGGATGAACTAAAATAATCGATTCCCTTGGTACACGAAACTTCTGATTACAGCGCAGGACAAAGCTGCGAACTGAACATAGTCGATCGTGTTCTACTTCTATACATCTCCTGTCTGCGACGTCGACCGGGTTGCCGCGGCAAGCCGCGAACAGAACGAGCGGATAGGATCTTCTTTCTTCCTCGTCGCGCCTGCAGATTGCGGCTCGGTGATCTCGTCAAGAGCGGCACGGGATCTCATCAGCACTTGCCGGCGCATGGCATAGTACTCGTCGCTGCGGCGGCCGCCTCCGCCTCCGCCTCTCCGCAGGTGGTTCTGCTCGATGGCCGATTCGCAGAACTCGGCGTATGACCCAGGACCGTTCGCCGGCGCCGCCCGCTCGATCTTCGCGTCGTCAGGCTCTGCTTGTTCCCTCTCCTCCTGGTCCACGGCGGTGCTGCTCCTCGGAGCTTCCTCAAGCCCCGATCGCTGATGCGCGGCCATCCATTGGCTCTTCTTGGCCTCGAAGGCCGCCGATAGTTCCTCCACCACCGCCCGCATCCTGCGCCTGTCTCGCGCGTCGTCGTTCCAGCAGGGGTGCGGGACGCCCGATCGCTGCTTCGCCTCCGCGATCAGCCGTTTCTGCTCGTCGATCCACTCCCGCTTCGCGGCCTCGTTGGCCAGCGCTTCGCGGCGATCCCTCCGACGATCCCGCCGTGTGCGTGGTCGCGGCCTTAGCGAAGCGATCAGCTGATCGTACGCTTCCTTGGCCTTTCTCCTCTCGATCTCGCGCGCTTCCTCCGGGGACGGGACGCGCGCGCGGCGGCGGAAACAGCTCGGCATCAACGCGCGCGACGCCATTGCCAGTGCAGACTCGATCGGGTGATACGCTCTTTCTCGTGGATGCGCTCGCCTTATATGGTGGACACAACCCGTCTCGCGATCGAAGCCGTGTCCGAACCAGGGACAGTTTGTAGTGCGTTGATCCAACGCTTAGTATGTCTCGCTAGACATTTCGGAATCGGACGCCCGCAACGAATTTTGCACAGATCCGCCGTCGGATCCCTTGTATGTTATCTCCTACTGGATCGGAACACCAAATCCACGCCCTAAGACTAGACACAATGGATAGTAACATATACTAGTAACATGCCCATGTTACTACTCTAATATCACTATCTTTATAGTGGGGAGTAACATATGTGTGGTAATATGGAAGACTTCATTTATTAGGCTATAGACTCATCTTATATTGATATGTGTGATGTTACTCATACTAGAAGAACACCCGTGCGTTGCAACGGGGCCACATTAACTTTAAGAGTTCAATATTAATATTCTCATACATATCAAGTGACATTGACGACCTTCTTTATCATCAAATCCTCACACACACACACACTCTCTCCCTCCCTCTTCCTCACTCTCCCTCTCCCTCTCACGCCCGTGCGTCGGCGCCATCCGGCGCGGGCCACGGGCCCGCTTCCAAGTGTGTCAGCGCGCCGGCCACCCATGCCGGGTCCTTCAAGTGCCGCTTCCACCGCGCCAACTCCCAAAGCCACGGCCACGACCAGGGCCAGGGAAGCTGCCCTTCTTCGCCCCTTCACCGGCCGCGGCCAACGTGGTGCCGCTGCACCCGGCCTCGCCGTCCTCGTCCTCCGACACCGTCGTGACCCAGTGACGCAACCCAAGCATCGGCCTTGAGAATCAAGAACGCTCGACAACGGAGAGGGAAGGGAAGATCATATACATGTCATAAGAAAGGGAGTTTATTTACTGCTCCCTCGATGTATTGTTTCCTTTGTTTGGAGATTGATTATCATCCGTGAGTTAAGGTAAGGTTAATGTGATTGAGCGATTTTTCTGAAAATCAATTATTTGTTTTCTAATTAATGTGATTGAGTGATTTAAGGTAAGGTTAATTAATTTAGATTTGATCTTTAAAGATTGTTTGTGATTGATTCCACATTACTAAATAATTTGCGCCAGTATGGAAAGTTCCGATCTGTCCAGATTTATTTCGTTGTGTGAGAGGGTGACGCGAAATAAACCGATGAAGTGGGGGAGCGAACGAAAAAAAATCTACGAAAAAACCAGCGAAGGTGGGAGGAGGTACTAAAAAGAACCTATGGGAGATGGGACGAAAACCTAGTAGAATGCCTGTGCGTTGCTACAGGCTTTTGAAATATTTTCCTTGAGTTATGTGAACATCATTAAATTTACTCATCGGAATACCAGTCGGAAATAAATGTTGCCATAAACATTTATCGTAATTCCAGCCGATTTGCTTTATTTTGAGTGCGTCGTTGTTATGGGATATCATCACTTGCACATCTTTTTATTGTATAAAACATGGTGAATTTTTGTCCCCTTCCAATAACGTCGCCCCAAAAACCCTCTGAATGGGTTTCTTTTTGAACCCCGACATAATCCATCTCCATCTCTCTTATATTCAACAAAATTTAATATACTTAGAAATATACCTTTTGAGTATTATATCATGCGCAACATACATACAAAGAAGAACAATTATTTGCATGCACCTCTTTTGGTTGTGTAAAACTCGTTGAATTCTTAGCCCCCTCCATCATCGTTACATCAGGGTCTTTGTCAGTCGACATCTTCGAAGCATGATCAAATCCATCAGTCTTTATGACCTACAAAGGTATTCTAATATAAACGAAGATTAGAATAACTTTTTTATGATGATGGTATGGAAAATATATATTCATTGGACAAATGCTAGAAATGAGCAGTTTCTAGTAGATTGAGCGGCATCCCAATTTTAATAAATTTAGGCTAACCTCTAAATCACATGTTGGGGGTTATTCTCACGAATATCTACTATTTAGGGTATGTGGTATATTGCCCATAAAAAACTATGTTTTTTTGATGAAATGACAGTAGGAGAGGCTCCTACTGTTTTTGTATATAAATATACAGGGTGTTACAAGTAAGTTACAGATTGCATTGTAACTACGTGGTCATCCCATCCCAGGCACCCCCTCATCTCAAGAAGGGGGTGGGGGGGGGGGGTGAGGTTCTAGACGAGTTCAATGTGGTGTCTACTCAAAAGAACAGTCAAGAGGGAGTGTAGAGAGCTAGGGCAGAGAATTACAATAGGCGATCACAGAAGCCTTTTGAGAATCTTTTACTCTGTATTGGAGTAGGCTAAAGTCCTCCTTGAAACGTGTCAACCAGGATGTTGTGCTGGGGTTGATCCTTCTGAAATGCTTATTGTTGCGTTCTTTCCAAAGACTCCACGCTGCTGTTAGGAAGATTTCCATGAAGAGGGGTATCGTGTCCCCCCCATTGGTCTGGTCGATTAAGTCTAGTTTGGAGTCGAACGTGGGCCAATGAATATCAATTTTTTCCCAGCACGCCTTGCTGAATGGGCACGTGAATATCATGTGGTTAACCGTTTCTTCAGTGTTCTGTCCGCAAAGTAGGCAGTCAAGCACATCCCCAATGTCATAGTGTCGTCTCTTCAGCATGTTTCTTGTATTAAGTCGATCAAGTAGCATGAGCCATCCAAATACTTTAATTCTCATGGTGCATTTGGATCACCATAAGAGTTGGAAGGTTGGGTGCCGCGGGGTGTGTCTAAAGCAGAACTTGTAATAATCAGCGGCTTTAAATTCAGCTGCTCCCCAGGTGTAATACCATACATCAGTGGATGAAGTGGAGGGGCTCAGGTGATTGGATAGGTGTTGTAAGTTTTGGACCTCCGCGAGTGCTTCTGGGGAGAGAGGCAAGTGAAAGGTATCATGCAGTGTCGTGTTCTCCAAGAAACCTTTGATGGATATGTCTTCATCTCTGGCAAATGAGTATGCTCATGGGTGTGATGCTTCCAGGACGGTGGGTAACCATAGGTCTTTCCACAAGAGAGCTGTTGTTCCATCGACCACTTGTATGCAAGAAATCCCACGATATTCGGTGTGAGTTTAAGTATGTCACGCCACCAAAAGGATCCCATTGGATCGAGGGCATGAGGGATTTTGCCTTGATAGTATGTATCCCAAATGAGGTGTACCCATGGCACATCAAGCTTGTTGTAAAATTTATGTAAGAACTTCATGAGGAGGGCTTCATTTTGGAGTTTGATATTGAGGACTCCCAGGCCTCCATTTTTCTTTGGTTTGCATACCAAATCCCAGGCGGCCAAAGAGTTGCATTTTCACCATTTTCTGTCATCTTGTTCCAAAGACATTTGCGCCTGATTTTATCCATCATCTCAAGTATTTGAGAGTTGATTTTGATCGTGCACATGGCATATATGAGAACGGAAGTGACTTTTGCATTCAGCCATGAGATTGTAGTGGTGAGTCTTCGTTCAGTGCTGCAAACTAGGGGCATTAGGTCTTGGACTGTGGGTTTCGACGTACCCATGGGTAATCCGAGGTACGTGAAAGGCATGGCACCGATCGAGCAGCCAAAGATATTAGCAAGTTCAACTGCAGAGCTGTTGTCAAGATTAATAGGGATGAGAGTGGACTTGTTAAAATTAATCTTGAGACCAATGGAGATTGCATAGTCTGATAGGATCTGTTTGATCGTTGCCGCTTGTGTGGGACATGCAGGCAGGGCTAGGATCGTGTCATCCGCATATTGTATAACTGGGTAGTCAGTTTGGCCAGGGCATGGAAAAGGTAGGTTAATGCGCCCCTGCCTGAAGGCTTGGTTGATGGCAGCTTGTAGGAGGTCGGCCGCTAGGACGAATAGAAGGGGGGAAAGGGGATCACCTTGGCGTACGCCGCTCTTGCATTGAAACTGTCTGCCTTGCACACCGTTAAGCAGGACAGAAGATCTCCTAGTGGAGAAGATACTTTTGATCCAATTAAGCCATTTCTCATTGAATCCCATATGGCGCATGATATTGATCATAGGGTCGTGTCCAATTGTGTCAAATGCCTTTGCGAAATCCAGTTTAAGGAGGATAATTTTTTCCTTGGATGCCTGGCATTGATGTATATATTGGAAGGCCCAGGCAAGGCAGTCTTGGATGGTTCGGCCTTTAAGAAAACCGTACTAATTACGATGAACAAGTGTGAGGATTACCTTTTGAAGGCGATTGGCCAAGAGTTTGGTGATCATTTTCACGCAGCAGTTGAGGAGTGTTATCGGTCTAAAGTCATTGACTGATTCAGGTGATTGAACTTTGGGGATCAAGGTAATAAGACCATCATTAATGCTTGTAAGATCAAGATCCCCCGCATGGAACTGGGAACAAAGGGCATAGAAGTCATGCTTGATCACGGGCCAGCAACTTTTGAGGAATGCCCCACTGAATCCATCAGGGCCGGGGGCTCGATCGGCTGGCATTTCTTTGATCACATCGTCAATCTCCTTGTGTGAGAAGGGTTCGGTGAGATGATCCAGGTTGTTGGAGCGTTGTAGAAGTGTAGTCAGATCAAATTTCATCTCAGCAGGTGATAAAAAACTATGTTACATTTCTCCACGAGCAAAGAACGGATTTCCCCTTTATATAATGATAGTCGGTCATCCGTAATTTCTTGGATATTTTTAAGTAATTTATTGAGAAAATATTTTACGCTATTCTGAATATATATAGTGTACATGTATAAATAAAGCTTTATTTTAATGATATTCCCATTATACCCCTCCTATACGACTTGTTGTCCTCCCCCGCACGCCCGCACTCTATCCACTCCCTCTCCGCACTACTCACTCTCTTGTTCCCCTCCCTTTCTAATCCATAGACTTCACCGGCGTCGCTCACTCTCCTCTCTCCGCCCTCGCCCCCACAACCAACAGAATCGGCGACCTCATCTCCCACCCCTCCACCCTTTCATCCCTCCCCTCTTCTCACCAAAATTAGTGAAGGGGGGATCGAGAGACCAGACGGTTGCGTGATCCGCCCACAAACCAGCGAACAACATCACGCCAAGGTCACCAACGCCGTCATGAAATGACAAGCTTCTTCCACCTCGACAGACTTGCTCGCACACCAGGATATGAGAAAGGGCCTTCTACTTCCCCCTCGATCATCACCCCTTTGGCCAAACCATGGATCAACCTTCCTCTACTCTGACCCATGCCATTGACCGAGCTCACTTCCCTCCTCAAGGTCATCTCTTCACCCCTTTCCTCGTGTGGCATGTTGCACCGCTAACCCTCACCTTATCTCCCTCCCTTCCCTCCCATATCGAGACATGCATGTGTTTCTGCTCGGCCGCTTCACCTCACCGCCGCCTTCATCTCCTTATACAATGCCGTATCCGCCGCCTTCTGCCAGCTGTAGAAGAGCGTGTTCGATTCTCGAACCTACAAAATATAAAATGCTGAGGTCAATAAGTATGGATTTCTCTTGTCCCTAGTACTATATTTTTATACATGCATATTGCATAACCAACCTGTGTGTTGTAGTGTATTATGGACTTGCTGAGCTGCTCGACCTTGAGCTTGTCAGTTTGGCAGAGCACGTTCTTTTTCTTAACCTCCATCTGCAGATCGGCATCGCGGATGGCGACAACCTTGACGGCCTCAACCTCGGCGACCTTGGCCTGCCAGTCCCAATCTTCCCCTTCATGGCGAGGTCGGTCATTGAGGCGGCGTTGTCGGCCTTCCTAGTGTTCTCAAACACCCGCACCTCCGCCTTGACCTTGGCCTTCTCCTTGAGCACCTCGCCCTGCTGCCGCACAGAGAGCACCTTGTTCTCGGTGTCCACCTTAGCGGCGTCCTGGCACGTGAGGCCATCCCGCTCCACAAACATCCACCTTGGCCCTGCTCGCTGCCTCCTATTGTGTCTTATCGCCGAGGTAGGAGAAGTACTCATGCCCCGGCACGTCCACCAGCTGCTTCACGGTGGCACTATAGATGAAGAGGCCAAATTGGTCCAGCTCCTTCTGCACGCTGCTGAACACCTCTTGCTTGAACTTTTTGGTGCAGGTGAAGATCTCGTCCATGGTTAGCTGCACCACCAGCATCCGGGTCTCACCCTCGATGAGCCCTTTAGCCCTTCACCATGTCGTGCCCGTGGCTCCTACCATACGAGTGCAACAGCGCGATCAAATTCACGTGGAGTAGGAGCTTCGCTTCGACGGTGGGCAGGGCTGGACGTACCGCTCGTGGCTCAATCAGTGTTTGACACGCTCGGTCCTGGCTTGTTAGAGAAAATGGATGATCTGGTCTGCTAAAATCGGCCTGGAAAATTGTCGGTCTGATCCGGCCTGGTCTTCAAGTGGTCCGACCAAGAGGACTGAGAAAAAATGTCACTGCCGCCGCCATTCATTCTCAGCGTGCCGACCGGCAGCCCCCGGGTAAACTACCATGTCCCCAAGCTTCCCCTCTCCTTCTTTTCTCTGCTCCCCATGCACCATAGCCTCTCGCCGCCGCTGTCGTGCATGCACCACTAACGATCTCGAGTTCTCAACTTGGCGCTGGCAGCGTTCTAGCTACGGGTTTCGCTGCCATGGCAGCGACCGTTTTAGCACAGCACACATGCAGGCCATCAACCGGGGAAAACGGTCGATTGGGTGTGAACTTCGGATCGTGCGAGAATCGCTCAGCCGTGATTTCCGCGTGAGATTTAATAGCCTCCGCCTATAATCACGCACCATGATCCTACGCTGCCGTTTTTTTGTTGAAGCATATGTTCAGGTCCACCTGCCACCACGTGATTCTCTCTCTCCCATTGCTCTCTCCGTAACAACATTTCCTTATCGTCTGCGTCTTTATCGTGAGTAAAGGATTAGCAAGGTCAGCTCAGGAGTTAGTTGGGTTACTGGCCGCACCTGCCTGTGTATATCTTGTATAAATGTATACCTCTATAACTGAATATGACTGCTTTCAGTCGTGTTGGTGTGTTCCGAAAACCATGGCACCATTTGACAACAAACTGAACTTCATGTTTTTTTCATGGTTAATCCGCTAATTATGGCAAGGCCCGAACACAAAAAACATGGGCCCATGAAAAAAACTGCTACGGAAGGTTCATGGCTAACAGCCGCGCACTTGCCGCGGCACATCACCGACCTCATCGCTGGCGCTCCCGCATGTCCACCACCTCGCCACAGCACCCGCACACGCAGCCCACCTCGTCGCTGCCCCAGCACGTTGACGCCGATGGTGGTTGGCCAGTCCAAATGGTGGCTCGATGAGGGAATGAACCAACCCGGACCGTGTCGCCTTGGTAGCGTCGCCGAGTTCCAGGGTGGTCACCCGGGGACCGATGGTGAAGACGGCGGGCAGGACGAAGGGCAGCTTCTTGGAGCTCTACCAATACCGACGCCTTCTTCACCAGCGTTAAGCCCTCGATGCCCCAGCCGGTGATGGCCAGGTACTACGGCGCGTACGCGGCGGAGAAGCTCGCCGTTGACTGTTTTGCCGGCTGTACTGTTAGGTTTTCTTTCCTTCTTACCTACATAGGACATAGGAGTGTTGACCGATCAAAGGAAATAAATAGAACCTGGTAGTACATGTAGCAAAAATACCCGTGCGATGCAACGGACCTATCAAACTTGTTTTACGTGATCTCGGTTTGTGTATTCAATTAATTACGTGATCTCTGTTGTATGTTCTTTCTCTATTCCAAAATTCCACTCACGTGAGTAAGAAGTATTTCCCATCTTATGCAAGTAGTTCAGTGCATACATATGCTACTCGTTCGTAATTGCAACCTGAACAGAGTAAAAAAATCGGTTCGGTGCATGGATGGATTGATGGGAACACACTGTCTAATAAAAAGGATAAGAATCACATTGGCATGCATAGGTGATTTGAAATTTTAAAAATATAGCATCTACATCTGGGCATCATGAGGAACATTTCTAGAGAAAAAAATTGATCCAGTCAAGTGTATCTTTGAATATTTCATTATCCACTTAGGCCATATTAGTATTACTTCCCACGTGGTGCACATCATCTTGGTGCATGGGTGTGCCTCGGCCCTTACATTGCAAATGTTATTATTGCAGGAAGAGCACACATTCATAAGCTAACGGTTTCACAATGCGTTCTTGCTGATCGACAACCAAATGAAACGATGGACAAGCAGATTGATTAAGGAACTCTAGGTAATACTTCATGCCGTAAGCATTGGCTCAAAAAGTTAATTTGTAAGTAACAAAAAAAGGCCTAGAAGAATAGTTCTACCTAAATAAAGTTTACTGCTGCACATGAGCAGATCCACACGAAGCAGATGGGAGGTGGAGCAGGTCGGCAACCAGGGGAAGGAGCAGAGTGGGAGAAGATTTACACCGCCGTCTCCACGGGATATGGAGTCTCCGCCGCATCTGTGGAGGCGCCGCGGCTCCGCCTCGGATGGTGCTCGTGACTATGTTTAGAGGAGGGGCGACGCATGGCCGAAGAGGCAGGCGGTGCTCGTGGCCAAAAAAGTAGGTCGTTCGAGCTACGGGAGGGAGGAGGGGATCGCCGGGAGGCGGCGAGATCGGTGGGTGGCGACGGCGGCGTCCAGGTAGGGCGCTATTTTTTAGGGGAATTGCTTGTGAAAATAACGTGCGACGACGATGTAGCGAGTAGATCCCCTTAAAAAAGACGTAACGAGCGGATTCCCTTAAAACTGGTAGGAATCGATACGATTGATGACGTTGATAAATAGTGGTGAATGTTGGCCTAATTTACTATCATCATGCATGGAAACGAATCATCAAGAAAAATAATACTTCCTATTACTATGCTCATAGGAAGCTTCCTAATCTCTGCTACCAAACAGTTTCTGCCCTAACAAGGAAGGAAAGTTATGGACGTGATTCAGAAGGAAACAAATGTTATGAAGATTAATTAATTTAGATTTGATCTTTAGAGATTGATTGTGATTGATTCTTTTACATAAAGACATTACTAAATAATTTGCGTCAGTACGGAAAGTTCTGATCCGTTCAATTTTTTTCGTTGTGTGAGAGGGTGACGTGAAAATAGACCGATAAAGGGGGGGAGGGGACGAAAAACAATCTACGAAAAAAACCAATGAAGGTGGGAGGAGGTACCAAAAAAACCATGGGAGGTGGGACGAAAATAAACCCGGAACGGAGACTACCAACTAAGAGATTAGGAGTAGAGATATATAGTGTATATGTATAAATAAAGCTTTATTTTTATGATATTCCCATTATACCCCTCCTATACGACTTCCTGTCCTCTCCCGCACGACCGCACTCTATCCACTCCCTCTCCGCACCACTCACTCTCTTGTTCCCCTCCCTCTCTAGGTCCATAGACTTCACCGGCATCGCTCACTCTCCTCTCTCCGCCCTCACCCCCACAACCAACAGAATCGGCGACCTCATCTCCCACCCCTCCACCCTTCCATCCCTCCCCTCTTCTCACGAAAATTAGTGAAGGGGGGGATCGAGAGACTAGACGTTTGCCTGATCCGCCCACAAACCGGCGAACAACATCACGCCAAGGTCACCAACGCCGTCATGAAATGACAAGCTTCTTCCACCTTGACAGACTTGCTCGCACACCAAGATATGAGAAAGGGCCTTCTACTTCTCCATCACTCATCACCCCTTTGCTCAAACCCTCTACTCTGACCCATGCCATGGACCGAGCTCACTTCCCTCCTCAAGGTCATCTCTTCACCCCTTTCCTTGTGTGGCATGTTGCGCCGCTAACCCTCACCTTATCTCCCTCCCTTTCCTCCCATATCGAGACATGCATGTGTTTCTGCTCGGCCGCTTCACCTCACCGCCGCCTTCATCTCCTTATACAATTTCATATCCGTTGCCTTCTGCCAGCTGTAGAAGAGCGTGTTCGATTCTTGAACCTACAAAATATAAAATGCTGAGGTCAATAAGTATGAATTTCTCTTGTCCCTAGTACTATATTTTTATACATGCTTATTGCATAACCAACCTGTGTGTCGTAGTGTACTGTGGACTTGCTGAGCTGCTCAACCTTGAGCTTGTCAGTTTGCCAGAGCACGTTCTTTGTCTTAACCTCCATCTACAGCTCGGCATCGCGGATGGAGACAACCTTGGCGGCCTCAACCTCGGCGACCTTGGCCTGCCAGTCCCAGTCTTCCCCTTCATGGCGAGGTCGGTCATTAAGGCGGCGTTGTCGGCCTTCCTAGTGTTCTCAAACACCAGCACCTCCGCCTTGACCTTGGCCTTCTCCTTGAGCGCCTCGCCCTGCTACCGCACAGAGAGCACCTTGTTCTCGGCGTCCACCTTAGCGGCGTCCTGGCACGTGATGCCATCCCGCTCCACAAACATCCACCTTGGCCCTGCTCGTAGCCTCCTGTTGTGTCTTCTCGCTGAGGTAGGAGAAGTACTCATGCCCCGACACGTCCACCAGCTGCTTCACGGTGGCACTGTAGATGAAGAGGCCGAATTGGTCCAGCTCCTTCTGCACGCTGCTAAACACCTCCTGCTTGAACTTTTTGGTGTAGGTGAAGATCTCGTGCATGGTTAGCTCCGCCACCAGCATCCGGGTCTCACCCTCGATCAACCCTTTAGCCCTTCACCATGTCGTGCCCGTGGCTCCTACCGTACGAGTGCAACAACGCGATCAAATTCACGTGGAGTAGGAGCTTTGCTTCGACGGCGGGCAGGGCTGGACGTACCGCTCGTGGCCCAATCAGTGTTTGACACGCTCGGTCCTGGCTTGTTAGAGAAAATGGATGATCTGGTCTGCTGAAATCGTCCTGGAAAATTGTCGGTCGATCCGGTCTGGTCTTCAACCGGTCCGACCAAGAGGACTAAGAAAAAATGTCACTGCCGCCGCCATTCGTTCTCAACGTGCCGACCGGCAGCCCCCGGGTAAACTACCATGTCCCCAAGCTTCCCCTCTCCTTCTTTTATCTACTCCCCATGCACCATAGCCTCTCGCCGCCGCTGTCGTGCATGCACCACTGACGATCTCGAGTTCTCAACTTGGCGCTGGCAGCGTTCTAGCTACGGGTTTCGCTGCCATGGCAGCGACCGTTTTAGCACAGTAGACATGTAGGCCATCAACCGGGGGAAACGGTCGATTGGGTGTGAACTTCGGATCATGCAAGAATCGCTCTGCAAGAATCGCTCAGCCGTGATTTCCGCGTGAGATTTAATAGCCTCCGCCTATAATCACGCACCATGATCCTACGCTGCCGTTTTCTTTGTTGAAGCATATGTTTAGGTTCACCTGCCGCCACATGATTCTCTCTCTCCCATTGCTCTCTCCGTGACAACATTTCCTTATCGTCTGCGTCTTTATCGTGAGTAAAGGATTAGCAAGGTCAGCTCAGGAGTTCGTTGGGTTACTGGCCGCACCTGCCTGTGTATATCTTGTATAAATGTATACCTCTATAACTGAATATGACTCCTTTTAGTCGTGTTGGTGTGTTCCGAAAATCACGGCACCATTTGACAACAAACTGAACGTCATGTTTTTTTTCATGGTTAATCCGCAAATTATGGCAAGGCCCGAACACAAAAAAACATGGTCTCATGAAAAATACTGCTACGGAAGGTTCATGGCTAACAACCGCGCACTTGCCGCGGCACATCACCGACCTCATCGCTGGCGCTCTCGCATGTCCACCACCTCGCCACAGCACCCGCACACGCAGCCCACCTCGTCGCTGCCCCAGCACGTTGACACCGATGGTGGTTGGCCAGTCCAAATGGTGGCTCGATGAGGGACTGAACCAACCCGTTCTGTGTCGCCTTGGTAACGTCGCCGAGTTCCAGGGTGGTTACCCGGGGACCGATGGTGAAGACGGCGGGTAGGACGAAGGGCAGCTTCTTGGAGCTCTACAAATACCGATGCCTTCTTCACCGGCGTTAAGTCCTCGATGCCCCAGCCGGTGATGGCCAGGTACTACGGCGCGTACGCAGCGAAGAAGCTCGCCGTTGACTGTTTTGCCGACTGCACTATTAGGTTTTCTTTCCTTCTTACCTACATAGGACATAGGAGTGTTGACCGATCAAAGGAACTAAATAGAACTTGGTAGTACATGTAGCAAAAATGCCCGTGCGATGCAACAGACCTATCAAACTTGTTTTATGTGATCTCGGTTTATGTAATCAATTAATTACGTGATCTCTGTTGTATGTTCTTTCTCTATTCCAAAATTCCACTCACGCGAGTAAGAAGTATTTCCCATCTTATGCAAGTAGTTCAGTGCATACATATGCTACTCGTTCGTAATTGCAACCTGAACAGAGTAAAAAAATCGGTTCGGTGCATGGATGGATTGATGGGAACACACTGTCTAATGAAAAGGATAAGAATCACATTGTCATGCATAGGTGATTTAAAAATTTAAAAATATAGCATCTACATCTGGGCATCATGAGGAACAATTCCAGAGAAAAAATTTGATCCAGTCAAGTGTATCTTTGAATATTTCATTATCCACTTAGGCCATATTAGTATTACTTCCCACGTGGTGCACATCATCCTGATGCATGGGTGTGCTTCGGCCCTTACATTGCAAATGTTATTATTGCAGGAAGAGCCCACATTCATAAGCTAATGGTTTCACAATGCGTTCTTGCTGATCGACAACCAAATGAAACGATGGACAAGCAGATTGACTAAGGAACTCTAGGTAATACTTCATGCCGTAAGCATTGGCTCAAAAAGTTAATTTGTAAGTAACAAAAAAGGCCTAGAAGAATAGTTCTACATAAATAAAGTTTACTGCTGCACATAAGCAGATCCACACGAAGCAGAGGGGAGGTGGAGCAGGCCGGTAACCAGGGGAAGGAGCAGAGTGGGAGAAGATTTACACCGCCATCTCCATTGGATATGGAGTCTCCGCCGCATCTATGGAGGCACCTGTTGGGGAACGTAGCAGAATTCAAAAAATTTCCTACGCTTCACCAAGATCAATCTAAGGAGTCATCTAGCAATGAGCATAAAGGAGTGCATCTACATACCCTTTGTAGATCGCGAGCGGAAGCGTTTGAAGGAACGTGGATGAAGTAGTCGTACTCTTCGTGATCCTCGTCACCGATGATCCCAGCGCCGAACGGACGGCACCTCCGCGTTCAACACACGTACGGTACAACGACATCCCCTCCTTATTGATCCAGTAAGGGGGGAGGAGAGGTTGATGGAGATCCAGCAGCACGACGGCGTGGTGGTGGATGCAACAGGAAAAGCTGCAGGGCTTCGCCGGCGCCCTGCGAGAGGAGTAGGAAATGTGACGGGAGGGGGGAGAGGCGCCAGAGGCTTGGGGTGCGGCTGCCCTCTCTCCCCCACTATATATAGGGGCTAGGGGGCGCCGGCCCTAGGAGATGCAATCTCCTAGGGGGGCGGCGGCCAGAGGGGAGACTTTCCCCCCAAGGCATAGGGGGCACCCCCTCCCCCTAGGGTTTCAACCCTAGGCGCATGGAGGGGGGCTCATATGGGTGCGCCAGCCCACAAGGGGCTGGCCCCCTTCCCCTTGCGTCCTACGGGGCCCTCCGGGATGGGTGGCCCCACCCGGTGGACCCCCGGGACCCCTCTGGTGGTCTCGGGACACTCCCGGTGACCCCCGTAATTCACCCGATGGCCGAAACTGGACTTCCTATATATCATTCTTTACCTACGGACCATTCCGGAACTCCTCGTGATGTCCGGGATCTCATCCGGGACTCCGAACAACATTCGGGTTTCCATGTGCATGTATCTCTACAACCCTAGCATCACCGAACCTTAAGTGTGTAGACCCTACGGGTTCGGGAGACACGCAGACATGACCGAGACGACTCTCCGGTCAATAACCAACAACGGGATCTGGATACCCATGTTGGTTCCCACGTGTTCCTCGATGATATCATCGGATGAACCACTGTGTCAAGGATTCACTCAATCCAGTATGTTATTCCCTTTGTCTATCGATACGGTACTTGCCCGAGATTCGATCGTCTGTATGCCCGATACCTTGTTCAATCTCGTCATGGCAAGTCTCTTTACTTGTTCCGTAATCCATCATCCCGTGACTAACTCCTTAGTCACTTTGAGCTCTTTATGATGATGTCTTACCGAGTGGGCCCAGAGGTACCTCTCCGTCATACGGAGTGACAACATCCCAGTCTCGGTTCGTACCAACTCAACAGACACTTTCGGAGATACTCGTTGCGTACCTTTATAGCCACCCAGTTACGTTGTGACGTTTGGCACACCCAAAGTATTCGTACGGTATTCGGGAGTTGTACAACCTCATGGTCTAAGAATAAATACTTGACACTAGAAAAGCTTTAAGCATTACGAACTATACGATCTCGTGCTAGGCTCAAGATTGGGTCTTGTCCATCACATCATTCTCCTAATGATGTGATCCCGTTATCAATGACATCCTATGTCCATGGTCAGGAAACCGTGACCATCTGTTGATCAACGAGCTAGTAACTAGAGGCTTACGAGGGACATGTTGTGGTCTATGTATTCACACATGTATCGCTGTTTCCGTACAATACAATTCAAGCATGAATAACAGACAATTATCATGAACAAGGAAATATAATAATAATCCTTTTATTATTGCCTCTAGGGCATATTTCCAACAGTCTCCCACTTGCACTAGAGTCAATAATCTAGTTACATTGTGATGAATCGAACACCCATAGAGTTTTGGTGTTGATCATGTTTTGCCCGTGGAAGAGGTTTAGTCAACGGGTCTGCGACATTCAGATCCGTGTGCACTTTACAAATATCTATGTCTCCATCTTGAACATAATTCCGGATGGAGTTGAAACGGCGCTTGATGTGTTTGGTCTTCTTGTGAAACCTGGGCTCCTTGGTAATGGCAATAGCTCCAGTGTTGTCACAAAAGAGAGTCATCGGGCTTGACGCGCTTGGAATGACTCCTAGGTCGGTGATGAACTCCTTCATCCAGACTCCTTCTTGCGCTGCTTCGCAAGCAGCTATGTACTCCGCTTCACATGTAGAATGCGCCACGACGCTCTGCTTGCAACTGCACCAGCTGACTGCTCCACCATTCAAAATATACACGTATCTGGTCTGTGACTTAGAGTCATCCAGATCTGTGTCGAAGCTAGCATCGACGTAACCCTTTACGACGAGCTCTTCGTCACCTCCATAAACGAGAAACATATCCTTAGTCCTCTTTAGGTACTTTAGGATGTTCTTGACCGCTGTCCAGTGTTCCATACCGGGATCACTTTGGTACCTCCCTACCAAACTTATGGCAAGGTTCACATCAGGTCTGGTACACAACATGGCATACATGATAGAACCTATGGCCAAGGCATAGGGAATGACACTCATCTTTTCTCTATCTTCTGCCGTGGTCGAGGACTGAGCCTTGCTCAATCTCATACCTTGCAAAACTGGCAAGAACCCTTTCTTGGACTGATCCATATTGAACTTCTTCAATATCTTGTCAAGGTATGTGCTTTGTGAAAGAACAATGAGGGGTCTTGATCTATCTCTATAGATTTTGATGCCTAATATGTAAGCAGCTTCTCCAAGGTCCTTCATTGAAAAACTCTTATTCAAGTAGGCCTTTATGCTTTCCAAGAATTCTATATCATTTCGCATCAGCAATATGTCATCCACAAATAATATGAGAAATGCTACAGAGCTCCCACTCACTTTCTTGTAGATACAGGCTTCTCCCCAAGTCTGTATAAAGCCAAATGCTTTGATCACATCATTAAAGCGAATATTCCAACTCCGAGATGCTTGCACCAGCCCGTAAATCGAGCGCTGGAGCTTGCATACCTTGTTAGCATTCTCTGGATCGACAAAACCTTCCGGCTGCATCATATACAGCTCTTCCTTGAGGAAACCGTTAAGGAATGCCGTTTTGACGTCCATTTGCCAAATCTCATAATCATAGAATGCGGCAATTGCTAACATGATTCGGACGGACTTCAGCATCGCTACGGGAGAGAAAGTCTCGTCGTAGTCAATCCCTTGAACTTGTCGATAACCCTTAGCGACAAGCCGAGCCTTATAGATGGTCACATTACCATCTGCGTCTGTCTTCTTCTTAAATATCCATTTATTTTCTATGGCGTGCCTATCATCAGGCAAGTCCACCAAAGTCCATACTTTGTTTTCATACATGGATTCTATCTCGGATTTCATGGCTCCAAGCCATTTATTGGAATCCGGGCCCGCCATTGCTTCTTCATAGTTCGAAGGTTCACCGTTGTCTAACAACATGATTTCCATGACAGGGTTGCCATACCACTCTGGTGCGGAACGTGTCCTTGTGGACCTTCGAAGTTCAGTAGTAACTTGATCTGTATCTTCATGATCATCATCATTAACTTCCTCCCTTGTCGGTGCTGGCACCTCAGGAACAATTTCCTGCGCTGCGCTACTTTCCGGTTCGGGAGGGGTGACTGTCACCTCATCAAGTTCTACTTTCCTCCCACTCACTTCTTTCGAGAGAAACTCTTTCTCCAGAAAGGATCCATTTTTGGCAACAAAGACTTTGCCTTTGGATCTGTGGTAGAAGGTGTACCCAATCGTTTCCTTTGGGTATCCTATGAAGACGCATTTTTCCGATTTGGGTTCGAGCTTCTCAGGTTGAAGTTTCTTGACATAAGCATCGCAACCCCAAACTTTTAGAAACGACAGCTTAGGTTTCTTGCCAAACCAAAGTTCATACGGTGTCGTCTCAACGGATTTCGACGGAGCCCTATTTAAAGTGAATGCGGCAGTCTCTAAAGCATAACCTCAAAAAGATAGCGGTAAGTCGGTGAGAGACATCATAGATCGCACCATGTCCAACAGAGTACGATTTCAACGTTCGGACACACCATTACGCTGAGGTGTTCCGGGCGGTGTCAATTGTGAAACAATTCCACAGTTCCTAAGGTGCGTGCCAAATTCATGACTTAAATATTCACCCCCACGATCCGATCGCAAGAACTTTATTTTTCTGTCACGTTGATTCTCAACCTCATTCTGAAATTCCTTGAACTTTTCAAAGGTCTCAGACTTGTGCTTCATCAAGTAGATATACCCATATCTACTCAAGTCATCTGTGAGGGTGAGAACATAACGATAGCCTCCACGAGCCTCAACACTCATTGGACCGCACACATCGGTATGTATGATTTCCAATAAGTTGGTTGCTCGCTCCATTGTTCCGGAGAACGGAGTCTTGGTCATCTTGCCCAAGAGGCATGGTTCCCACGTGTCAAATGATTCATAATCAAGAGACTCCAGAAGTCCATCTGCATGAAACTTCTTCATACGTTTGACACCAATATGACCAAGGCGGCAATGCCACAAGTATGTGGGACTATCATTGTCAACTTTACATCTTTTGGCATTCACACTATGAATATGTGTATCATCACGATCGAGATCCATCAAAAATAAACCATTGACCAGCGGGGCATGACCATAAAACATATCTCTCAAATAAATAGAACAACCATTATTCTCGGATTTAAATGAGTAGCCATCTCGCATCAAACGAGATCCAGATACAATGTTCATGCTCAAAGCTGGTACTAAATAACAATTATTAAGGTTTAAAACTAATCCCGAGGGTAGATGTAGAGGTAGCATGCCGACGGCGATCACATCAACCTTGGAACCATTCCCGACGCACATCGTCACCTTGTCCTTCGCCAGTCTCCGCTTATTCCGCAGCTCCTGCTTTGAGTTACAAATATGAGCAACTGCACCGGTATCAAATACCCTGGAGCTACTACGGGCGTTGGTAAGGTACACATCAATAACATGTATATCACATATACCTTTGACGTTGCCGGCCTTCTTGTCTGCTAAGTATTTGGGGCAGTTCCGCTTCCAGTGACCCGTTCCCTTGCAATAAAAGCACTCAATCTCAGGCTTGGGTCCATACTTTGGCTTCTTCCCGGCAACTGGTTTACCGGGCGCGGCAACTCCCTTGCCGTCCTTCTTGAAGTTCTTCTTACCCTTGCCCTTCTTGAACTTAGTGGTTTTATTGACCATCAACACTTGATGCTCTTTCTTGATCTCCACCTCCGCTGATTTCAGCATTGAATACACCTCGGGAATGGACTTCTCCATCCCTTGCATATTGAAGTTCAACACGAAGCTCTTGTAGCTAGGTGGGAGCGACTGGAGGATTCTGTCAACGACCGCTTCGTCTGGGAGATTTATCCCCAACTGAGACAAGCGGTTGTGCAACCCAGAAATCTTGAGTATGTGCTCACTGACAGAACTGTTTTCCTCCATCTTACAGGTGTAGAATGCGTTGGAGACATCATATCTCTCAACTCGGGCATGAGCCTGGAAAACCATTTTCAGCTCTTGGAACATCTCATATGCCCCGTGGTGCTCAAAACACTTTTGGAGCCCCGATTCTAAGCTGTAGAGCATGCCGCACTGAACCAGGGAGTAATCATCACAAGGGACCGCCAAGCGTTCATAACATCTTGGTTTGCCGGGGCGGGAGCGTCACCTAGCGGTGCTTCTAGGACATAAGTTTTCTTGGTAGCTATGAGGATGATCCTCAGGTTACGGACCCAGTCCGTATAGTTGCTACCATCGTCTTTCAGCTTGGATTTCTCTAGGAACGCGTTGAAGTTGAGGGTGACATGAGCGTGGGCCATTTGATCTACAAGACATATTGTAAAGAATTTAGACTAAGTTCATGATAATTAAGTTCATCTAATCAAATTTTAATGAACTCCCACTCAGATTGACATATCTCCAGTCTTCTAAGTGATACATGATCCGAATCGACTAGCCCGTGTCCGATCATCACGTGAGACGGACTAGTCATCAACGGTGAACATCTTCATGTTGATCGTATCTTCTATACGACTCATGTTCGACCTTTCGGTCTTCCGTGTTCCGAGGCCATGTCTGTACATGCTAGGCTCGTCAAGTGAACCCTAAGTGTATTGCGTGTGTAAATCTGGCTTACACCCGTCGTATGCGAACGTTAGAGCCTATCACACCCGATCATCACGTGGTGCTTCGGAACAACGATCCTTTGCAATGGTGCACAGTTAGGGGGAACACAATTCTTGATATTTTTTAGTGAGAGATCATCTTATTTACTACCGTCGTTCTAAGTAAACAAGATGCATAAAAATGATAAACATCACATGCAATCAAATAAAGTGGCATGATATGGCCAATATCATCTTGCTCCTTCGATCTCCATCTTCGGGGCACCATGATCATCTTTGTCACCGGTTCGACACCATGATCTCCATCATCATGATCTCCATCATCGTGTCTTCATGAAGTTGTCACATCAACTATTACTTCTACTACTATGGCTAACATTTAGCAATAAAGTAAAGTAATTACATGGCGTTATTCAGTGACACGCAGGTCATACAATAATTAAGACAACTCCTATGGCTCCTGCCGGTTATCATTTTCATCGACATGCAAGTCGTGATTCCCTATTACAAGAACATGATCAATCTCATACATCACATATATCATTCATCACATCTTCTTGGCCATACCATATCACATAGCATATGCTGCAAGAACAAGTTAGACGACCTCTAATTGTTGTTGCAAGTTTTACGTGGCTTCTATAGGTTTTGTAGCAAGAACATTTCTTACCTACGCCAAAACCACAACGTGATTTGTCAATTTCTATTTACCCTTCATAAGGACCCTGTTCATCGAATCCGATCCGACTAAAGTGGGAGAGACAGACACCCGCTAGCCACCTTATGCAACTAGTGCATGTCTGTCGGTGGAACCAGTCTCACGTAAGCGTACGTGTAAGGTCGGTCCGGGCCGCTTCATCCCACGATGCCGCCGAATCAAGATTGGACTAGTAACGGCAAGAAAATTGAGCAAACTCAACGCCCACAACTTGTTTGAGTTCTACTCGTGCAAGATGCTACGCAAAGACCTAGCTCAGATGCCACTGTTGGGGAACGTAACAGAATTCAAAAAATTTCCTACGCTTCACCAAGATCAATCTAAGGAGTCATCTAGCAACGAGCATAAAGGAGTGCATCTACATACCCTTTGTAGATCGTGAGCGGAAGCATTCGAAGGAACATGGATGAAGTAGTCGTACTCTTCGTGATCCTCGTCACCGATGATCCCAGCGCCGAACGAACGGCACCTCCGCGTTCAACACACGTACGGTACAGCGACATCTCCTCATTCTTGATCCAGCAAGGGGGGAGGATAGGTTGATGAAGATCCAGCAGCACAACGGCGTGGTGGTGGATGCAACAGGAAAAGCTGGAGGGCTTCGCCGGCGCCCTGCGAGAGGAGTAGGAAGTGTGACGGGAGGGGGGAGAGGCGCCAGAGGCTTGGGGTGCTGCTGCCCTCTCCCCCCCACTATATATAGGGGCCAGGGGGCGCCGGCCCTAGGAGATGCAATCTCCTAGGGGGGCGGCGGCCAGAGGGGGGAGACTTGCCCCCCAAGGCATAGGGGGCGCCCCCTCCCCCTAGGGTTTCAACCCTAGGCGCATGGAGGGGGGCCCATATGGGTGCGCCAGCCCACCAGGGGCTGGCCCCCTTCCCCTTGCGGCCTACGGGGCCCTCCGGGATGGGTGGCCCCACCCGGTGGACCCCCGGGACCCCTTCGGTGGTCTCGGGACACTCCCGGTGACCCCCGGAATTCACCCGATGGCCGAACCTGGACTTCCTATATATCATTCTTTACCTCCGGACCATTCCGGAACTCCTCGTGAAGTCCGGGATCTCATCCGGGACTCCGAACAACATTCGGGTTTCCATGTGCATGTATCTCTACAACCCTAGCGTCACCGAACCTTAAGTGTGTAGACCCTACGGGTTCGGGAGACACGCAGACATGACCGAGACGACTCTCCGGTCAATAACCAACAGCGGGATCTGGATACCCATGTTGGTTCCCACGTGTTCCTCGATGATATCATTGGATGAACCACTGTGTCAAGGATTCACTCAATCCCGTATGTTATTCCCTTTGTCTATCGGTACGGTACTTGCCCGAGATTCGATCGTCGGTATGCCCTATACCTTGTTCAATCTCGTCATGGCAAGTCTCTTTACTCATTCCGTAATCCATCATACCGTGACTAACTCCTTAGTCACTTTGAGCTCTTTATGATGATGTCTTACCGAGTGGGCCCAGAGGTACCTCTCCGTCATACGGAGTGACAACATCCCAGTCTCGGTTCGTACCAACTCAACAGACACTTTCGGAGATACCCGTTGCGTACCTTTATAGCCACCCAGTTACGTTGTGACGTTTGGCACACCCAAAGTATTCCTGTGGTATCCAGGAGTTGCACAACCTCATGGTCTAAGGAAGAAATACTTGACACTAGAAAAGCTTTAAGCATTACGAACTATACGATCTCGTGCTAGGCTCAGGATTGGGTCTTGTCCATCACATCATTCTCCTAATGATGTGATCCCGTTATGAATGACATCCTATGTCCATGGTCAGGAAACCGTGACCATCTGTTGATCAACAAGCTAGTAACTAGAGGCTTACCAGGGACACGTTGTGGTCTATGTATTCACACAAGTATCGCTATTTCCGTACAATACAATTCAAGCATGAATAATAGACAATTATCATGAACAAGGAAATATAATAATAATCCTTTTATTATTGCCTCTAGGGCATATTTCCAACAGCACCGCGGCTCCGTCTCGGATGGTGCTCGTGGCTATGGTGAAGAGGAGGGGCGACGCATGGGCGAAGAGGCAGGCGGTGCTCGTGGCCAAAAAAGTGGGTCGTTTGAGCTGCAAGAGGGAGGACGGGATCGCCGGGTGGCGGCGAGATCGGTGGGTGGAGGCAGCGGCGTCCAGGTAGGGAATTCGATGTAGGGCGCTGTTTTTTTAGGGGAATTGCTTGTGAAAATAACGTGTGACACGACGTAGCGAGCAGATTCCCTTAAAAAAGACGTAACGAGCGGATTCCCTTAAAAATGGTCGGAATGGATACGATTGATGACGTGGATAAATAGTGGTGAATGTTGGCCTAATTTACTATCATCATGCATGGAAACGAATCATCAAGAAAAATAGTACTTCCTATTACTACGCTCATAGGAAGCTTCCTAATCTCTGCTACCAAACAGTTTCTGCCCAAACAAGGAAGGAAAGTTATGGACGTGATTCAGAAGGAAACAAACATTATGAAGATTAATTAATTTAGATTTGATCTTTAGAGATTGATTGTGATTGATTCTTTTACATAAAGGCATTACTAAATAATTTGCGTCAGTATGGAAAGTTCTGGTCCGTTCAGTTTTTTTCATTGTGTGAGAGGGTGACGCGAAAATAAACCGATAAAGTGGGGGAGGGGACGAAAAAAAAATCTACGAAAAAAAACCAACGAAGGTGGGAGGATGTACCAAAAAAACCATGGGAGGTGGGACGAAAATAAACCCGGAACGGAGACTACCAACTGAGACATTAGGAGTAGAGACTAGTAGTAACTAGCCATGTTACCACATGCCTCTCTTTCTTCATTTATTGCTTGGCACATCATCTATTTTATCTAGATATGTGTGATGTTACTACCTATGTTGCTCCCACTGTGGGTAGTCTAAAACGTTCGCGATGTGCTCGACATGTCTGCACCGCAGTTATGTACCTCATATCTATAATTTACAGGGAAAAGTATATTTTTCGTCCCTCAACTCTTTTGAAAGTCTCGTTTGGTCCCTCAACTTCAAAACTGGCAAACCTTAGTCTCTGAACTCTTCAAACCGGATATGTTTGGTCCCCCATACCGATTTCGGTGGTTTTTGTTTGATGTGGACTGGTTTTGACTAAAACTTGACACGTCGTCTGGGTTTGACTGACACGTCATCGCCAATTCAGTGCCATGTCCGTCGCCCTCATCATGCAAGTGCAGAGCTATGTTTCCTGGTCGCTCGGGATATGATGCTCTAGTGCAAGACTTAACAAGGATGGAGTCCAGGGCATGGAGGTGTGTAGCAGCGACGGTGGACTTTGGTAGCCGTGTCTCTGCTTCCCTGGAGGTGCTAGTGCATGGCAGGCGGCGTCGGCGAGGTAGGCGGCCTGGAGCTTGGCAATGGTGCATGGCTCCTCGAGCTCGATTACCGTGCGTGCCACCTTGAGCTCGCATGAGGCACGAGCATGCGCTGGGCCGACGGCTGTGAACTGCGCACCGCCAGGCACCAGCACGTACGCGTATACTCTCGTTCCGGTGTCAGAGCATCTCCAGCCGTTCGGCCCCCCAGGGACGCCCAAATAGCATCGCCTGGGGGTGACCCGGCGAAAACCGCGCCTTGGGGGGCGTTTTACCCCCAGTCGCCGACCCCCCCCACGACGCCTTTCCTTTTTTAAACCCCCAACCGCCGCGCACTTCCCCTCCCCGGGCCCCCTTGTCGGCGTCCCATAGCATACATAGATAGTTCACCATAGCATACATAATGAAAATGAAATACATTCATAGTTCACCATAGCATGCATAATGAAAAAGATACATAGATAGATCGCCGTAGCAAAGCCTGGTAAAAGAAAAGATGAACTACTTGTCGTTTTCTGACTCCAGCTCCGACTCCGTAATGTCCTCCTCCGACGTGTGCAAGTAGGTGTTAGCATACCGCTCGTCCTTGGAGTCCCAGGACGACGCTTCTCCTAGCTTCATGTTCAGTTGAGCGGCCTGCTTCCGCGCACGCTTGTCCTCCTGATAGGCGGCTCGCTCCTTCCTCCTCGCCCCCCTCTCCGTCCCCCGTGGCTTGTAAAACTGGTTCTCGTTGATGTTGTCCTGCGGGAAGCGTTCACCCCACTCCGCGTGGCCGCCGGGCGTACGCGTGGTGCCGCGCCTTCACTGCGCCGCCCGTGAATCAATGGATGCTGACCGGAGCCGGCAGCGCGCCGCAACTTTGGAATTGATTCCTCGCGGTAACTGAGGCAAAAGATGACGACGAAGCGACGAGAAGCACCGTGTCGCTAACTCGGGGGCCCGCGGTTAGTTTACGCCAAAACTATTTCACCCGGCGCCCCCGAGCGCCCCCCAGCGCGCCGGGTTCGGCTTGGGTCCGCTGGCGCCAAATTCGGCCCGAGCCGGTGAAAAATGGGCTTATGGGGGCGCGGCTAGGCCGATTTTTGTGCGTCGGCACGAAAATATCGCCTGGGGGCGTGTTGGGGGCGCGGCTGGAGATGCTCTCAGCCGTAGGTGCTCGCACTATCACACATGCGTTCCACATATTTTTACTCAGCCAAGGAGCCTCCGGCGATGTGTCTCCCTCCATCCGTGTTGGACGCGCTCTGCGTCCTCGAACCTGAGCAACTTGGAAGCTAAACATGATCTCCAACGCCCACGCCACCGATGTCGTGTGACGCGTGCTGCGCGACCACAGCCGCGTCGACGTGCTTGTCAATTTTTCGTGGATCGGTTGCAGCCTCCAACCAGTAGAGTAGACAAGCTCTTTTACTTCTACCGCCGAGATGACAAGCCATCGAGGATTCCGTCTGCCGCCTCCACGCCACATGCTCTCCATCATACCCACACACACCTCCAGACTAGCAGCCTATCGGGCTCTCGCTTCGGCAAGGAGTACCACACCAGCATCGAGCATCCGCGATGAGGACGCGTGTAGGTCCGGCCGGTGGTGTTGCCGGCAGTGTGATCCTAGCTGGTGTTGCCTAGTCGGATGATGAGCTGTTGCAGGTGGTGGAAGCGCATGCGCACGCACGCTATTTGCTCGATCAAATGCCCACTAGAGAGATGAGAGAAAGAAAGAAGATATATGATGAGTATGAGAGAAAGTTTGCCACATCAGCAAAGACCGATCACAACCGGGTTGAGAGCAAAGATATCGAGTTTGTTGAGATGAGGGACTAAACTTGTCCAGTTTGAAAAGTTCAGGGACTAAGGTTTGCCAGTTTTAGAGTTGGGGGATCAAATCAAGACTTTCAAAAGAGTTGAGGAATGAAAAATATACGTTTCCCTAATTTATATTATATAATATCTAAACAATTCATTCCCATTATCGTATCTCTCTTAACATGCAACCTAACCATATCATCAATTATTTTCCATTTAACTAATTTCTGTTAGCATCTAGACTTGCATGCCGTCTGTCGTGGAGTTTTCACGGCAGATGTCCTAAGGGAAGGACTTAATTGCAGAGCCATAGCGACGTAGTTAGCTTAAAGGGGTTAAACGGGACAAGAGACACGGGAAGTTTATACTGGTTCGGCCATTTGCGGTGAGGGTAAAACCTAATCCAGCTTGAGGTGGAATTGCTGGGGTGTCGATTGCTAGGGAGCGGATACGCTTGCCTAGCTCTTGATCTATTGTTTTCTTGCTAAGCCGTTGCCGGGTCGTCCTCTTATATACACGGGTTGACGCCCTGCGGCCGACGTAGTCCCGGTCGGCTCATACAATCGTGTCCGACCCGGTGACTCTTGTACATGCCTTACAATACAAGTTATCATATATGGCGGTTTATACCTGCATGCCTTAAACAGCTCCGGGCCTTGGGCCCTTTGTGAATTACTCTCATTGAACCGCCATCTTCAACATGGTTCTGGGCTTGGCCCATGAACCACCATTGGGTAACCTGGCCCCTCCTGGGCGGGTCATATCAAATACTTATATCCCCAACATTAGGCCCTAGGTTGATTTGAACTTGTTCATGTCAATCTTCCTTTATCTTCTCACGAGAAAGTATAACCCGCCATGACGTTAGCCCTTGAAATGGTGGTAACCCGCCATGACGTCACTTGTTACTTTGAGCTATCCAGATCTTAACAAATCTTCCGCATTTATTGGGATTCCGATAATCGAGGCGCCTGCACTGTTACTTACCTGTTTTTCTGCCTCCTCGATTCTCGTGCGTGACCCTTATCCTCTTAGCTTATAAATAGGGTTAGTAGTTCCTTTCCATTCTCTCCTCTTGCTTCTTCCGCTTCATCTCCTTCCTCGCGACGTGATGGCTTCTCGCCCCTCGTTGGTTACCCCAAGTGGAAGGTTGAGATGTAGCGTAGCGGCAAATTTCCCTTGGCAAAGATACCAAGGATCGAATCCCGTGAGACTCCGAGGGTCGACAAGTAGGTGTCAACGGCGCCAGAAACTTAGCGGTTGACAGGACCTGCACACAGATACAGATAACTTTGCTCCCAACGAGTATAGAGAGGTTGTCAATCCCTCCGGCCTTGTTGTTTACAAAGAATCAAACACAAGAGATAATAATGATAGCTATGACTGCAACTAGGAAATAAAAATGGGAAGTAAATAGCGGGTGTGATCAGCGGTGGTAATATGGACCGGGGTCCCATGATGTTCACTAGTGATGTCTCTCTCCCAAAAGACGATAAAACAACAAAGCGAGGTAAACAAATTACAGCTGGGCAATTGACAGGATTATGTGCGCAAACCAATGCTAACTATGCTGCAAAGAAAGGTAGAGGCTCAAAAGCATGGGCGGTAAGCCAAGGCAAGTAGACCGAAATCCATCTGCATCTACTACTAATCATCCACCTTGAGATATCTATCCAGAACATCTCGCTGGTATTAAGTTGCGAATCCCACCCAAAGTGTAAACTCAAAGCAACAGACAACTGCATTAAAAGAACTTTGTGTAAAGTAAACAATCCTTGCACCCGCAAGTACAAGCACCGTTGTTTTCCCCCTTGTGGCAACAGCACATCCCCTAGACTCATGTTTCTGTCACTCAAGCTAGTCATCAGGGGGCATGAACCCACAATCAAGCATAACGCTCCCTCTTGGAGTTACTACCTACTACTTTGTAATGCCCCGGATGTAATACTTTCCCTTTTGGGTATATATATATCTCCGGCTTCATCTATTTCCATTCCGGGTTCTTTGTCTTTCGGGCTTTCGTCGTTTTGTTGTGTGAGTGTGTGGCATTCATTCATATCATGTAGACATGTGCATTGCATTGCATTTGTGTTGTGGGTTGCATCCGGTTCGTGGCGTTCCTTCCCGTTGTCCGTTTCGCGTTCCGGAGCTCCCTCACGTGTCCGTGACGTCCCGTAGGCCTACTTTGTTGTTCGGGCGTTTTTCGTTACCGGTGTGCCGCGAGGTTGTGTTGTGTGTTGTTGTTTTGTTGTGTGCAACCCGCCTCTCAAATCTCGTCTCGTTTGGACTCCGTTGACTTTTCCATCCGTTGTCCGTGTGGGTCCGATGTGCCTTCACTTCGTGTCCCGGAGATACCCCTACTGCTTTCTTTTATCTCCGTCGAGGCCTTTTAAATCAACCCCCGCGATCGGATCTGTCGGATCGCGATCGGAGGGCTCCTAGCGCCCCTAAATCCCCTCCTAAACCTAAAAACTGCTACTTATAGACCCCCCTAGTCTATTTTGGGCATCCCTATCCCCTTCTTCTTCCTCCTCTAGATCCCCTTCCTTTTTTTTTCTTTTCTTCTTCAGATCCAGTTTTCCTTCCCGGATCCCGAGGGGATCCATCGCAGCAGGCTCCAGCCGCAGCAGCAGATCGAGGCAGCCTCGATCCAGATCCGGATCGGCGCGTCCGAGTCAGCGCAGCCGGCGCTCGCTTCGATCGCCAGGGTCCCTCGCCCGAGCGACCGCACCGGGCCGTCGCTGGCTCTGCCTCGCCTCCTCAGCTGTCGCGCGGGCCGGCCCGGGGGGGACCACTTCCTCGCCGAGTGCTCCGCTCCCGCATCCTCGCCTCGCCAGGCCCAGGGCCAGCTGGGCCACCGCATCGCCACCCCAGGCCGCGCGCGGGCCAGCCGCCGCTCCACCTGCAGATCGCCGCGGTGGGCCGACTTCTCCGTCCCGGCCCAACCGCATCGCCACCGCCTCGCCTCGCCTCGGTGGGCCGCCCCGTCCACCGCGCAGATCCGCGCCGCCGGCCCAGTTCCGCCGGATCGGGCCAGTTCCGCCGTGCCGGCCCGTACTGTTCATCCTCAGATCTGGATCCTAAGGTTGTTTTCCTTCTAAGTCCCAGATCTGTCAGTCTGAAATGCAAACTTTGACCTGCTCTAACTTTGGGCCTGTTGCTCCGTTTTGCGCGTGTAGCATGTCCAGAGGTTCGTGGAGATGTCCTCTACGTTTTACCTGTTGTTGTCATGCATGTTAGATGTCATCTTGACACTTGTTTTGCTGTTGCAAGAGTGCATCATGATATAAACTGCTGTTATGTGTTATTTTCATGCCACCTTTGACATGTGATAACTTTTAGCTCGTTTGTCCAAACGATGCAAATGACATGTCCACGTGTTCGTCTCGCCACGAACTACGCGTTGCTTGTGATAGGTTGCATGGTAGATTTATTATTGCCTTGATATCATCGTTGCAAAGTGCCATGTTCATATGTTGTGTTTTCACTTGTTATGAAATGCCATCTTGTTGAGCTCGTTGCAATCGTTGTGTTCACCTCAATGAAGCATGCTTGTGTGTTTCGGGATCACCTTCATATGTATTTTGATGAGGTGCTTACCCTTTGCCATGTTTAGTTTCGAGGTGACTTAAACATGCTCTTTTATATGTTATGATGATGTTGCTGTTTTAGGACTTAGTGATTTTTCACTAAGTCTGAAATCTGTAACGTTCCGATGCCATGTTCGTGTGATGTTGTAGGACAAAGCATGATAGTTTTGGGGTGGATTTTGATTGTTCCTTGTAGTATATATTGTTGTCTTTCCATCAATGTCCTCACATGTCCATTTGAGTGGCTGTAGCATGTTTATCTTTTACTCTAAAGTTTCAATAAAATTCTGCTGCCAGAATTTTATTGCAAAGTTCAATATGTCCAAGATCATTGCTATTGATCCGTGACTCCGTTGGGGGTGCACTTTGGACCTAGTTGCTGTACTATATATCTAGTTTGTGTTCAAGTCCTTTGCCATGCTTTTTGGGTGCTGTAGATTAATTATTTTGAGCTCCAAAGATGCTATGTTGCTGTAATTTTCAGCTTTCGCTCAAATCTTGTTTCGGGCATAACTTTTAGCCCGTAACTCCGATTTCAGCGAATCTTATATCAAACTTGGGTGATTTTCTGTGTAGATTAATAATATCAGTTTGTTATCTTGTTTTGAGGTGATTTGCTTGAGTGATGTTTTACGTGCTCCATGTGCATCTTTAGTGCATCCATCATGCATTCATGTTTTTTCGAGTGCGCATTGCATCTTGTTGATTGGTGCTTGGTGTGTTTGTTTTGTTTAGAGCCGGAAGCTGAGACCGGGTACGAAGTTGAGCACGAGGTTTCCAACGAGGTTGAGCACGAGGACCCTTCTTACGATCCGAACGACTTCTCTTCAGGCAAGATGACCGAACCCCGATAACATTACTATCTTTGCCTATTGCTAGTAGTCTCGATCTCTAGTTTTGCCTCGATGCCCATGTTCTTCTTGTCAGCCTCCTACTTGTAACCAATTGCCATGTTTAACCACCCTACCTATGCAAACCGTTGCTTGGCTAAGTACGCTTCGCTCAGCCCTTCTTATAGTGTTGCTAGTTGCAGGTGAAGTTTGAAGATGCTTGCTTCATGTTGAAGTTTGGTTGGGTTATATCACACTATATAAATGCTTTAATTGAAATCATCTATATATTGGCAAGGGTGGAAGGCTAAGCCTTTTGCTTGGTGATTTGTTCCACTCATGCCGTTAGGATCCGTATAAGCCGGTTTTATGTTCCTTGATTATGCGTTCCTAACACGGTTGGGGTGTATGGGACCCCCTCGATAAACCGCTAAGTGCTAAGTCTTTTCCAGCAAATCCCAACATTGGTACTATTTGCCTAATAACAAACTAAACATGCATAGGGAGTAATTAACCCTCTTTCTTAATCAACAACCCCGGGCCAGTGCTCCACATGAGTGTTGGTCCGAAACGAGCAGACTGCGGGGCCGCCTCGGGGCAACCTGAGGTATCTGGCATACACCTGTAGGATGACTCATCCGGTCGTGTCCTGAGACCTAGATACGCGCGGCTACGATCAGGGTGTCGACACGCCGGGAGGATTTGCTGGATTAGCCTTACCTTAGCTCGGTATATCTTGAGCACGGGATTCCGAGGATACTCGGGTCTTCCCACTTTGGAGTTGCGACTCCGCGGATCGTGGGCTTGTAATGGGTCAAGTTGGAACACCCCTGCAGGGTTTGAACTTTCGAAAGCCGTGCCCGCGGTTATGTGGCAGATGGGAGCTTGTTAATTCCGGTTGTAGATAACTTGACACAGTGATACTAATACACTACCAGCGTGTGTTCCGTGACTGTCAATTTCCGAATGGGGATTCGGGAGTTGAACACGGAGGGGTTATGTTTGTGAGCTTGTAGCTAGGATCACTTCGTGATCACTTCTCGCCGATGCCTTCTCTTCTCGCTCTCACTTGCGTATTCTAGATGCTAGTTGCTGCTGCAGACTTGTTCTTTTCTTCAGCCTTTCCCTCACCTAAGGCTTAAATAGTTCTGTTACCCGGAGACGGGATTGCTGAGTCCTCTGTGGCTCACAGTTACTTCACACCAGATGAAGGTCCAGCTGTGAGCTATCCAGGTGATGGCACCGAGCTGGATTGGGAGTACGACGAGGAGCGTAGTCGGTACTATGTGCGCTACCCGGACGATCAGTAGTGGAGTCTCTTACTAGGATTCGATCTGCCTGTGGTTTATTTATCGGAGTTTGGTACTTTGACTTTTGGCTTTTGCCCTTAGAGGGTTGTAGTGATCTTAATGTATGATGTTTGAGACTTGTACTGTATTTCTGTGACGTGGCGAGTGTAAGCCAACTATTTTCAGTTTACTATCCCTCTTTTACATGAGTTGTGCAAAGATTACCAAACTTGAGATCATTCTAGGATGGACTTATGCCTTTAAGTCGTGCCTCGACACGTAGGAGGTATAACTCCATCCTGGGCATTACAAGTTGGTATTCAGAGCCTTCTCCGACCTAGGAGCCCCCACTGTTTGATCGAACCGTTGACGGTTGAGTCTAGGCACACACTGAAAAACTTTTTGAGTCCTATATTATATCGGAGAGTAGGATTTCTTTGCTTCTCATCCCCTTTCTCTCTGGTGAGGACTCCTTACGTCTACTCTTGTCTCTCCTATCTTCAAAATTTGCACAAATTTTTTTTAGGAATCCCGCGAGTATTCTGGGATTGCTTCGATGTTCTTGTGACAAGGATATTGTTCCCGATGCCTCCTGTTACCGAGGAGTTGAGCTTCGGGGTATCATTGTAACAAGCATATCGCAGCAGTACTAAATAATTAAGACGGCCGACATCGAAAATCTCCCCTATACGTCCAGTGGCAAGATAACCCCGACATCACCCAGTACTGGGGAGGTAGTTCGGGAGTATTGCCATAGCTTGTTATAGTGGATGCTTTTCGAAGGTCCGAGGTACACAGTTTCCGAGAAAGACTGGTTATGTGTTGAAGGATGGATACACCTGGATGTAGGTTAGAGTTGATTGCGCGGTGCTTCCCGTGTATCCCCAACACCTGATTGCATAACTGAAATCTTTCGGAAAACTATAGGTGGGTTTTATCCAGTAGATCGTAGGCATTCTTCCAACGAATGCAGGTTAGTGAGTTCGGGGTTCGACATTGAGTGAAGAGGTTATATGACCGAGGTTACTATCAGGAGTTGCATCTTAAAGGGTCCTTGGCTATGCTGATCCGGGGATTGCAAAACCTTTTCGTAACGCGTTCATATGCTTTCAGCACAAAGATGTTAGAACGAAACTCCTCTCTTGTGTTTGTTCCTGTCCGTACCTTGTTGTTTTCTTATTTTATCCTTTTGATCCCTATGTGGCTTCTCGTGAAGACTGATGTTATCAATTAACTGAGAAATTCATTCGTTCCTCTTGTTCGGATGATTTCATTCGTTCTTATTGTACGAATGATTATTGTGAAGACTTGTTGCACTTCATTCCATTGATTCAGCTTATTCCTTTTGTCAATCAATTGCTGATTCGTGGTCATCTCTTACAGGATGGCTCCGAAAAGGGTTCCGAATGCCAACCCAGAGGGTGAAGAGGTTCCAGAACGTCCTCCTTCCCCTCCTCCTCCGCCTGAGGCTTGGAGAGCAATTATGCAGACTACTGCTAAGAACACTCAGTTGATGATGCAGATGATGCAGCAAATGCAAGCTATGCAAGCTAATCAAGCTAATCAGGGCGTTCCAATGAACCAAGGCAACTTCTTCCAGCAGCACCATGCTACCCTCAACCAGTTCTTGGCCAACAATCCTAAAGCTTTCAGTTACTGTGTCGACCCTCTTGATGCTGAAGATTGGCTAACCGATATCAAGAAGCATTTTGAGTGCAGTAACGTGAAAGAAGATGACTATGTGAAGTTTGCAGCCTTCCAACTGAAAGATCAAGCAGCTGATTAGTGGCAGCAGTACAAAGACTCAAGGCCGGGTCAAGTGATCTCATGGGAGAATTTCTGCAAGGATTTCCGCTCGCATCACATTCCTACAAGTGTTATCGAGGGTATGCGTGAGCAATTCCGCAACCTCAAGCAGGGCTCCATGTCAGTCTATCAGTATAATGTCAAGTTCCAAAACCTCGCTCGCTATGCAAAGCAAGACATTCCTGATGCAAAGAGCAAAATCTATCAGTTCCGTGGAGGTCTCAAAGATGAACTTCAGCTTGCTCTCACTTTGTTCGAGCCAGACGAATTCGATAAGTTCTATAATATGGCTTTGAAACAAGAAGCAGCTCAGCTTAAGATGGAGGCTTCTAAGAAGAGAATTCGAGATGCTGTTCACTCTTCCTCATCGTCTCAGTTGGCTGCGAAACAACAGAAATTCTGGCTTCCTCCTCCTCCAGTGATTCGAGCTCCTTACAACAACTTCAACAACTCCAACAACAAGAACTCTAGTGGTCGTGGTTTCTCCCACCCACCCAACCCAAGCAACCAGTCGAAGAAGCAGTTTCAGTCTCAAGGCTCCAAGTCCAGTGGCTCTCATTTCCGTCCTCTCTCTGAAGTGGTGTGCAACAAGTGTGGCCAGAAGGGTCATTATGCTAACAGATGTCCGAATCCGAAGCGTCTTCCTCCTCCTCCACCTGTGAGTTCAGCTATTGTCAGGCATGATCCAAAGGCAGCAAGGGTTAATCTGATGAATGCAGCACAAGCGGAGGCTTCTTCTGATGTCATTCTGGGTAACCTTCCAGTAAACTCTTTTCCAGCTAAAGTGTTATTTGATTCGGGTGCTTCATGCTCTTTCATGTCTCAACCTTTTGCATCCAAGCATAATATTGACATCCAAAGTCTGCCTCAGAGGTTGCAAGTAATTTCTCCGGGCAAGTGCATGTCTTCCAACATATTTGCTCCGGATGTTTCCATTCGCATGGGTGATTATCGTTTTCTGGCTAAACCGGTGATTCTTGGTCATTCTGACATCGACCTCATCCTCGGAATGGATTGGCTTTCTCAGCATGATGCTCACATTGATTGCGCTCAAAAGGAAGTCAAATTGACTCATTCTGATGAAGATGTGATTATCTTCGCCTCCAGGGATAATACTATTCGGCTTTTCTCTCTTAATGATAAGGGTGAAATTAATGCCATAGAGCAAATTCCAGTGGTGAATGAATATCAAGACGTCTTTCCAGAAGATATTCCAGGCATGCCTCCACACCGTCAGGTGGAGTTTGTCATTGAACTCGAGCCGGGCACCGAACCTGCTTGCCGGCGTCCATACAAGCTCTCTCGGGATGAATTGAAGGAATTGAAGAAGCATCTTGATAAGCAGGAGAGTATGGGTCTCATCAGACCGAGTACATCTCCGTGGGGCTGTGGTGTCTTATTTGTCAAGAAGAAAGATGGCACGGAGCGTCTCTGTGTTGACTACCGGCCATTGAACAAGAAGACGATTAAGAACAAGTATCCGCTCCCCAACATCAACGAACTCTTTGAGCAGCTCAAAGGAGCTAAAGTGTTCTCTAAGCTTGACCTCCGAATGGGCTACCATCAAATTCGCATTCGCGAGGAAGACATTCCCAAGACGGCCTTCAGAACGAGCTACGGTTCATACGAGTATACCGTCATGTCCTTCGGTCTCGCCAATGCTCCTCCTACCTTTTCAAGGATGATGCATTACATCTTCAACCCCTATACTGGAGAGTTTGTGCTCGTGTATCTGGATGATATTCTGGTGTTTTCCAAGAATGAAGAAGATCACGAAAAGCACTTGCGTCTGGTTCTTGATCGACTCCGAGAGCATAAATTCTATGCCAAGTTCTCAAAGTGCGAGTTTTGGCTCGATAAGGTTTTGTACCTGGGCCACATCATCTCAGCTGACGGTATTGCGGTTAATCCCGAGAAAGTTGAAGCAATTGTCAACTGGGAAGCTCCTCAGAACGTCAAGCAGCTCCGCAGTTTTCTGGGTCTTGCCAGCTATTGCAGAAGGTTTGTGGAGAACTTCTCCAAGATTGCCAAGCCTCTTTCCAACCTGCTTCAGAAGAATGTCAAATACTTTTGGTCTCCCGAATGTGAAGTGGCTTTCAAAACCCTCAAAGAGAAGCTTGTCTCTGCTCCAGTTCTGACTCCTCCAGATGAAACCAAGCCCTATGAAGTGTTCTGTGACGCTTCTCTTCAAGGTCTTGGTGGTGTGCTTATGCAAGATAAGAAAATTGTGGCATATACTTCTCGGCAGCTCAAGCCAAGTGAGAAGAACTATCCCACACATGATCTCGAGCTAGCAGCTGTGGTACATGCTCTGATTACGTGGAGACATCTGTTGTTGGGCAGAAAGGTCGACATCTTCACTGATCACAAGAGCTTGAAGTACATCTTCACACAGCCGCATCTGAACCTCCGCCAGACTCGTTGGGGAGATGATCCAAGAGTACAACCCCAGCATTGAATACACTCCAGGCAAGGCGAATGTGATTGCAGATGCTTTGAGCAGAAAGGCATATTGCAACAGCCTTCTTATGAAGCCACACCAGCCTGAGCTTTGTGAAGCATTCAGGAAGCTCAACCTCCAAGTTGTTCCGCAGGGTTTTCTTGCAAATCTCCAAATTGCTCCTAGCTTGGAAGATCAAGTCCGTGAGGCCCAGCTCAGTGATACCATGGTGAAGAAGGTGAAACATGGGATTGCAAAGGGCACTCCAAAATACAAGTGCTTCCGTGTTGATGAGAGAGATACCTTGTTCTTCGAGGACAGACTCGTTGTTCCCAAAGGTGATCTCAGGAAGCTCATAATGGAAGAAGCTCATGATTCTCTCCTTTCCATTCATCCTGGCAGTTCCAAGATGTACCAAGACCTCAAGCAATCTTACTGGTGGACACGCATGAAAAGGGAGATTGCCCAATTCGTGAACGAATGTGATGTATGCAGAAGAGTGAAAGCAGAACATCAACGTCCAGCCGGTCTTCTCCAACCTCTTCCTATCCCTGAGTAGAAGTTCGACCACATTGAAATGGACTTCGTCACTGGCTTTCCTAAATCCAAGCGAGGCAATGATGCAATCTTTGTGGTGATTGACAAGCTTACCAAAGTCGCTCACTTTCTTCCAGTCAAAGAATCAATCAATGCAGCTCAACTTGCAGAGCTGTACACTTCCAGAATTGTGTCCCTACATGGCATTCCTCAAGTGATATCCTCAGACCGTGGCAGCTTGTTCACATCAAGGTTCTGGGACTCCTTTCAGTCCGCCATGGGCACGAAGATCAGGTTCAGCACTGCCTTTCACCCTCAGACTAGTGGTCAAGTCGAGCGTGTGAATCAGATCCTAGAAGATATGCTCAGAGCCTGTGTCATCTCCTTCGGCATGAAATGGGAAGACTGTCTTCCATTTGCCGAGTTCTCTTACAACAACAGCTTTCAAGCAAGTGCAGGCAAAGCACCGTTTGAAATTCTATATGGCAGAAAGTGCCGTACCCCTCTCAACTGGTCTGAAACAGGCGAACGCCAACTCCTTGGCAATGACTTGATCTCTGAAGCCGAAGAAATGTGCAAAGTCATACGTGAGAATCTCAAGGCCGCTCAATCGCGTCAGAAGAGCTACTATGACGGAAAGCATCGTGATTTGGCTTTCGACATCGGTGATCATGTCTATCTCCGAGTTTCTCCGATGAAAGGAACCCAAAGATTCGGTATCAAAGGAAAGCTTGCTCCTAGATACGTCGGGCCTTTCAAGATTCTTGGCAAAAGAGGCGATCTAGCCTATCAGCTCGAGCTCCCTTCCAACTTTGCAAATGTTCATGATGTCTTCCATGTGTCTCAGCTGCGCAAATGCTTCAAGGCACCTGAGCGCATGATTCCGTTTGAGGAGATTGATCTTCAACAAGACCTTTCCTACCGAGAGCATCCAGTTGCAATTCTCGAAGAAACCGAACGCAAGACTCGCAACAAGTCCATCAAGTTTCTGAAAGTCAAGTGGTCACATCACACCGACCGAGAAGCTACCTGGGAACGAGAAGATCATCTTCGTTCCGAGTACCCTTCCTTTTTCCAGTCCTAGATCTCGGGACGAGATCTTTTTGTAGTAGAGGAGAGTTTGTAATGCCCCGGATGTAATACTTTCCCTTTTGGGTATATATATATCTCCGGCTTCATCTATTTCCATTCCGGGTTCTTTGTCCTTCGGGCTTTCGTCGTTTTGTTGTGTGAGTGTATGGCATTCATTCATATCATGTAGACATGTGCATTGCATTGCATTTGTGTTGTGGGTTGCATCCGGTTCGTGGCGTTCCTTCCCGTTGTCCGTTTCGCGTTCCGGAGCTCCCTCACGTGTCCGTGACGTCCCGTAGGCCTACTTTGTTGTTCGGGCGTTTTTCGTTACCGGTGTGCCGCGAGGTTGTGTTGTGTGTTGTTGTTTTGTTGTGTGCAACCCGCCTCTCAAATCTCGTCTCGTTTGGACTCCGTTGACTTTTCCATCTGTTGTCCGTGTGGGTCCGATGTGCCTTCACTTCGTGTCCCGGAGATACCCCTACTGCTTTCTTTTATCTCCGTCGAGGCCTTTTAAATCAACCCCCGCGATCGGATCCGTCGGATCGCGATCGGAGGGCTCCTAGCGCCCCTAAATCCCCTCCTAAACCTAAAAACTGCTACTTATAGACCCCCCTAGTCTATTTTGGGCATCCCTATCCCCTTCTTCTTCCTCCTCTAGATCCCCTTCCTTTTTTTTCTTTTCTTCTTCAGATCCAGTTTTCCTTCCCGGATCCCGAGGGGATCCATCGCAGCAGGCTCCAGCCGCAGCAGCAGATCGAGGCAGCCTCGATCCAGATCCGGATCGGCGCGTCCGAGTCAGCGCAGCCGGCGCTCGCTTCGATCGCCAGGGTCCCTCGCCCGAGCGACCGCACCGGGCCGTCGCTGGCTCTGCCTCGCCTCCTCAGCTGTCGCGCGGGCCGGCCCGGGGGGGACCACTTCCTCGCCGAGTGCTCCGCTCCCGCATCCTCGCCTCGCCAGGCCCAGGGCCAGCTGGGCCACCGCATCGCAACCGCATCGCCACCCCAGGCCGCGCGCGGGCCAGCCGCCGCTCCACCTGCAGATCGCCGCGGTGGGCCGACTTCTCCGTCCCGGCCCAACCGCATCGCCACCGCCTCGCCTCGCCTCGGTGGGCCGCCCCGTCCACCGCGCAGATCCGCGCCGCCGGCCCAGTTCCGCCGGATCGGGCCAGTTCCGCCGCGCCGGCCCGTAGTGTTCATCCTCAGATCTGGATCCTAAGGTTGTTTTCCTTCTAAGTCCCAGATCTGTCAGTCTGAAATGCAAACTTTGACCTGCTCTAACTTTGTGCCTGTTGCTCCGTTTTGCGCGTGTAGCATGTCCAGAGGTTCGTGGAGATGTCCTCTACGTTTTACCTGTTGTTGTCATGCATGTTAGATGTCATCTTGACACTTGTTTTGCTGTTGCAAGAGTGCATCATGATATAAACTGCTGTTATGTGTTATTTTCATGCCACCTTTGACATGTGATAACTTTTAGCTCGTTTGTCCAAACGATGCAAATGACATGTCCACGTGTTCGTCTCGCCACGAACTACGTGTTGCTTGTGATAGGTTGCATGGTAGATTTATTATTGCCTTGATATCATCGTTGCAAAGTGCCATGTTCATATGTTGTGTTTTCACTTGTTATGAAATGCCATCTTGTTGAGCTCGTTGCAATCGTTGTGTTCACCTCAATGAAGCATGCTTGTGTGTTTCGGGATCACCTTCATATGTATTTTGATGAGGTGCTTACCCTTTGCCATGTTTAGTTTCGAGGTGACTTAAACATGCTCTTTTATATGTTATGATGATGTTGCTGTTTTAGGACTTAGTGATTTTTCACTAAGTCTGAAATCTGTAACGTTCCGATGCCATGTTCGTGTGATGTTGTAGGACAAAGCATGATAGTTTTGGGGTGGATTTTGATTGTTCCTTGTAGTATATATTGTTGTCTTTCCATCAATGTCCTCACATGTCCATTTGAGTGGCTGTAGCATGTTTATCTTTTACTCTAAAGTTTCAATAAAATTCTGCTGCCAGAATTTTATTGCAAAGTTCAATATGTCCAAGATCATTGCTATTGATCCGTGACTCCGTTGGGGGTGCACTTTGGACCTAGTTGCTGTACTATATATCTAGTTTGTGTTCAAGTCCTTTGCCATGCTTTTTGGGTGCTGTAGATTAATTATTTTGAGCTCCAAAGATGCTATGTTGCTGTAATTTTCAGCTTTCGCTCAAATCTTGTTTCGGGCATAACTTTTAGCCCGTAACTCCGATTTCAGCGAATCTTATATCAAACTTGGGTGATTTTCTGTGTAGATTAATAATATCAGTTTGTTATCTTGTTTTGAGGTGATTTGCTTGAGTGATGTTTTACGTGCTCCATGTGCATCTTTAGTGCATCCATCATGCATTCATGTTTTTTCGAGTGCGCATTGCATCTTGTTGATTGGTGCTTGGTGTGTTTGTTTTGTTTAGAGCCGGAAGCTGAGACCGGGTACGAAGTTGAGCACGAGGTTTCCAACGAGGTTGAGCACGAGGACCCTTCTTACGATCCGAACGACTTCTCTTCAGGCAAGATGACCGAACCCCGATAACATTACTATCTTTGCCTATTGCTAGTAGTCTCGATCTATAGTTTTGCCTCGATGCCCATGTTCTCCTTGTCAGCCTCCTACTTGTAACCAATTGCCATGTTTAACCACCCTACCTATGCAAACCGTTGCTTGGCTAAGTACGCTTCGCTCAGCCCTTCTTATAGCGTTGCTAGTTGCAGGTGAAGTGAAGATGCTTGCTCCATGTTGAAGTTTGGTTGGGTTATATCACACTATATAAATGCTTTAATTGAAATCATCTATATATTGGCAAGGGTGGAAGGCTAAGCCTTTTGCTTGGTGTTTTGTTCCACTCATGCCGTTAGGATCTGTATAAGCCGGTTTTATGTTCCTTGATTATGCGTTCCTAACACGGTTGGGGTGTATGGGACCCCCTCGATAAACCGCTAAGTGCTAAGTCTTTTCCAGCAAATCCCAACATTGGTACTATTTGCCTAATAACAAACTAAACATGCATAGGGAGTAATTAACCCTCTTTCTTAATCAACAACCCCGGGCCAGTGCTCCACATGAGTGTTGGTCCGAAACGAGCAGACTGCGGGGCCGCCTCGGGGCAACCTGAGGTATCTGGCATACACCTGTAGGATGACTCATCCGGTCGTGTCCTGAGACCTAGATACGCGCGGCTACGATCAGGGTGTCGACACGCCGGGAGGATTTGCTGGATTAGCCTTACCTTAGCTCGGTATATCTTGAGCACGGGATTCCGAGGATACTCGGGTCTTCCCACTTTGGAGTTGCGACTCCGCGGATCGTGGGCTTGTAATGGGTCATGTTGGAACACCCCTGCAGGGTTTGAACTTTCGAAAGCCGTGCCCGCGGTTATGTGGCAGATGGGAGCTTGTTAATTCCGGTTGTAGATAACTTGACACAGTGATACTAATACACTACCAGCGTGTGTTCCGTGACTGTCAATTTCCGAATGGGGATTCGGGAGTTGAACACGGAGGGGTTATGTTTGTGAGCTTGTAGCTAGGATCACTTCGTGATGACTTCTCGCCGATGCCTTCTCTTCTCGCTCTCACTTGCGTATTCTAGATGCTAGTTGCTGCTGCAGACTTGTTCTTTTCTTCAGCCTTTCCCTCACCTAAGGCTTAAATAGTTCTGTTACCCGGAGACGGGATTGCTGAGTCCTCTGTGGCTCACAGTTACTTCACACCAGATGCAGGTCCAGCTGTGAGCTATCCAGGTGATGGCACCGAGCTGGACTGGGAGTACGACGAGGAGCGTAGTCGGTACTATGTGCGCTACCCGGACGATCAGTAGTGGAGTCTCTTACTAGGATTCTATCCGCCTGTGGTTTATTTATCTGAGTTTGGTACTTTGACTTTTGGCTTTTGCCCTTAGAGGGTTGTAGTGATCTTAATGTATGATGTTTGAGACTTGTACTGTATTTCTGTGACGTGGCGAGTGTAAGCCAACTATTTTCAGTTTACTGTCCCTCTTTTACATGAGTTGTGCAAAGATTACCAAACTTGAGATCATTCTAGGATGGACTTATGCCTTTAAGTCGTGCCTCGACACGTAGGAGGTATAACTCCATCCTCGGCATTACATACTTGGCCAAAGCAATAAACAGCAACGGAGAACATGCAAGAATTACTCAAGAACATAAATATAAAAGAGGTGAATCAAATATATTACTCAAACACAATCTGAACATAGTCTCATAATCCATCAGATCCCAGCAAACTCAGCTAAGCAACAGTAGAAAGATTACATATGTGCCTCGATCATGTAGGGCAGCTCACGAGGTCTAAACCATGAAGAGCAAAGAGGGGAGGAGAACATCACATAGCTACTGATCATGGACCCATGGTCCAAGGTGGACTACTCACGACTCATCCGGGAAGCGTCCATGGTGGTGGAGAAGCTCCCGGTGGTGGTTCTCCCCTCCGGCAGGGTGCCGGGAAGAGTTCTCCTGATGCTCCCGATCTTGGAAGCGC
Organism: Secale cereale; assembly: GCA_902687465.1. NCBI lineage: Eukaryota > Viridiplantae > Streptophyta > Magnoliopsida > Poales > Poaceae > Secale > Secale cereale. The sequence goes on along the minus strand of LR738715.1, from coordinate 239,288,657 downwards.
TGCGGCGGCGGAACAGAGGCGAGATCGCGAAAAAGGGTTCTGTCCTCGAGGGTTTCGGGACGAGAGGGATATATATGCGAAGGGGGGCAACCAGAGGCGGAGCAGGGCCCCAGGCGCCCCCCTGGCGCGTCCAGGGGTGGGGCCGCGCCGGGCCTCCCCTGGCTCCCCTCTGGCCCCGCTTTGGTTCTTCGCGAAGCTTCCTGTACGCTGATTTTTCCTATATTTTCCCCGGAATTTTTGGAGCACTTTTAATATGGGGGAAACCTGAAATAGAAAAACAGCAGAAAACAGGAACTGGCACCGTGGTGCACTGAGTTAATAGGTTAGTCCAAATATGATCAAAACTGTATGGAAGTGCATAAATATCATAGCAATATCACACAAAAGAAGCATGGAGCAAGCAGAAATTATAGATACGTTTTGGACGTATCAACATCCCTAAGCTTAATTCCTGCTCGTCCTCGAGTAGGTAAATGATAACAAGCATAATTTCTGTGGTGACATGCTATCAACCATATAAGAACTTTTAAGTAAAGCAATCAAGGCATGTAATTCAATTCAAGTCATAACAAGCAAGAGTCTATATTAGCATTGTAACAAGCAACATAAGAACATAAAGGTGCAAGAGCTCTCGCTGTCCGTGACTCGAATGTCTCCAAATGGTGTTTGCGTGCAAGAAAGGGGATAGGGATATACGAGAGAGTAAAACATAGTTTTTGTATTGTTGAGAACTTAATCTACTAAACTTTCACACTTGGTCTTCTTTGGAATTTTATCTTGACTCATCTCCAAACCACTAGCCAGGTACAAGTCAAAATGATCCACTCCCTTTCGATATTTTGAGCACTCATGCAATGGATGAGCGTAAGCAAGAAAGTTAACACTTAGGATGGCAAAGAGAGAAAAATGATGAAGGGGTAAGACAAAAAAGGTGTGAAAGGCTCACATCAATGAGGACAATCATAGGCGAGAGAAAGCCAAATGATAGATATGATGTGAGGAGTAGGGATTGCCATGCAACGGATGCACATATGAGCTAAGGTAAGCTCTCCAATGGAACTAGTGGGGGTGCATCCAACTTGCTTGCTCAAGAAGACCTAGAGCTCTTTTGAGGAGGCTCATCATTGGAATATACAAGCCAAGTTCTATAGTGTGAAGGTCCCCACATAGCTATATGCATGAATGATAATCTATATGAAGTACAAGGTATAAGATGGAGTACGAGTGTGGATCTCGCAAAAGGAATAGTAGTGTGCCCCCTTCTCTCTTTTTATTTCTTTTTT
>LR738715.1:239200176-239287325 GCA_902687465.1 Secale cereale | reverse complement strand
TTTTTTGTGGCCTCAATGGCTCTTTCTATTTAACTCTCATTTGTCCTCTTTGGGATCTTTTTTATTTTGTCCTCTTTGGGATCTTTTCCTCACTTTAGGGGCAACACTCTATATATTACAAGAAGTATAGAAGATCTTTCACACTTTACAAAAGTACTCAACATAAAGAAAATGAAACTATCATGATGTATGCAAATGTATGCCTCTGCCAGTGTAACAGGATATGCAATGATACTAGCGCGTCATGTAGCAATGATTAGGGCAAGGCCCAACTAGTATGCGGCTCATCGATCAAGCAAAAAGCATGTATGACATGAAGATCAAGTCATGAGAAGATGGATGTTGCATGGCAATGTATCTCGGAAAGGCTATGGAAATGCCTTGATAGGTAGGTATGGTGGATGTTTTGAGGAAGGATATAATGAGGCTTATGATGACAGAGCGTATCGTGCCAAGGATTTGGATGCACCGGCGAAGTATGCGCCAATTCTCGAGGTGAGAAAGGGCAATGCACGGTACCGAAGAGGCTAGAAAAATATGGCTAGGTGGAAGTGTCAACTTTCGAATACTCACATTAGTCCGAAGAACTCATGCACTTATTATCGGTAACTCTCAATCTAATTAGGAGGTTCACAAAGAGACAAGTACCCCGAGGAGGAGTGTATGGGGGTTTGGTTATCCTTGCGCATCCTCGACTCATGGTACGTAAGTGTACTCTAATATTCGATCCCTCCAAAGATTAGTGATCCATCTAGTAGCTAAAGTTCTCAACTATTTTGTTGGTTTTCGAAAATAAACACGGATTGCCCAAAATACGACATCTATCACTAATAGGCTAAAGCTCTTGACACCAAAAGTTCAGACATTACTCATGGCAATACCTCAAAACTATTGCAAGTTACTACTAAAATTAAATTGCAACCTCAATTACCTACTTTAAGTTAAGACACACAACTCAGTGCAACAGGCAAACTCTCTTAACAAGATAAACATGAAAACTCAAGAGAGTTCAGCAACCAACTAAACAAAAGCTCTTTAAAAAGAAAAGCATGAAAACTAAGAGCTAAACATGACAGCAGCTATGGAAAGACAAAGAACACACACAGCAAAGATAAGCATGAAAAATCCTATGTTGTGTTCTAGGTTGAAGCGGAGCGTGTTTCTCTCCCACACAAAGAAAGCTGGGTTCTAACTTGTTATGAACAGCAAGCAAAGCTAAAGAAAACTAAAAAGGAAACTAAGAGCAAGACGCTCCAAGCATAGCACATAACGCATGAAGTGATAAACATATAGTGGAACGAAAGACGAACTGATAATTGTTGATGGAGAAGGGGATGCATGGGGGCATCCCCAAGCTTAGACGCTTGAGTCTTCTTGAATATTTCATGGGGGTGCACGGGGGCATCCCCAAGCTTGAGCGTTTGACCCTCTTGAATCTTCTTTTATCATCTTCCCTCGCACACTTGAAAACTCCCTTCATACATAACTCATCATAATCTGATTAGCGAGGTTAGTACCCACAATAAAATAATTTTTCCCTACTGGAAATAAGGATAATCTTGAAGAGCTACTGTTTTTCAAGATTGCCAAAAGGTTTTTGCAAAGAAAAAGCAAGCTCAAGGTTTGCAAAACGAAGAAAAGGCAAAACAGGACAGAATCTGTGAAAAACAGACCCGCAGGTAGTAAATAATTTTTTCGGGGCACATCTGCAACTCAAATAAAAAAACTCAGAACAGACGCTCGAAAGCCAATTGTATAGAGCACGCTGTCAAAAAAATTCAGATCAAAAAGATGATCCGGTGATTTTATTCGAATTTTTCTATCCAAGGACAAAATCTGTTTCCTGGACAGCACGTCACAACTTTTGAACTTTCTTGCAATCGGAGGCTAAACTTGGCACAAAGCTGAAAAGAAAAGATACAATGATGATGCTACTGTAGTAACAAACATCAAGACACAACAAAAGCAAAATAAAACCTAATTCGTTGTGGGCTGCCTCCCAAAAGCGCTTTCTTTTATGCCTTTAAGCCAGGCATGATGCAAAAAGAGAAGATCAAGTTTTATCAAGAGTAAGAGAATAGCTAGCCCGTGTAATGGACTCAAAAGGCAACTTAATCTTCTTTCTAGGGAAGTGTTCCTCCCTTTCTTGAGAGTGAATTGGAATTTTATATTCCCCTCTTTCATGTCAATGATAGCACCAACGGTGCGAAGAAAAGGACGTCCCAAAATAATTGGACAAGAAGGTTCACATTCAATATCCATAATAGTAAAATCAACGGGAACATAATTGTCATTGACAATGATAAGAACATCGTCGATCTTCCCCAAAGGTTTCTTTACGGAAGAATCAACGAGACGAACACCAAAAGGACAAGGATCAAAAGGTTTCAATTCAAGCATATCATACATTCTTTTGGGCATAACGGAGGTACTAGCTCCAACATCACATAAAGCATAGCAAGAGAAGTTATTCAACTTAATTTTAATCATAGGATCCCAACTATCTTCTAGCTTTCTAGGTATGGAGGCTTCTACCCTAAGCTTCTCCTCCCTAGCTTTATTAAGAGCATTACTGATATGCTCTGTGAAGGCAAGGTTAAGTGTGCTAGTGTGGGGGTCTTTAGACATCTTGTGAAGAAAACCAATAACTTTAGAAAGGGTGCAATTATCAAAATCAAGGTCACTACTATCAAGTAAAGTGGTAGTGGTGTCCTTTAGGCTCACTTGTTTGGTAGCTTCTATGGTCATAGGCGTTTCTTCTTCTACGGTTGAGGTCATAGCATCACCATTAATAGGTCCAATGGGACTAGGAGTGCATTGGGTGCTAAGAGTTTGGATATCCTCAACAACTTGGATAGTAGCAACAGTGTGGTGGGTAGGAAGGCTCTTAATTTTATCTTCTTCCTCCTTCAGGGGTGCAACCACTTCAGGTTTAGCTGCCATTTGGTTTATCAAAGTGGCTTGTGTGTGGGACATATTGGAAACTTGGGTCTCAGTGATGGTGAGCCTAGTCTGGAGGTTAGAAATCTCAATATTTAGGCTCTCCAGTTGTCTACCAATGTCTTGCAAGACAGCAGTATGCTCATCTAATTGCCTCGAGAAGGTCTTGTTTTGTTCATATTGGGTGTGCATGTAGTTCTTAGTGGCCTTTTCTATTTCTAGAAGTTTCTCATAACTAGGCATGCCTCTATCTCTTTGGGTGGAGTTCTTGGTGTTAGGATAAGTATTGTTGTTCCCATAGGAATTAGAGGGGAACGGTCTAGGGTTGTTACCAAAATTACTCCTATAAGCATTGTTATTGAAATTGTTTCTAGAGATAAAGTTCACTTCTACTTGATCTTGAGCAATCAAAGAATTTAAAGGAACATCATGAGGATCAATAGAAGATTGCTTGGAAAGTAGAGACATGATCAAGTCAACCTTTTCATTTAGGGAGGAAATCTCCTCGACAGAGTTTACCTTCCTACCTGTTGGAGCGCGTTCGGTATGCCATTGGGAATAATTGGTCATCATCTCGTCGAGAAGTTTCGTGGCAGCACCAAGTGTAGTTGACATAAAGGTTCCTCCCGCGGCCGAATCTAACAAGTTCCGCGAGGTAAAGTTCAAGCCTGCATAAAAAGTTTGGATAACCATCCAAGTAGTCAAACCATGAGTAGGGCAGTTCTTGACAAGAGATTTCATGCGTTCCCAAGCTTGGGCAACGTGTTCATTATCCAATTGTTTAAAATTCATTATGTTACTCCTTAATTGGATAATTTTAGCAGAGGGATAGTACTTCCCAATAAAGGCATCCTTGCACTTGTCCCAAGAATCTATACTATTCCTAGGCAAGGATTGAAACTAGATTTTAGCTCCTCCTCTCAAGGAGAAAGGAAAAAGCTTAAGCTTAACAATATCACCATCTACTTCTTCGTACTTTTGCATATCACAAAGCTCAACAAAATTATTTAAGTGCAAAGCAGCAGCATCTCCAGCACCGGAGAATTGATCTTTCATAACTAGGTTCAGTAAAGCAGGTTTAATCTCATAAGAAGGTGCTGAAGTGGCAGGTGTAGCAATAGGCGTGCAGATAAAGTCATTGTTGTTATGACTAGTGAAGTCACACAACTTGGTGTTCTCGGTGGAACCCATAGCAGCAGCAAGCAAGATAACTATTTTTGTGATTTTTGGTAAGGGACACTAAAGCAAAAACTGAAAGGTAAACTAACAAGACTAAAAAGCAAAGATAAAAGATAGCGTGCAACTCCCCTATCTTGAAGAGTGGAGTCCCCGGCAACGGCGCCAGAAACTTGCTTGATGGCTTCTCGCCCCTCGTTGGTTACCCCAAGTGGAAGGTTGAGATGTAGGGTAGCGGCAAATTTCCCTTCGCAAAGATACCAAGGATCGAATCCCGTGAGACTCCGAGGGTCGACAAGTAGGTGTCAACGGCACCGGAAACTTAGCGATTGACAGGACCTGCACACAGATACAGATAACTTTGCTCCCAACGAGTACAGAGAGGTTATCACTCCCTCCGGCCTTGTTGTTTACAAAGGATCAAACACAAGAGATAATAATGATAGCTATGACTATAACTAGGAAATAAAAACAGGAAGTAAATAGCGGGTGTGATGAGCGGTGGTAATATGGACGGGGGGCCCATGATGTTCACTAGTGATGTCTCTCTCCCAAAAGACGATAAAACAACAAAGCGAGGTAAACAAATTACAGCTGGGCAATTGACAGGATTATGTGCGCAAACCAATGCTAACTATGCTGCAAAGAAAGGTAGAGGCTCAAAAGCATGGGCGGTACGCCAAGGCAAGTAGACCGAAATCCATCTGCATCTACTACTAATCATCCACCTTGAGATATCTATCCAGAACATCTCGCTGGTATTAAGTTGCGAATCCCACCCAAAGTGTAAACTCAAAGCAACAGACAACTGCATTAAAAGAACTTTGCATAAAGTAAACAATCCTTGCACCCTCAAGTACAAGCACCGTTGTTTTCCCCCTTGTGGCAACAACACATCCCCTAGACTCATGTTTCTATCACTCAAGCTAGTCATCAGGGGGCATGAACCCACAATCAAGCATAACGCTCCCTCTTGGAGTTACTACCTACTACTTGGCCAAAGCAATAAACAGCAACGGAGAACATGCAAGAATTACTCAAGAACATAAATATAAAAGAGGTGAATCAAATATATTACTCAAACACAATCTGAACATAGTCTCATAATCCATCAGATCCCAGCAAACTCAGCTAAGCAACAGCAGAAAGATTACATATGTGCCTCGATCATGTAGGGCAGCTCACGAGGTCTAAACCATGAAGAGCAAAGAGGGGAGGAGAACATCACATAGCTACTGATCATGGACCCATGGTCCAAGGTGGAGTACTCACGACTCATCCGGGAAGCGTCCATGGTGGTGGAGAAGCTCCCGGTGGTGGTTCTCCCCTCCGGTAGGGTGCCGGGAAGAGTTCTCCTGATGCTCCCGATCTTGGAAGCGCTGCGACGGCGGAACAGAGGCAAGATCGCGAAAAAGGGTTCTGTCCTCGAGGGTTTCGGGACGAGAGGGATATATATGCGAAGGGGGGCAACCAGAGGCGGATTAGGGGCCCCAGGCGCCCCCCTGGCGCGGCCAGGGGTGGGGCCGCGCCGGGTGGCCGCCTGGGCCTCCCCTGGCTCCCCTCTGGCCCCGCTTCGGTTCTTCGCGAAGCTTCTTGTACGCTGATTTTTCCTATATTTTTCCCGGAATTTTTGGAGCACTTTTAATATGGGGGAAACCTGAAATAGAAAAACAGCAGAAAACAGGAACTAGCACTGTGGTGCACTGAGTTAATAGGTTAGTCCAAATATGATCAAAAGTGTATGGAAGTGCATAAATATCATAGCAATATCACACAAAAGAAGCATGGAGCAAGCAGAAATTATAGATACATTTTAGACGTATCACGACGCTCCTGCATCCGAGCTCCACCGGCGCCTCCGTCCTCTGCTTTGTCTTCAACGGTAGTCGGCACATCAACCTGACGCGACCATACCTCTTCTGTGTGCCGCCGCCGTTCACTCGTCCAGGTATGCTCTTCGCTTTCCTCCCTTCTTTGATCTATGAGGGTTCGCGCAAAACTCTCCGGAGTTCGTCTCCTTCTTCCTGTGCAACTATGGCTTTCTTCTCGAACTTTATTTTCCTCTGTACGCCAGTGTTGATAGCATCTCTTTAGCAAATACTTTAATGCTTCATCTAGTTGAAAAGACCGATTCATCTCCACGAACGACATGATACTGATCTTAGGTCTGCCTGTTTGTCATTTTTAGTTTTATTTTCTGAACTGCTCTAGATCCAAAAAACCAGTTTCAGTCTGTGAAAACTGTTTGTCCCCATACTTAGTAAACTCTGCTTTCCTGAATGTCCGCGCTTTTCATGGCGGCTTAACTTTCCGGTTTATCACTATTCTTATGCCATTAGGCCCCATTTAAGCTACAAAATTCGGTATCTTTATCCACTGCCGAAGCAGAATATATTGCTGCTGGTTCGTGTTGTGCTCAATTACTTTGGATGACACAAACGCTTAAGGATTATGGGATACATGTGAGACGTGTTCCCTTGCTTTGTGACAATGAGAGTGCAATCAAGATTGGACACAATCCTGTGAAACACTCTCGAACAAAGCATATTGAAGTTCGTCACCATTTTATTCGTGATCATATTGCCAAGGGTGATATTAATCTTAAGCATGTTCGTACTGACAAACAACTTGCTGATATCTTTACAAAACCTCTTGATGAGAAAGTGTTTTGTCGCTTAAGGAGTGAGTTGAACATCATTGATGCTTCAAACTTGGAGTGATAACTCCATTGATGCATGCAAGGCATGAGCCTCTTGACTAATCCTTGATATTTCTCTTATGATGATGATCATATGTCTTGGACACATTTGCCTCCTTGTATTGCATCTAACTCCTTGCAGGTACTTGGATGATCTACATTCCACAAGATTACCACACACTCAAATCATGAGTAATCTTGTCATTGACCAAGTATCTAGCCCTTTGGGATGTTGAGTTCAAGGAACAAAATTCCACATATCCTTTTTGACATCTTATATATCTAGTATTTCACTCATGTCATCTTGGATATTCTTGAGTATTTGCTTGCTTGCCTAACCCATGTAGGAAGATGAACTATACAAGTAGAAATGGCGCTCCAACTTCACATTCAATGAGCACCTACATCAAGTCTACCTACATGAGCAAAGCAACAACAAGCCCAAGGTATGTTCTTCACATCTTTCAGAAGCTTTACTCAAAGTCATGAGTACAAGCAGCTTCATAAGATGTGATCACATCAAATGCTTAATTGAAAAATGGCAACCCCATTTTGAGCTTAAACGATGAGTATGACCTATGATCAAATGTCCTCATTTGACTCCTAAGTCAATATACTCAAACATAGGTGACTTTGTCGCCGACCTTTATCTAGATGAAGTACATATGCTTTTGGAGTTTTTCTGTTATGTTCTCTCATTGAGTTTTCTTAAAAAAAAAAAAACTTCATCTAGGAATCTTTTTATTTCTTTTCTTATGTTTCTTTGTGAATATCCTTCTGGAAATCTTTTATGGCTCTGATCAATTCCTTGAAAATCTTTTACAAATTCATTGCAAATCTTTTGAAACATCCCTCGCAGAGTGAGCTGGATTATTTCTGTGTTTCCTTGGAATTATCTTCCAGGACATCAACTTCTGCAGCTCCACTCAGACTTAAATCTTAAAGAGGGAGAGGACTCAAATTTGGACTCAAATTGTTTCTCTATGAATGTTCTTATCTGCCCTGTTGTGATTCTTCAGGATCCCACTTCCTTCTTTCTTTCTTTCTTCTCTCTTTTCACCTCTCCTGTCCTACCTAGTTTGCTGTCCTTTTCGGCACTTGATGTCAAAGGGGGAGAGAACTTAGGGGGAATAGGGGGAGTAGGGGAGAAGAGAAGACTTAAGGGAAGAAGAAAAGCAATCTTATCTTAAGGGGGAGAGAATCACATCAAAGCTTTGTCGTGTTTTACATTGGACATTACAATTGGCATCATTCTTTTGATTTTGCTTTTTCCTTCACACCCCTCGTTCTCAAAATTGGTATCTTATGAAATCTTTAGTTTAGGGGGAGAAGACTTAGAGGAATCTTCACAATTGATATCCTATGAAAAGCAAAATCTCTCAGAGTTTATTGAAAATCTTTTAGCTTCGGAGACATGTTTGCTGATTCAAGCCTATGCTCGAATATGAGACACTCTTTATACATGTCCTCCCTGGCTTGGTACTCTTGATGTTCTTGCAGTTGGTTGAAGGAATACTCTTGTGTTATCTAACCTTGTTTTCTCAAGTTTATCCCTTCAGGTACAAATGCCAAGGAACCTCAAGGTAAGTATATGCATCTTGCAGAATGTGCATGATGGTGGACTTGCTTGTAAATACTTGTTTGCAAGAGATCACCATGCACATATGCATTATCACTCAATTCCTTTTTCTTCTGCTCTGATGCATATAGCCAAGCTGCATGTAGCACATCTTGCTTATCTCTCTTGTGTGCTTGTGGTAGTCCAAAACCATAATCTATGAAAATCTTGCACACTTGTAGGGGGAGCCTGTGTACTACATGCTTGTCAAAGCTTTCATGATAATCCTGTCTTTCCTTCAAAAAGCTTTGATGTCTCGTTAAATATAATTTCAGTGTGTTGCCATCAATTACCAAAAAGGGGGAGATTGAAAGCACATTTGCTCTCCGGGTGGTTTTGGTAATTAATGACAACATACTTTGTGGTTGGACTAATGCTTTTATCAAGTATGTTTCAGGAAACCCAATCACATTGGTATGGCAAGATGACTGAAGAAGTGGACCCCTCAAGTGCTAAGACAAGCATTGGCAAAAGCTCAAGACTCCATTTTTGGTTTAGTGATCAAAGATCACATTGAGTCCATAGGAAAAGCCAATACTATTAAAAGGGGATGAGGTTGTGTTAATGTTCTTGTTGCTCAAGTGCTTGGTGATCTAACTCCCTCAACTATCAGCACTATTCACTACTTAACACACACCCATAAGTAATCTCGGTCAAACCAACTCTGTCTCACCGAGATGAAGTTATCTCTACAAACCCTAACATCTCGGTCACACCGATTCTTTCAACTCAGTCCCACCGAGATGAACCACTTCTGCCATATTCCAAACCCTAGCTTCTCGGTCAAACCGATTCTGAGTTTCGGTCTCACCGAAAAAGGGCTGCCAACCTTCTGTGATCAGTTGACATCAATTCGGAATATCCGAGTTTATATTTTCGGTCTCACCGAAATGGCAAACCCTAACCTTTGACTCACTTCGGTCTCACCGAGATGGTATTTTCGGTCTCACCGAAATCTCCAACGTTCATATCAGATACACTTTCGGTCCCACCGAGATGGTATTTTCGGTCCCACCGAAAATCCCAACGTTCACTATATTTGAACTTTCGGTCTGACCGAGTTTTCACTTCGGTCTGACCGAGATTGGTCAAATGTGTGTGTAACGGTTGGATTTTGTGTGGAGGCTATATATACCCCTCCACCCCCTCCTCATTCGTGAGGAGAGCCATCAGAAAGTACTACCATTCCTACCATACACTTTCTGAGAAGTGAACCACCTACCCTTGTGTTGAGATCAAGCCATTCCATTCCTACCATATGAAACTTGATTTCTAGCCTTCCCAAGTTGCTTTCCACTCAAATCTTTCTTCCACCACAGCCATATCAGTGAGGAGAGTTGAGTGTTGGGGAGATTATCACTTGAAGCACAAGAGCAAGGAGTTCATCACCATCAACACCGTCTATTACCTTTTGGGGGGTGGTGCCTCCTAGATTGGTTAGGTGTCGCTTGGGAGCCTCCGTCTTGATGATGTGGAGTTGAACCAAGAAGTTTGTAAGGGCAAGGAGATCGCCTACTTCGTGAAGATCTACCCCGAGTAAGGCTAGTCCTCCGTGGGCGTAGGCCGTGATGGAATAGACAAGGTTGCTTCTTCGTGGACCCTTCGTGGGTGGAGCCCTCCGTGGACTCGCGCAGCCGTTACCCTCCGTGGGTTGAAGTCTCCATCAACGTGGATGTACGATAGCACCACCTATCGGAACCACGACAAAAATCTCCGTGTCACCAAACTGCGTTTGATCTTCTCCACTTCCATTTACTATATATGCAATTTACTTTCCGCTGCTCATACTCTAGAATTGCATGTGTAGTGTGTTGCTTGACATAATCTTAATTGTGAAACTGCCAAAAACCTTGCTTAATCAAAAGGCAGATTTTTTATATTGTCAAGTAGTCTAATCACCCCCCCTCTAGACCTACTTCTTCGATCCTACAGAGGTAACACTTGACTCTCTTAGCTCCTTTTTCAACTATCTTATTGACACTGATTACTGTCAGGACGACATGGAGGCCAGCCAGGCTGTTGATGAAGAGGCAATTACTATTTCCTTCGGCTCAGAATCCTTGCCAAGACAAAAAGTTCGACGGGTAATCCGGAAAGTAAGATTTTCACACCCTTCAGCTCATTTAGACCCTCACTTTCTTTTGAAGCAACATCAACACGAGAGCCGGCATCGGACTCGGAACACCGAGGAAGAAGAACTGTCCTTCGGTTTACCAAATACTCCAACTCGTCGAAAGCGCCAGAATGAGGTCTTTCCACTCTTAAACTCTCTTTACCCACTGGCGGGTCTTATTCGTCAACCACGGAATTCTTCCGATTCAAACTATTAGGAGGTCTCCCGCTCTTCATCTGGCGATTCATCTCAAATTCAACTTCCAGCTTTCAAGACTACCCGTGGGTAAACAATTTCTTCCCTGTTCATCTTTTCCTTGAATCTTTGTAACTTTGCACTGACTCAATTTAACCCGTGCAGAGGCCAAGCCAAGCCCATTAAGAGAGCCAAGGCTAGTAAGCCAGCGGCTGATCCAAAGGTCATTGAGTCGGAGCAGTAGGTTTTAGCAGCAGATGTTCAGAAGCCAACAGAGGAAGCCACTCATGATGCTCCTCCTGAAATTCCTGACGCCTCTATTGATCCTGCCGAGGCCGACTCTGCAACTGCGGAACCACCAGCCCCGTCTGAGCCAGCAGAGAACCAAACTAGAGATGTTACAATCACTGGTACTGCTTTTAGAGAGCCGGGAAATCCAACTGTGCTGGCCAAACACACTGCCAAGGAAGAGCTAGTTGAGAAGCGGAGAGTAAGGTTTGACACGGCTCAATATGCACAACTGAGCAGTGGTGAAGTCCTTTCTGGATATCTCTGTCAGGTCCACAGCATCCGTGACCTTGAGATTGATATGGTGAAGCAGATGCACAAGAAGTTTGTGGTAGGACTCTTGATCAAACTATATACGTCCTTCCAGCCCCCAAGTCTATTGGATATGATAGAAGTGAATATGCTGTAGACTTAGAAATAATTGACACCTTTATGAATTGGCACACCTCTTGATAGGAAATCTGTCTTTGATGAATGTTGCATGTGTAGTCCCCAAGGGTCGGCTTAATCAGCATGAATGAGCCGGTCCTATTCTTCATTGTATAGAACTTGCCTGTATACCTCTCATAAGCCGGTGGTAATGACTACTTGGCCGCCGGGATAGTATAAAGAAGCAATATGCATTAGCCCCCAAGTGCCAAGTACTCTTGCTTGCAAAGTGCTTGGGACTTTATTGGTATGAACCATTATTTTAGAAAACACTTCTGCGTCCATTAGCCCCCAAGGGTCAAGTGCTCTTGCTTGCAAAGTGCTTGAGACTTTATTGATATGAACCGGCATGGAAAGAAAACTTCAGCATCCATTAGCCCCCAAGTGCCAAGTGTTGTTGCTTGCAAAAGGCTTGGGACTTCAATTCTTGTAAATCGGAAAGTAATTTGCTTCATATTCTCTTTGTCTGTACAGGATACTACTGCCGAATCGCAAGTGCAGTTAGAAGATGCAAGGAGCCGGCTTAAGTTTCAAGAATCTGAGACCCAGAAGGCGGAATCAAAGTTTCAATTTAGGGTTACTGAAACGAATAAGCTGAAGGCTGAATTTGAAGCGGAGAAGTCTGTTTGGGCTGAAGAGAGAGCCGCCTTGGTGCAAAGAGCTGAAAAAGCCGAATCAACCCTTGAAAAGGTGACCGCTGAACTCACCGGGTTAAAGCATCGTGTCTCTGAAATGACTTCAGCTATCTTCAGTAAATTGCCATGTTGCAAGTTTGAAATTTTCTTTAAGTAACATAAACCGCCACTGACCAATTTATGACTCGTGTAGGTAGCAGAAGCAGTAATCTTGGCAGAGAGCCGCTTGTAAAACTTAAGGCCATTTACACCCTTGTGGAGCAGTTATACACTGGAGCTCAACGCGCATTAGCTACTGTCTCTCCGTCCAACCAGGCACCAAAACTTTTTGTAGATGTGTTGAGGAGGTTGTCTGTACTGCCTGGCAGGTTTGATGAGATGAAGCGGTCATGTGCGAGAGCTGGTTCTGTAACAGCTTTGAGCCTGGCCAAGGCATGGATACAAGAGTTAGATCCAGACGACTTGGCTACTAGCTATCCAAGCTTGAAGGAGGATGGTACGACCTTTGACCAAAAGGATTTTGCTGCCTGCGTTAAAGACATACGCCCCTTGGCCAGCCTGATTGCCAGTGAGATAGATCTGTCGAGATATCAGGCGGCTTACAGCCTTGAAAACCAGAAGATGCCCACTCCGGCTTACAAAGTGATGGAGCTAATCCCTCCAATCAGTAAGCATACTTTCGCCCCTGAAATTGATTCGTCTGATCTTATCGATGACGAAGCTGAATTTGAAGCTTTGGCCGACGTTGATTGGCTATCTCAAAACTTTCAGATAGAGGAGGCCGGAGAACTGGAGAAGGATAACCCGGAGGGTTCAAAGCAGAAAGGCCAAGGAGAATGAGCCACCAGGCGGTTCATATGCTTGATTCTGTTTAGAAAACATTTATTTTGATTGGCTCTTGTAATAGGGTAGTTGAACTTGAATCTGGTGTGCCATCGTGCACGGCTCTACATCTGTATGATATTATTACTCCGCCAAGCATTGAAATATGACTTTATATGCTTGTGACAGTATTGACTTGCTAGATCAGTATAACCCTTATCCCGCACATAAACAGAAAACATATGCCCTGCCGGCTTACCGCCGGGAGGGTCATTATGCCCAACTGGTGCCACTGGGGATAGATGTCCATAACCAGGGCCGGCTTAATTATCATAGAAAATAGTCATACCTGAAGATACGATTTAGATTGCCGGCTTTATCAGTCTTCATGCAGTTATAACCTTGTAGAGGTATTGCTCCAGAAATAAGATTGCTATGTTCTGGCGGCTTAGAGCCGTTCATTAGGTTGGGTTGCAAAGACCCGGAGAGGCTTCAAATATGAGCCCTAAGAAGAGGCATCTTGGCCGAACTTGCAAAGAACGCAAATAAAACCGAAAAAACACCAAAAGAAAAACAGACCAGAGAAAAGAGATCAAAAAACATCTGAGGCTTTTGCAGGCCGCCCAACCAAAGGTTCTTCTTCAGTGAGACTAGACTTGGTGGCCACTGGAATGTACGTGCGTGCTATGAGCCGGCTCTCACAGTACCCAATCGACATTTGAACCTAGACAAGTACGGGTCTTAGTTTTAAAGATAGACTTGCCTAGAGTACGCGGGGTTAGAGTTGCATCTTGCATCATAGGCCGAATTACCCAAGCTTCAAGGAAGGTGACATTTTGAGCCTAGATCTATCCTGACTATCTGTAAGCCATGCTCTCGCATGACAGCCGGCGTTTGAACCTCAGCAAGCTCAGGTCTTGGTCGAATACGCCATATAATACTGATTGCCAAGAGTTCGCCGGGTCAATCAGGATGACCCGATGGAGTTGAAGCAGCTGGGTACAGGTAGGATGACCCACACGTTATGTCCTCTTCGGTCGAATATGCCTATGTTTGAACATAACCCGATCAAATGGGTAGTAATGATGTGTTCTCTTCGGTCGAATACGCTTATGTTTGAACAGGAAGCCCCCAAGTGACATACTTACAAATTATTCTCATCAAAGGCTTATGCTTGAGCTGTGCTATGCATCCAACTCTTTGCGGTCCCTGTAATTTGGGTATCAAGCATCTTTGAGTAAAGATGTATGATGATGACAAGGACTCAGCTTTGAAGAAAACGGCAGAGGCCCTGAATTATCAAGGATGCCGGCTTTATTATATTGTTCTAATATTTACATCATCGAACTACATCATGAGAGCCGGAGGCTTAGGTATAGTAAGTCCGGAGGTGGGCAATATTCCACGGCCGATTAGTCTCCTCCTCTGATGTGTGTGAATCCTTGTGCTCTCGAATGTCAATCAGATAGTATGACCCATTGTGCAGATTCTTGCTGACAACAAAAGGTCCCTCCCAAGGCGGTGAAAGTTTATGCATATCAGTCTGATCTTGGATGAGCCGAAGAACTAAGTCGCCTTCTTGAAAGGTTCTGTCTTGACCCACCGGCTGTGGTATCGTCGTAAATCCTGTTGATAGACCGCTGAACGAGCGACCGCGAGATCACGCTCTTCGTCCAACAAATCCAATGCATCTTGACATGCCTTCTCATTATCAGCTTCGACATAAGCCGCCACTCGAGGTGAGTCATGACGGATATCGCTGGGAAGAACCGCCTCAGCTCCATAGACCATGAAGAAGGGTGTATATCCTGTAGATCTGTTGGGTGTTGTATTGATGCTCCATAACACAGAAGGTAACTCTTCCACCCAACAACCCGGCGTTCTCTTTAAAGGAACCATAAGCCAGGGCTTGATCCCTCGCAGAATCTCTTGATTAGCTCGCTCTGCTTGATCATTGGACTGGGGGCGAGCCACAGAAGAAACATCAAGTCAGATATGCTCACGCTGACAACATTCCCTCATAGCACCTTTAGAAAGATTAGTGCCATTGTCTGTTATGATACTGTGGGGAAAACCAAGACGGAAAATCACCTTCTTGATGAATTGAACCACTGTTTCCACATCACTTGCTGACTGGCTCTGCATCAATCCACTTGGTAAACTTGTCCACTGCTACCAAAAGGTGGGTTTTCTTATCCTTGGACCTCTTGAAAGGCCCAACCATATCAAGCCCCCAAGTCGCAAACGGCCAAGTTATTGGGATCATCCTCAACTCTTGAGCTGGAACATGAGCACGCCGTGAAAATTTATGACAACCGTCACATCTGCTGACCAAGTCTTCAGCATCAGCATGAGCCGTCAACCAATAGAACCCATGACAAAAAGCTTTTGCACAAGAGATTTAGAGCCGGCGTGATGACCCCAATCTCCCTCATGGATCTCCCGTGGGATCTCATAGCCTTCCTCGGACGAGACGCAATGTTGAAACGCCCCTGTAACACTGCAATGGTGCAACTCTCCGTTGATAATTGTCATCGACTTAGCCCGCCAGGTTATCTGTCTGGCCAAGATTTCATCCTCAGGTAACTCACCCCGGGTCATGTAAGCCAAATACGGAACCGTCCAGTCAGGTATGACATGAAGAGCCGCCACCAACTATGCCTCCGGGTCAGGAATAACAAGGTCCTCCTCTGTAGGCAACTTGACAGACGGGTTAAGCAAAACATCCAAAAAGGTGTTGGGCTGCACCGGCTTATGCTGTGATCCTAACCGGCTTAAGGTATCAGCCGCCTCGTTTTTCCTCTGATCAATGTGCTCAACTTGGTAACCCTTGAAGTGACCCGCAATAGCATCGACCTCTCGATGATAAGCCACCATGAGTGGATCCTTGGAATCCCAGGTGCCAGAAACCTGCGGAGCTATCAGATCTGAATCGCCAAAGCATCTTACCCAGCTTAAGTTCATCTCCTTGGCCATCCAAAGACCGTGGAGCAAGGCCTCATACTCAGCTGCATTATTAGTACATGGGAACATTAACCGGAGAACATAAGAAAATTTTTCACCTGTGGGGAAGTTAAGACAACTCCAGCCCCTGAGCCTTCTAACTGTCTGGATCCATCAAAGTGAATTGTCCAATATTTGCTATCCAGCTTTTCCTCAGGCGTCTGCAATTTTGTCCAGTCATTGATAAAATCCACTAGCGCTTGCGACTTGATGGCTGTCTGAGTCACATATTTTAAACCATGAGGCCCAAGCTCGATGGCCCACTTGGCCACTCGTCCTGTGGCTTCTCTATTTTGGATGATATCCCCTAAGGGAGCAGAACTCACCATCGTAACAGGATGACCCAGGAAATACTGCTTGAGCTTCCAGCTTGCCATGAAGACCCCGTACACTAGCTTCTGCCAATGTGGATACCTTTGTTTGTACTCAATGACCACCTCACTGATATAATAAACCGGCCTTTGAACCGGATATTCTTTGCCAGCCTCTTTCCTTTCCACCACAATGGCCACACCGACAGCCCTGCTATTTGCAGCGACGTATAATAACAATGGCTCCTTGTCAATGGGGGCCGCAAGAACCGACGGCTCCACCAATTGTTTCTTGAGTGCCTTAAACGCCTCGTCAGGAGCTTCAATCCAGACAAAGGCATCTGTCTTTTTCATCATCTGATACAGAGGGATAGCCTTTTCACCTAAGCGGCTTATGAACCATCTCAACGCTGCTATCCGTCCTGCCAAGCGCTGGACATCATTGACACACTTCGGTCTTGCCAAGGAGGTGATGGCCTTGATTTTCTCCGGGTTAGCCTCGATGCCTCGCTCAGAGACCAAAAAACCCAAGAGCTTGCCTGCTGGAAGACCAAAGACACACTTGGCCGGGTTAAGCATCATCTTGTACATCCAGAGATTGTCAAACATTTCCTTCAAGTCGTCGATCAGGGTATCCTTCTTTCTGGATTTGACCACAATATCATCCACATAAGCATGAACATTACGTCCAATCTGGCCGTCAGGCAATTCTATACGCACCGCTGGTAAGTCGCCTGGGCACTCCTGAGCCCGAAAGGCATAGACACATAGCAGAAGGCTCCAAACGGAGTGATGAAAGCTGTCTTCTCCTGGTCCTTAACTTCCATCTTGATCTGATGATACCCAGAATATGCATCCAAAAAACTCAAGCGCTCACAACCTGCCCTAGCATCAATGATCTGATCAATACGAGGGAGGGCGAACGGGTCAGCTGGGCAAGCCTTGTTTAAGTCTGTGTAGTCCACACACATTCGCCAAGTGTCGTTCTTTCTAAGCACCAAAACCGGGTTAGCCAACCACTCAGGATGAAAAACTTCAACGATGAACCCGGCCGCTAAGATCCAGGCCACCTCTTCACCAATTGCCTTCCGCCTCTCCTCGTTAAAACGGCGAAGGAACTGTCTGACCAGCTTATACTTTGGATCAATATTGAGAGTGTGCTCAGCGAGTTCTCTCGATACACCCGGCATGTCTGAAGGCTTCCATGCAAAGATGTCCCGGTTCTCACGAATGAACTCGATGACCGCGCTTTCCTATTTCAGATCCAGATTAGCGCTGATGTTGAACTGCTTAGATGAGTCGCTAGGAACAAAGTAAACTAGCTTAGTGTCATCCGCCGATTTAAACTCCAGCAACGGGTCATGCTCTATGGTTGGCTTCTTCAAAGACGACATATCTGCCGGGTCAACATTATCTTTGTAAAACTTAAGCTCTTTTGTGGCACAAACTGACTCTGCGTAAGCCACATCACCTTCTTCACATTCCAAGGCTATTGTGCGACTCCCATGCACTGTAATGGTCCCCTTGTGACCCGACATCTTGAGCTGCAAATAAACATAACACGGCCTCGCCATGAACTTAGCGTAAGTCGGCCTCCCAAACAGCGCATGGTACGGGTTGTGGATCCTAACAACCTCAAACGTCAAAGTCTCCATCCTGGCATCATATTCATCCCCAAAGGTTACCTGCAAATCAATTTTTCCCACCGGGTACGCCGACTTACCAGGCACAACTCCATGAAAGACAGTGTTGGATGGCCTAAGTTTCTTGTCAGTTAATCCCATATGACGAAAGGTGTTGTAGTAAAGGATATTGATGTTGCTACCTCCATCCATGAGTACCTTGGTGAACTTGTATCCTCCGACCTGAGGTGCTACCACCAAAGCCAGCTGACCCGGATTATCAACTCGGGGCGGGGGATCTTCACGGCTCCACACGATGGGCTGCTCAGACCATCGCAAGAAACGGGGAACTGTCGGCTCAATAGCATTCACCGCCCTTTTATGAAGCTTCTGGTCCTGCTTGCACAGACCTGTGGTGAAGACATGGTACTGCCCACTGCTCAACTGCTTCGGGTTCCTCTGATAACTGGACTGCTGCTGATTCCCTTGATTGTTCTGCTGGTTGTTGCCGCCTTGGTTTCCTTGGCCCTGAAAACCGGAGTTTGAGCCGCCGCCTCCATGACCCGGACCATGAAAACCGAACCCTGAACCGCCGTTTCTTCCATAGTTGTTCTGGATAGACTCCCTATAAGACCTCATGATCCTGCAACCTTTCAACATATGGGTGGCCGACTTTTCGTCCGTTCCATGCTTTGGACATGGCTGATTCATCACCTCATCGATGTTATATCTTGGAGGCGGCTTCCCCTTGCGACGCTGGTTAAAATTCCGTGCCCCAGTATTAGCTACAAAAGTGTTAGCCTTGTGTTTATTGCCACTATTTTGATTGGCCGGGTTAAACTGCTGTCCTCCCGGGTCATTACCCTTATTTCCCTTTCCCGGTCTTTCAGCCTCAGACTCGGGGTCCTTGGTACTATCAGTGTTGGCATATTTGACGAGAGTCGCCATAAGCTCCCCCATACCGTCACAATGGCGCTTAAGCCTCCCCAACTTCAGCTTGACCGGAAGGAACCGGCAATTTTCTCCAACATTAATATCGCGAATTCGGCGTTGATCTTATCTGAAGAATGCATGATGGTTGAGACCCGGCACACCCAACTGGTCGTTGATTAACCCTCGTTCTGAACACAAGAATCTAGATCCACAATTGACATCGGCTGCTTGCATGTATCCTTGAAATGCTTGATAAACTTGGCCTTCAGCTCTACCCATGATCCGATGGAATTGAAGAGCAATCCTTTCAACCAGTTACGAGCCGTGCCTTCCAGCATCATGGTGAAATACTTAGCACATGCGACTTCGCTAACGTCCAGTATCTCCATAGTCATCTCATAAATCTCTATCCAAGCCTCAGGGGGCTGATCTGCTGTGTAATTAGGCACCTTACGAGGGCCCTTGAAATCCTTGTGCAACCGCTCGTTCCGTATAGCCGCCGTTAAGCACGGCACGCCCCAAGCTCTAGAAGTCCTGCCTGTCTCCACTGAAGTTGCCGGGTAATATGGCGACAGCTGATGATCGGCCGCCCAAGCCGCCAGCTCGGCCTCTCAGCGCATCCTGCCCTGATCCACCAAGTCCTGTGCATTGGCATCATGTCGCGCCGGGTTATGCCCACGAGGCGAGTTACGGCGCCGCTCTGTGCTTGAAACCTCTGGCGAGTCAACATGCCTGCTGTAGCTGGCACTTGGACGGGGGGTTGAGTGAATCCGATCCCGACTGTAAGAGTAAGCCTGTTGCTGCTGCATCGCCGTTTGAAGCAGTTCCTGGGCCCTCCGGGTCTCCACTGCCACTAGAGTTTCGCCCTCAACTGGCAAAGCCGCCAATCTCGTCGCCGCTGCTATCATGTTATCCAGAGGGTTGGAATTGTGACCCATCGGCGTCACCGGGTAATGAGGTGCCGGGCGGTTTTGATTTGCATACAGAGAGCCTGTCATCCGCGGTTGAACCGGCCCTCCGGCCCTAGGTGCTTCAGCCGTCCGGTTTGCCCCCAGCGGGTTACTGCCCCCTGCTCCAGCTGTGTTGAAAAGATTCCTCGGATGATAAACGAAAGGTAGATGACTCCTTTGTTTCCTCCTCATGGCCTCATTAGCAGCGTTTTGATCCACCGAGAGCCGGTAAGAATCCGCTTGAATCCGCTGAGCCTGGGCGTCCAAGACAGCCCGTTCTGCAGTCATCCTGGCGTTCTCCGCTGCCATGTCCACTTTGGCTTGTGCTATCTCCTGCCGTAGTTTATCCATATCCGTCTTGTGTTGGTCCTGGTTCTCTGGGGTTATCTCCGTTCCCATCAGAGCGTCAGAGCCTCGAACAGATCTGTCAAGACTTGAGCCATCGGGCGCGTTGATCCGCCCACGCCTGCTGCGGTTGCCGTCGCCCCGGGTGTTATAGCCCCGACGACTGTTGATCCAAGAGCCTGCTGGGTGCTAGTCATGAAAATCACCACCCCGCTCGGCGGCTCACAGGGGTCCGGAATACTGCTACCTTCGGACAAGCCCCCAAGCCGTCCGCTCTGCATTTGATACATTGAATTAGTCTCACCTGTGGATGACTCGCCGTCGAAGAGAATGGCAGTCTCACCATGAGATCTGGAACCTCCAGCGTCCTGAACGTATCCAACAAAGGCACGCTTCACGACGGGCCAAACCCGGGCGGGTCGCGCACGCTGAGCCGTCTCGATGAGGTCGGTGCAAGTGTCCAGCTCACAGCCCGATTCGCCGATCTTGCCGATGAAGATGTGGATTCCACCGAAGGGGACCCGGTATCCGTACTCAATTGAGCCGGCCTCGGGACCCTAGCCTACGTCGTCGATGTAGAGCTTGCCGCGACGACTCCTGGTCATCTGGCCCACAGCGTATCCCTTGAGCCCTTCGAAGCTGCCCTTCAAGAACTCGAAACCACAGGCCGCAGGCCCCACGGTGGGCGCCAACTGTCGTGGAGTTGTCACGGCAGATGTCCTAAGGAAAGGACTTAATTGCGGAGCCATAGCGACGTGGTTATCTTAAAGGGGTTAAACAGGACAAGAGACACGGGAAGCTTATACTGATTCGCCCCCTTGCGGTGAGGGTAAAACCTATTCCAGTTTGAGGTTGAATTGCTGGGTTGTCGATTGCTAGGGAGCGGATATGCTTGCCTAGCTCTTGATCTGTTGTTTTCTTACCCTAAGCCGTTGTCGGGTCGTCCCCTTATATACACGTGTTGACGCCCTACGGCCTACGGAGTCCCGACCGGCTCATACAATCGTGCCCGGTCTGGTGACTCTTGTACATGCCTTACAGTACAAGTTATCATATATGGCGGTTTATACTTGCAGGCCTTAAACCACTCTCGGCCTTGGGCCCTTTGTGAATACTCTCATTGAACCGCCATCTTCAACATGGTTCTGGGCTTGGCCCATGAACCACCATTTGGTAACACGGCCCCTCCCGGGCTGATCATATCTTTACCTAATAATAAAGGACGAAGGCTTTCATAGTTCTCCATACGTCATCTTTTTACATCCGTTGATTTCACGTCAATCTTAAAGATTAACGGATAAGATTTAAAAGTAGATCTATGTTATTTTTATATTTTTTTCCTCATCGATTTTGATTGTCATCCGGTTCCCGTCGTCCGTCCTTCCTCTGGACTCCTAAGACAATTGTACACGTAGCCATGGCGGCCCACGCGAGGCGAGGCAGGGTAATGCAGCCGG
Organism: Secale cereale; assembly: GCA_902687465.1. Lineage (NCBI taxonomy): Eukaryota > Viridiplantae > Streptophyta > Magnoliopsida > Poales > Poaceae > Secale > Secale cereale. The sequence continues at coordinate 239,265,790 of LR738715.1, read as the reverse complement.
GCCAACGTGGCAGGGCTCGATATAGTTCAATACACAGGGGGTGGGCTCAAGGTGATGCAGGGAAACGATGGGATCTGGTGCAGCGGTCCGAGTTCGACTGAATCCGCGGCGAGAGGCAAGTTCCGGTGGCGGAGGGCTGGTCGCGTCGATCGCGCGACCTGCAGGCGAGCGGCGGCGGCGGCGGCTTGGGATGGCAACGAAGCTGCAACTCGGCGCCGCCATGTCTCCTTGCGCAAAGAAGACAATACGAGGGGCGGGTCAGGGAGGAGCAGCAGGAGGAGGGAATGAAAATAAGGCAGCGGAGAAGGCCCTGCTCGCCGGAGAGCCCGGCTGGCGGCGATCTCCGAGGCGGTGGCGCTGGCTGTAGCGGGAGAGCTCCACGTACAAGCTCTGAAAGGCCCATTCTTGTGGAAGTAACGCTGAAGTGCTAGGTTTTGGTATATCGAATGACGGAGCAGTGGGCGACGGCGGAAGGCAGCCATGGGCGGAATGAGATCCGAAGAAGAAGATGCGGTGGATTCCTCTCCGGCCGTAGTCACTGTGTCTGCAGGAAACACCATTATTTGAGGTGCATGCGCGCAGGAGGAATTGAGTGGTGGTGGTTGCCGTAGTGGATGGTCCCGGCCGTTGTGTGGCAGCGGAGCACCGGAGAGCAAGGAGACGAACTCATAGTCACAAATGTGGATTGAGGAACCGACACGTGCTGTCTCTCCCCATGGACGGCGCGGGCGCCCGCGAGTGCTCAAGAAAGGATGCTGCTTTGCTTGGGGTCGGATGAAAGAAAGGCTACGTTATAAAAATTGGAGCTGGGTTAGTGGTAGCCCTAGGTGATCGATCGGTAAATGGAATGATGGAGCAGCGGGGACGGCGGAAGGTAACCAAACATGGGCGGAAACGGAATCGTGATCGGGGGAAGAAGGCGGCAAGCTCCGATCCGGTGGATCCGTCTGTGGCCGGGAGACGTGTCTGTGTGTGCAGTGCAAGAATTAAAGTCACCTCCTTTGCCGTGGATGTGCTTAGGAATTGAGCGGTGGTGGCCTCTGGTCTGACCGGAGCGGAGTGGAGCTTGGTCGCGGTCGTAGATGTGGATTGAGGCGACGGTCGTAGATGTGGATTACGTCGGCAGCAGTGCTCTCTCTTCCCAGTTCCCACAGACGCAAGGGACGGCACACAATTGCGGGAGGCGACAAGAGGATCGAGGAGAGAGCAAAGCCGTTGGCAGCGACGAGGCTGTGCAGCGCCGGCGTAAACGTTTGTCACCACCACGCGTGGTAAACCGATTCAGTTTTGGAAGTCATGCCGTACTACGTGCACGATCGTGGGAAGAGATCACGTACATACGTTGCGTGGGGGATTCATTTTTTCTTTTTTCTTTTTGAAGGGGGTTGATTCACTTCGTTTCGATTCATGTCAGGCTGCTGACCGGTGCACCGCACACACCACTGTGACCTCTCTTGGGTGTTGTCATCAGCGTCGATGGCACCCCCTTGCGAAGTCACCGAGAGATTCGCTGCCGTATAATGTCCAATATTTCATATCGGCAGAATATTACTGAATCTACTATACGATATGAATTTTTTCAATAGCAAATTCATGTATGTGTTACTATTGCAGGCCTACGGTCTGACGAAATCATCTGGCTCTATGGCCTCGGTGGTAGGGCTGGAGGAGACTCCATGGCGTATGGTTCCATCAGAGAGATGGCATAGATTCGTCCACTGGTGAGGAGCTCCGGTCGGACCAACGAGGCAATCACCGAATTTGGGCCGGCCGTCATGAAATTAAGGTGAGAGTTGACATCAAGTTCGTTATTATTCCGACCACCAAGCACGTGTTTAACCTAAATGGTGGATTGATTTGCTTACTGTAGTTCAAGTGTTTAGATTACAATATGAGTGTTAATTTTCTTTTACCTAAAAAATTATTTGTAGTTCAGAGTTAAGAGAAACTAACCAAAAGGTATTCTGATAAGTGCCTGCTAAAAATAGCACGATTTAGTAAGTTGTCTGCGACATTAGAATGTACTCCCTCCGTCCCAAAATAAATGTCTTTGATTTAGTACAACTTTAACAAAATAAGACTGCAAAATAATCAAACAGTCCTTTCAATATTTGTTCTTATCCTTAGGCCGCGACTCTATTAAGAAAATTGCATAATTAAAGTCAATATGTTTTTTATACTTCATATTGCATTGGCATGTGAATTGTAGATGTAACATCTCAATGTCACCACAAGAAGTTTTTGTATGCTTTTTGTACAGCAATATTACTAGAGATATACCAGATATTGTTTCCAAGTGCAAGTAAATGTATTGCTGGACTACAACAATTCTAAAGCTTTCAACGTACGAAGTGTTGTACTCAAGAGTTAACTATATAGTGCCAAGATAGAAACTGCAATTTCACATGGGCCTCACATATTTGAATTTCTGGTCAGCTCCTTAAGTTCTTCCTTATGTTCTTTAATTTACACGACGACACGTTTTCCATTTCGATTGAATCCCACCTCGTCTCCCACTGTCTGATGCTTACCTTTTCTTCGTAGATGAGTTGATCAGAAAATAGGCTCTTTTTCCTGGCGACCTTTTACAACAACTGCTTCACATTTTTTCTCCCCGCTTTCAACGAGTACTGAGAATATGATGATATTTTTATTTCTTCCGTTGCAACGCATGGGCATGTTTGCTAGTCAAATACTTATATCCCCAACACCGTCGCTCTGCTTCGAGTCTTAAATTGTAACTGAAGGAGTCAATTCACATTCAGGGAAGAAAACCCAATCGTCTTGCCCCACCATTTTCACCCTGGCAGTAGATCACTGTGTGTAGTCCGTCCCAGGTCCGTGGCACCTCTCCTCCGGCTCTATCGGCGCTGCCCACTGCCTTCCCTCCTCCTCTCCTCCGCCCCCACCCCGTTGTTGTTACCGCTGTCCTTGGTGGCCTATTTTTGTGAGTGGAATCAGACCGGGCAATGGAGTCTTTCCTGGAAGAATGCTCTCCCCGACGACTCAACCATGGAGTGGATGCCGCGTCGGCCAAGTGCCCAACGGTTGTCGGTGTCAAAACCGGCAGATCTCGGGTAGGGGTGCCGAAGCTGTGCGTCTAAGGATCGATGGTAAGAGGAGACAAGGGACACGATATTTACCTAGATTCAGGCCCTCTCGATCGAGGTAATACCCTACTTCCTGCTTGATTGATCTTGATGAATATGGGGTTACAAGAGTTGATCTACCTCGAGATCGTAATGGCTAAACCCTAGAAGTCTAGCCTATGATATTGTGATTCTGCTACCCTCTATGGACTAGACCCTCCAGTTTATATATCCATCGGAGGAGACCTATGGTTACAAAGATTGCTAGGGAAGAAAGGAATCATTACATCCGAACATTTATTCTGCCTTTCTACATATACAGGAGTCCTAACCGAACACGGGGGCGTCAGCTTATCTTCATCTCCATTGCCCGTCTATCCGACCCAGCTTCGGTAGACCGGGTCCTCATGGACCCCCAAATCCAGGACTCCCTCAGTAGCCCCCAAACTTTCCTTCAATGACGAGATTGTATCCGCCTTCATGTCTTCGATCTTGCAAGGCAGGTTCTTCGGACTAGAGGATAGTTAGGTTCTGAAAGCACATTTGCTCCTCGGGTGGTTTTGGTAATTAATGACAACATACTTTGTGGTTGGACTAATGCTTTTATCAAGTATGTTTCAGGAAATTCAATCACATTGGCATGGCAAAAGGACTGAAGAAGTGGACCCCTCAAAATGCTAAGGCAAGCATTGGCAAAAGCTCAAGACTCCATTTTTGGTTTAGTGATCCAAGATCACATTGAGTCCATAGGAAAAGCCAATACTATTAAAAGGGGATGAGGTTATGTTGATGATCTGGTTGCTCAAGTGCTTAGTGATACATCTCCTAAACTATCAGCAACTTTCACTGCCATATACACTCATAAGTAATCTCGGTCCCACCGATATTCCAAACTCAGTCACACCGAGATGAACCACCTCAGCCATAAGCCAAACCCTAGTAAACTCGGATTTTCCGATTCTGAAATCGGTTTCACCGAAACATGAGTTGCCAAGCTTCTGTAACCTTCTGTCATCAAATCGGTGTCACCGAGATGATGAAGTCGGTCCCACCGAAACTGGCATGCTCTTGTCATTGCACGAATCGGACTAACCGAGATTGTATTTTCGGTCCCACCGAAAACCCCAACGTTCACATTATTTGAACTTTCGGTCTCACCGAGTTGTCCACTTCGGTCCCACCGAGATTGCTCAAATGTGTGTAACGGTTGGATTTTTGTGTGGAGGCTATTTATACCCCTCCACCCCCTCTTCATTCGTGGAGAGAGCCATCAGAAAGAACTACCACTCCTACCTTACATTTCTGAGAAGAGAACTACCTACCCTTGTGTTGAGATCAAGTTGCTCCACTTCCACCATATGAAGCTTGATCTCTAGCCTTCCCAAGTTGCTTTCCACTCAATCCTTTCTTCCACCACAGCCAAATCAGTGAGGAGAGTTGAGTGTTGGGGAGATTATCATTTGAAGCACAAGAGCAAGGAGTTCATCATCATCTACAACATCTATTACCTTTTGGAGGGTGGTGCCTCCTAGATTGGTTAGGTGTCGCTTGGGAGCCTCCGTCGTCGAGATGTGGAGTTGAACCAAGAAGTTTGTAAGGGCAAGGAGATCGCCTACTTCGTGAAGATCTACCCCGAGTAAGGCTAGCCCTCCGTGGGCGTAGGCCATGATGGAATAGACAAGGTTGCTTCTTCGTGGACCCTTCGTGGGTGGAGCCCTCCGTGGACTCGCGCAGCCCTTACCCTCCATGGGTTGAAGTCTCCATCAACGTGGATGTACGATAGCACCACCTATCGGAACCACGGGAAAAATCATTGCGTCTCCAAATTGCGTTTGATCTTCTCCACTTCTCTTTACTACTTGTGCAATTTACTTTCCGCTGCCCATACTCTAGAATTGCATGTGTAGTGTGCTACTTGACTTGTGTGTTATGCAAAATCTGCCAAAATCTGTCCTTGATAAAAGACAGAATTTTTATCTTGTCGAGTAGTCTAATCACCCCCCCTCTAGACACTCTCACCTTCTTCGATCCCTCAATTGGTATCAGAGCCTTGGTCTCCATTGCTTTGGTTTACACACCATTGGAGGAAGATGGACGTGTCTACGTTTGGGAGTGTTAGCCATAGAGTGCCTATTCTTAATGGAGTGTCCTATAACTCGTGGAGGTTTGAAATGCTTATTATCTTTAAAACGTACAATTTGCGCAAATATGTTGAGACCCCCTATGTACCTCCTTTTGACCCCTTGCACCCTACCATGGATGAAGAGCTTGATTTGCTTCGTAACCTTAGGACTGTAAATCTTATCATTAGAGGGTTACCCGATAACTTGCTTAAGCTCGTTACAAACTTTGAGTGCGCCTATGCTATGTGGAAGTTCTTGGAAGAACTTTATCCGGACTACTCTTTGAGAGGTCTTGATAAAATTCTATACAAGACTATTGAATTTGATATGATGCGCCCCAATGATCCCAACTTTGATAAATGCTTCTTTGAGCTTCGTGATCTTATGAAAAAGAAGGGTGATCCCGGTCTTATCAATGTTTTAATTAGAAATGCTCTTGTATTGCATTCCGAAGATTATTGTCACATTGACAAAACTAATGCAAGTAGTTATCAAATTGACCTAGGTATTGATGATGAACAATCTATGGGTCAATATGATGATGAGCATGAGCATGATGATGATTACTCCGATTCGGACACCGAGCTAGACAAGATCATGAAGAGTCTCAATCTTATGGCAAATCGGAGAGACTACATGTCCGGCGGAAAAGAGTGGATTCTTAATAGTGGATGCACCGACCACATGACCGGAGACAAAGACATGTTTCGAGAGCTTGCAAAGAACGATGGTCCACGCAAGTATGTGACTTTTGGAGACGACTCCAAGGGTAAGGTACTTGGCCTTGGTAAGGTGGCCATATCTCATGATAGCTCTATTCAAAATGTCATGCTTGTAGAATCTCTTGGATACAATTTACATTCCGTGTCTAGATTAGCTGACTTTGGATTCAATGTGCTATTCACCGAAGTAGATTGCCAAGTCTTTTGTCGTGACAATCAAAACATGGCGTTTACCGGTATCCGTAGAGGTGATCTATATATTGTTGATTTCACTAAGAAAGCCCAACCTAGAGCTTGCTTCATTGCTAAATCCTCTAAAGGTTGGTTATGGCATAGAAGGCTTGGACATGTTGGTATGCGTAATCTAGACAAGCTGATCAAAGGTGATCATATTCTTGGCGTTAAAGATGTTTTCTTTGACAAAGATAGACTTTGTAGTGCTTGTCAAGCAGGAAAACAAGTAGGTGGAAGTCATCCCGTGAAGAACATCATGACCACAAGGAGACCGCTTGAGCTTCTTCATATGGATCTCTTCGGTCCCAATGCTTACAAAAGCCTTGGTGGTAACTCCTTTGGTCTAGTTATAGTTGATGATTATTCCAGATTTACGTGGGTATTTTTCCTTGATGACAAATCGCAGGTTCAGAGAATCTTAAAAACCTTTGCCAAAAAGGCCCAAAATCAATTTGAGGTGAAGATCAAGAAAGTTCGGAGTGACAATGGAACGGAGTTCAAGAACGCCAATGTAGACTCTTTTCTCGATGAGGAAGGGATTCTACATGAGTTCTCGGCTACGTACACTCCTCAACAAAATGGAGTTGTTGAGAGGAAGAACTGAACGCTCATAGAGATGGCGAGAACGATGCTTGATGAATACAAGACACCGAAGCATTTTTGGGGGGAAGCGGTCGAGACAGCTTGTCATGCTATCAACAGGCTTTATCTTCATAAGCTCCTCGGCAAGACATCATACGAGCTCCTCACCGGTAAAAAAACCCAAGTGGGACACTTTCGTGTCTTTGGTTCAAAATGCTATATCCTTGATAAGCATCGTCGGTCTAAATTTGCTCCTAAATCTCATGAAGGCTTTCTCCTTGGTTATGGATCAAACTCCCACACCTACCGTGTCTACAATAATTTCACCCGAAAGGTTGAAGAGACGGTAGACGTGAAGTTTGATGAATCTAATGGCTCGCAAGTAGAGCAAATGCCTATTGATGTAGGAGACAAGGACCCATCGGAAGCTATCCAAGATTTATCTATTGGAAAGATCCGTCCCATGGAAGTGAAGGAGAGTACCTCATCTACATATGTGGAGCCCCCTACCTCACGGAGAGATGAACCTCAAGGCAACATGGAGGCCTCCACAAGTGGAACTCACCAAGATGAGGAAGTGCAACAAGAAGATCCACCACAACCTCCTTCTCCACCGCCTCAAAGAAACACCAACAACAATGAAGAAGAAGAAGAGGAAGATGAAGATGATGAGGAAGCTCAGCCACAACCTCAACAAAAGCTATCCCGAGTCCGAGCAAGAGTCAAGAAAAATCATCCCGTGGAACAAATGATGAACGACATCAACTCCGGGAGAATTACTCGCTCTAAAACTCGCTTAGCTAACTTTTGTGAGCATTACTCATTTATCTCTAGTATTGAACCTATGAAGGTAGAAGAAGCACTTGAAGACCCAGATTGGGTGAACGCTATGCACGAAGAACTACACAACTTCGAGAGGAACAAGGTATGGACTTTGGTAGAGAAGCCCAAGGATGATCAAAACATCATTGGAACCAAATGGGTGTTTCGGAACAAGCAAGATGAAGATGGACAAGTCATCCGCAACAAGGCTCGTCTCGTAGCTCAAGGTTACACACAAGTCGAAGGTATGGACTATGGTCAGACCTATGCCCCCGTTGCTAGACTTGAGTCCATTCGCATTCTTCTTGCTTATGCCAATCACCATGATATTACTCTCTATCAAATGGATATCAAAAGTGCTTTCCTAAATGGTGAAATTGAGGAGGAAGTATTTGTCAAACAACCTCCCGGATTTGTGAATCCCAAAAAGCCTAATCATGTTTACAAGTTGCACAAAGCTCTTTATGGTCTTAAACAAGCTCCTAGAGCTTGGTACAAATGCTTGACTAGCTTTCTTCTTGAAAAAGGCTTTGAGATTGGAAAGATAGACTCAACGCTGTTCACGAAAAGGGTTAATGGTGAACTATTTGTGTGCCAAATATATGTTGATGATATTATCTTTGGTTCAACTAACCCTCTTTTTAGCAAGAAGTTTGGACAGCTCATGTCGGAGAAGTATGAGATGTCCATGATGAGTGAACTCAAATTCTTCCTTGGGTTGCAAATCAAGCAATCTAAGGAGGGTACCTTTGTCTCACAAAAAAAGTACACCAAGGATCTCTTCAAGAAGTTCAACATGCAAGAAAGCAAAGGTATGAGTACCCCCATGCCTACAAGTGGACATAATGACTTGACAAAAGATGGAGAACCCGTTGATCAAAGGGTTTACCAATCTATGATTGGTTCTCTACTATACCTTTGTGCTTCTCGTCCTGACATAATGTTGAGTGTATGCATGTGTGCGCGATATCAACCAGCCCCTAAAGAATGTCATCTTAAAGCTGTTAAAAGGATTGTGAGATATTTGATACACACACCAAACTTTGGCATTTGGTATCCTAAGAGGGCCTCTTTCGACCTTGTTGGCTATTCCGACTCGGACTATGCCGGTGACAGGGTTGATAGAAAGTCAACTTCGGGTACGTGTCAATTCCTTGGTCGATCCCTTGTATCTTGGTCCTCCAAGAAACAAAATTCGGTATCATTATCCACTGCCAAAGCGGAATATATTGCTGCTGGTTCGTGTTGTGCTCAATTGCTATGGATGACACAAACGCTTAAGGATTATGGGATACATGTGAGACATGTTCCCTTGCTTTGTGACAATGAAAGTGCGATTAAAATTGGACACAATCCCGTGCAACACTCTCGAACGAAGCATATTGAAGTTCGTCACCATTTCATTCGTGATCATATTGCCAAGGGTGACATCAATCTTAAGCATGTTCGTACTGACAAACAACTCGCTGATATCTTTACAAAACCTCTTGATGAGAAGGTGTTTTGTCGCTTAAGGAGTGAGTTGAACATCATTGATGCTTCAAACTTGGAGTGAGAACTCCATTGATGCATGCAAGGCATGAGCCCACTTGACTAATCCTTGATATTTCTCTTATGATGGTGATCATATGTCTTGGACACATTTGTCTCCTTGTATTGCATCTAACTCCTTGCAGGTACTTGGATGATCTACATTCCACAAGATTACCACACACTCAAATCATGAGTAATCTTGTCATTGACCAAGTATCTAGCCCTTTGGGATGTTGAGTTCAAGGAACAAAATTTCACATATCCTTTTTGACATCTTATACATCTAGTATTTCACTCTTGTCATCTTGGATATCCTTGAGTATTTCCTTGCTTGCCTAACCCATGTAGGAAGATGAACTACACAAGTGGAAATGGCGCTCCAACTTCACATTCAATGAGCACCTACATCAAGTTTACCTACATGAGCAAAGCAACAACAAGCCCAAGGTATGTTCTTCACATCTTTAAGGAGCTTTGCTCAAAGTCATGAGTACAAGCAGCTTCATAAGATGTGATCACATCGAATGCTTAATCGAAAAATGGCAACCCCATTTTGAGCTTAAATGATGAGTATGACCTATGATCAAATGTCCTCATTCGACTCCTAAGTCAATATACTCAAACATAGGTGACCTTGTCGCCGACCTTTATCTAGATGAAGTACATATGTTTTGGAGTCTTTCTATTTTCTCTTATGTTCTCTCATTGAGTTTTCATTAAAAAAAATCTAGAAATATTTTTCATTTCTATTCTTTTGTCTTTGTGAATATCCCTCTGGCTCTAATCAATTCCTCGAAAATCTTTTACAAATTCATTGCAAATCCTTTGAAACATTCCTCGCAAAGTGAGCTGAATTATTTCTGTATTTCCTTGGAATTAAACTCGGCGTCACCGATTTAAATATTTCGGTCTAACCGAAAAGGATCTTCCCTAAGTCCCTGACTTTCGGACCCACCGATCCATCTCAATTCGGTGTCACCGATTTATTTCTTCCAGGATATCATCTTCTGCAGCTCCACTCGATGATTCGCTATGCATGTTCCTATTTGCCCTGTTGTGATTCTTAAGGATCCCACTCCTTTCTTTCCATCTTCCCTGACCTTCCTAGTTTGCTGTCCTTTTCGGCACTTGATGTCAAAGGGGGAGAAGACTTAGGGGGAGAAGAGAAGATTTAGGGGGAGAAGAAGAGCAATCTTACCTTAAGGGGGAGAGAATCACATCAAAGCTTTGCCGTGTTTTACATTACAATTGGCGTCATTCTCATTTGGCATCATTCTTTTGATTTTGCTCTTTCCATCAAACCCCTTGATCTGAGAGAACTCAAAGGGAGAGGAATCTTCACAATTGATATCTTATGGAAAGCAAAATCTCTCAGAGTTCATTGAAAATCTTTTAGTTTCGGAGACATGTTTGCTGATTCAAGCTTGTGCTCAACATGAGACACTCTTTATACATGTCATCCCTGGCTTGGTACTCTTGATGTTCTTGCAGTTGGTTGAAGAAATACTCTTGTGTTATCTAACCTTGTTTTCCCAAGTTTATCTCTTCAGGTACAATGCCAAGGAACCTCAAGGTAAGTATATGCACTTTGCAGAATGTGCATGATGGTGACTTGCTTGTGAATACTTGTTTGCAAGAAATCACCATGCACATATGCATTATCACTCACTTCTTTTCATCTGCTCTGATGCATATAGCCAAGCTGCATGTAGCACATCTTGCTTATCTCTCTTGTGTGCTTCTGGTAGTCCAAAACCATAATTTATGAAAATCTTGCACACTTGTAGGGGGAGCCTGTGTACTACATGTTTGTCAAAGCTTTCGTGATAATTCTGTCTTTCTTTCAATAAGCTTTGATGTCTTGTTTAGTGTGTTGCCATCAATTACCAAAAAGGGGGAGATTGAAAGCACATTTGCTCCTCGGGTGGTTTTGGTAATTAATGACAACATACTTTGTGGTTGGACTAATGCTTTTATCAAGTATGTTTCAGGAAATTCAATCACATTGGCATGGAAAAAGGACTGAAGAAGTGGACCCCTCAAAATGCTAAGGCAAGCATTGGCAAAAGCTCAAGACTCCATTTTTGGTTTAGTGATCCAAGATCACATTGAGTCCATAGGAAAAGCCAATACTATTAAAAGGGGATGAGGTTATGTTGATGATCTGGTTGCTCAAGTGCTTAGTGATACATCTCCTAAACTATCAGCAACTTTCACTGCCATATACACTCATAAGTAATCTCGGTCCCACCGATATTCCAAACTCAGTCACACCGAGATGAACCACCTCAGCCATAAGCCAAACCCTAGTAAACTCGGATTTTCCGATTCTGAAATCGGTTTCACCGAAACATGAGTTGCCAAGCTTCTGTAACCTTCTGTCATCAAATCGGTGTCACCGAGATGATGAAGTCGGTCCCACCGAAACTGGCATGCTCTTGTCATTGCACGAATCGGACTAACCGAGATTGTATTTTCGATCCCACCGAAAACCCCAACGTTCACATTATTTGAACTTTCGGTCTCACTGAGTTGTCCACTTCGGTCCCACCGAGATTGCTCAAATGTGTGTAACGGTTGGATTTTTGTGTGGAGGCTATTTATACCCCTCCACCCCCTCTTCATTCGTGGAGAGAGCCATCAGAAAGAACTACCACTCCTACCTTACATTTCTGAGAAGAGAACTACCTACCCTTGTGTTGAGATCAAGTTGCTCCACTTCCACCATATGAAGCTTGATCTCTAGCCTTCCCAAGTTGCTTTCCACTCAATCCTTTCTTCCACCACAGCCAAATCAGTGAGGAGAGTTGAGTGTTGGGGAGATTATCATTTGAAGCACAAGAGCAAGGAGTTCATCATCATCTACAACATCTATTACCTTTTGGAGGGTGGTGCCTCCTAGATTGGTTAGGTGTCGCTTGGGAGCCTCCGTCATCGAGATGTTGAGTTGAACCAAGAAGTTTGTAAGGGCAAGGAGATCGCCTACTTCGTGAAGATCTACCCCGAGTAAGGCTAGCCCTCCGTGGGCGTAGGCCATGATGGAATAGACAAGGTTGCTTCTTCGTGGACCCTTCGTGGGTGGAGCCCTCCGTGGACTCGCGCAGCCGTTACCCTCCGTGGGTTGAAGTCTCCATCAACGTGGATGTACGATAGCACCACCTATCGGAACCACGGGAAAAATCATTGCGTCTCCAAATTGCGTTTGATCTTCTCCACTTCTTTTTACTACTTGTGCAATTTACTTTCCGCTGCCCATACTCTAGAATTGCATGTGTAGTGTGCTACTTGACTTGTGTGTTATGCAAAATCTGCCAAAATCTGTCCTTGATAAAAGACAGAAATTTTATCTTGTCGAGTAGTCTAATCACCCCCCCTCTAGACACTCTCACCTTCTTCGATCCCTCAATTGGTATCAGAGCTTTGGTCTCCATTGCTTTGGTTTACACACCATTGGAGGAAGATGGACGTGTCTACGTTTGGGAGTGTTAGCCATAGAGTGCCTATTCTTAATGGAGAGTCATATAACTCATGGAGGTCTGAAATGCTTAGTATCTTTAAGATGTACAATTTGTGCAAATATGTTGAGACCCCCTATGTGCCTCCTTTTGATCCCTTGCACCCTACCATGGATGAAGAGCTTGATTTGCTTCGTAACCTTAGGACTGTAAATCTTATCATTAGAGGGTTACCCGATGACTTGCTTAAGCTTGTTACAAACTTTGAGTGCGCCTATGCTATGTGGAAGTTCTTGGAAGAACTTTATCCGGACTACTCTTTGAGAAGTCTTGATGAAATTCTACACAAGACTATTGAATTTGATAAGATGCGCCCCAATGATCCCAACTTTGATAAATGCTTCTTTGAGCTTCGTGATCTTATGAAAAAGAAGGGTGATCCCGGTCTTATCAATGTTTTAATTAGAAATGCTCTTGCATTACATTCCCAAGATTATTGTCACATTGACAAAACTAATGCAAGTGGTTATCAAATTGACCTAGGTGTTGATGATGAACAATCTATGGGTCAATATGATGATAAGCATGAGCATGATGATGATTACTCCGACTCGGACACCGAGCTAGACAAGATCATGAAGAGTCTCAATCTTATGGCAAATCTGAGAGACTACATGTCCGGCGGAAAAGAGTGGATTCTTGATAGTGGATGCACCGACCACATGACCGGAGACAAAGACATGTTTGGAGAGCTTGCAAAGAACGATGGTCCACGCAAGTATGTGACTTTTGGAGACAACTCCAAGGGTAAGGTACTTGGCCTTGGTAAGGTGGCCATATCTCATGATAGCTCTATTCAAAATGTCATGCTTGTAGAATCTCTTGGATACAATTTACTTTCCGTGTCTAGATTAGCTGACTTTGGATTCAATGTGTTGTTCACCAAAGTAGATTGCCAAGTCTTTCGTCGTGACAATCAAAACATGGCATTTATCGGTATCCGTAGAGGTGATCTATATATTGTTGATTTCACTAAGAAAGCCCAACCTAGAGCTTGTTTCATTGCTAAATCCTCTAAAGGTTGGTTATGGCATAGAAGGCTTGGACATGTTGGTATGCGTAATCTAGACAAGTTGATCAAAGGTGATCATATTCTTGGCGTTAAAGATGTTTTCTTTGACAAAGATAGACTTTGTAGTGCTTGTCAAGCAGGAAAACAAGTAGGTGGAAGTCATCCCGTGAAAAACATCATGACCACAAGGAGACCGCTTGAGCTTCTTCATATGGACCTCTTCGGTCCCAATGCTTACAAAAGCCTTGGTGGTAACTCCTTTGGTCTAGTTATAGTTGATGATTATTCCAGATTTACGTGGGTATTTTTCCTTGATGACAAATCGCAGGTTCAGAGAATCTTCAAAACCTTTGCCAAAAAGGCCCAAAATCAATTTGAAGTGAAGATCAAGAAAGTTCGGAGTGACAATGGAACGGAGTTCAAGAATGCCAATGTAGACTCTTTTCTCGATGAGGAAGGGATTCTACATGAGTTCTCGGCTACATACTGAAAGTGCAACTAATCCCCTGGTGGTTTTGGTAATTAATAACAACATATATATCATTGAACTAATATTTACTTGAGAATCATTTCAGAGAAGTTCGATGATATGGGTATGGAAATGTCTGAAGAAGTGGACCCCTCAAAATGCTAAGACAAGCATTGGCAAAAGCTCAAGACTCTATTTTTGGTTTAGTGATCAAAGATCACATTGAGTCCATAGGAAAAGCCAATACTATTAAAAGGGGATGAGGTTGTGTTAATGATCTGGTTGCTCAAGTGCTTAGTGATCTAGCTCCCTCAACTATCAGCACTCTTCACTACTTAACACACTCATAAGTAATCTCGGACAAACCGATTCTGCAAACTCAGTCCCACCGAGATGAACCACCTCAGTTATTCTTCCAAACCCTAATTTCTCGGTCCATCCGATTTTGAGTTTCGGTCTCACCGAAACTGGACTGTCAACCTTCTGTAACCAATTGACATCACTTCGGAATATCCGAGTTGTTAATTTCGGTCCCACCGAGATGGCAAGCTCCTACCTTTGACTCACTTCGGACACACCGAGATGGTATTTTCGGTCCCACCGAAAATCCCAACGTTCACTATATTTGAACTTTCGGTCTGACCGAGTTTTCACTTCGGTCTCACCGAGATGGCTCAAATATGTGTGTAACGGTTGGATTTTGTGTGGAGGCTATATATACCCCTCCACCCCCTCTTCATTCGAGAAGAGAGCCATCAGAAAGTCTACCACTCCTACCATACACTTTCTGAGAAGAGAACCACCTACCCTTGTGTTGAGATCAAGCCATTCCATTCCTACCATATGAAACTTGATTTCTAGCCTTCCCAAGTTGCTTTCCACTCAATCCTTTCTTCCACCACAGCCATATCAGTGAGGAGAGTTGAGTGTTGGGGAGATTATCATTTGAAGCACAAGAGCAAGGAGTTCATCACCATCAACAACATCTATTACCTTTTGGAGGGTGGTGCCTCCTAGATTGGTTAGGTGTCGCTTGGGAGCCTCCGTCATCGAGATGTGGAGTTGAACCAAGAAGTTTGTAAGGGCAAGGAGATCGCCTACTTCGTGAAGATCTACCCCGAGTAAGGCTAGCCCTCCGTGGGCGTAGGCCATGATGGAATAGACAAGGTTGCTTCTTCGTGGACCCTTCGTGGGTGGAGCCCTCCGTGGACTCGCGCAGCCGTTACCCTCCGTGGGTTGAAGTCTCCATCAACGTGGATGTACGATAGCACCACCTATCGGAACCACGGGAAAAATCATTGCGTCTCCAAATTGCGTTTGATCTTCTCCACTTCTCTTTACTACTTGTGCAATTTACTTTCCGCTGCCCATACTCTAGAATTGCATGTGTAGTGTGCTACTTGACTTGTGTGTTATGCAAAATCTGCCAAAATCTGTCCTTGATAAAAGACAGAACTTTTATCTTGTCGAGTAGTCTAATCACCCCCCCTCTAGACACTCTCACCTTCTTCGGTCCCTCAGGTTCCATATTCAATACCATATCCTGTTGATTCCTTGCCGCCGTCGCCTCGACCTCCATGTGTCAGATGAATGCGAACTGTTTGGGTATTTTTACAATTAACCCCTTGACTGTGTAAGGAAGGCGCCTATTTAAAGAGACTAGATCTCAGATGTCGTTCCATTGCACGTGGAAAATCCTTAGAGCCTGCCACAGAAAATCTTCAAACATGGCCGGTGTTCCCAGTTCCTCCTCACGCCCTCATGGCCCTCAAACAGGCGATTGGGAAAGTTGCTCAGTATCCCACAGGCGTCTGAGTAAACTTCAAGCGCAGGGGTATCTCCCTCCCGCGGATCTAGTCTCCGTCCGGGCTGGATTAGCTTCTATTGATGGCAAAGCCCTGGCGGAAAATTTCCCCAATCCTACCAAAGAGGAGCGGGTGTGCTTCGTTTCCTTCCTTTTGAGAGGCGTAGGATTTCCTATCCATCCTTACCTCAGGGGGTTCCGGGAGTTCTATGGCCTCCAGCTTCACGATCTTACACCGGGCTCTATCTTGCACATCGCGGGCTTCGTCGCTCTTTGTGAGTTGTTTCTGGGCTGTGAGGCTCATTTCGAGCTATGGAGAAAATTCTTCTGCCTCGTCCCTCGCTCCCAGAAGGGATCTATATTTGAGGTAGGCGGTGCCGAAGTATGGCGTATAGCAGGGACATGTTATCTGTCCGGTACTCCGAAGAAGGCATCTGAAGTGTGGCCCTCGGAGTGCTTTTATATTGAAGACATGGTTCTGCCGGACCCAATCCGGCAGAGCCTTCCCGAATACTCCAGTGCTCCTTTCAAGAAGCGTTTCAACTGGTGTCCCCGAAGCCTCAAGGAAGAAGATAGTGCAGAGATCAAAAGGCTAGTAAGCAAGATGAGATTGCTTGCCCACTCCGAGCTGACAATAATTGAGGTCATGGCGATCTCGATAACGCGGTGCGTGCAGCTGCTCCAAGCCAGAGGGTTTGCCATGTGGCACTATAATGGGCAAGATGATGCCTTGTGTTGCCTATGCAAGGGCCGGGACAACCATGCCGCCCTGGCCGCCATTCTAGCTGACCTCTACAAAGAGGAGAAGGAGGACTTTCTCTGCTTGAAGTGTCGGGAAGGTTTCTCTATGTACAACCCCATCGACTAGGTATGCCTTTCTCGGATTGCTAGTTTTGCTCAATTTATTCTCTTGAGACATACTGACCGAAGTGAATTTGGATATTCTCAATAGGAGTGGAGGAAGGTGGTCGAAGGGATTCATAATCCCATTCCGCAGCTTGATGTCCATATTCGTGACATGGATCCCGGATTTGAAGAAGATCTGGACATAGGCATAGAGCTTAGAGATGGAGTTTTTTATCAGGCTAGCCATGATGGTACTGAGGTGGCTATCGTAGCCGATTACCCTGGCCTTCTCCCTTCCTCCCGCGTAAGTACCCATGATACACCTTTTCAAGGAGAGTTTTCCAGCGCGTCTCACCCGTCGCACTATCTCGTGCTCAAAAGGGGCGGCGTGCTTCCTGCCGTACTGCATTGAGGGCGCCCTCTAGGAAGGCGACGCCCGCGCAGGGCGAGTCTTCCAAACGAAAGGAAACCGGAGACATCACCGAACCTCCTCCTTTACCGAAGAGGTATAATTTTTCGAACATATACTCAGCAGCAAGGCCAGATTGTAATATCCTCCGCTGTTTTATTTTAGGAGGAGCATACGTCGTACTGTGTCCGGGGATCTTGGTGGTCACGCTCCCACCAATCTAGCACCGAACCCATCCACAAGGACTAGGGTTGATACATGTGTAATGCCGAATTGTCCTCTCCAAAAGGATTCATATGAGGTATCTGTTACCAATTCCGAAGTGGAAAGCGCGATGAATCGTCGGCGACGAAAAGCAGCCATGCATGATCCAGCTTTTACTAAGGAGGTGTTTAGCGCCCTCAGTTCTGCGGATGCGTATATCCGAGCTCCTCGAGACAGACTTGCCGGAGCCACTCACTAGCTTTCCAAGGATATGCGGGTGAGTGTTAATTCAATATTTATATGCCAGTAGCCACCGAGACTTAAAGCAGTTGGCCCAACTAATTTAGGGATCGCTGTGTCCTTAGGTACTCAAGGATAAGAATAACATATTGTCCAAGGAGCTGGAAGAATGCCGGACCAAGCTTACTGCTGTCACCACCAAATTGGAAGATTCGGAGAAGTCCAAGAAGGGCTCTCATGGTAAGAACAATAGTGTCCGGGAAGTATGGTCCTGTGCCAATCAATGATCTTTAAATATACATTGTTTTAACTGCAGCAACAGGGCCAACAGACCAACTGGAGGAGCAGTTAAGGGCTGCTCTGGCGGAGAAAGAACAAGCTGAAGGGCAAACAACTGCTGGTCAATGTGTACTAACACGGACCATACATGAGAAAAACAAACTGCAGGATACAAATATCAAGCAAGCCGAGGAGCTAAAGGACGTACGAGCCCAACTCTCGGATGCCTTGAAAAAGAACAAAAAGCTTAAAGGCGGCATATCCAGTATGACCATGAACCGAGCTTTCATTATAGTCTCTTGATTCAAAGTTTTTTACGAAACTGTTCCTGCAGGCTTATTGACTGGGCGGCCCGAGGGAGAGGTGTCCGGATTTCAAGGTGACCTACTGCAAGATCTCTCTAAGGTACATGAGCGTGCTCGGAAAGCCATGAAGAATATGTCCAAGGCTTTATGGCCAGTCGATTCTCCTCCAGAAATTATGGAGGAACTCGCGAGTTTAATCAAAGGGGCTCGACGCCGCTTTGAATTATGGAAAACATCAGCATGTCGACAAGGTGCTCGAGAAGCCTGGGCTATGGTGAATACACGCTACACCGGACTTGACCCAAATCACATGGCTCGGGTTGGACCTCGAGGGCCCGACGGACTAGAAATCCCTGTAAGCTTGGTGTATGACCAAGTAAAGACAACCGCCAAATATTCACAACAAGACTGTAAATTAGACAGTCTTATAGATGGTATAGATGAAGAGTAGGCGTTTGATTCTATGTAAGAATGTACTTTATCATCAAACTTATCTCCGGCCGAATTTAATTGAAAGATTGTCATGGCAGACCTTCCGCTTTGACCTCCGAAAACCCAAGGACTGGATTGTTTTCGAATACTATACCTGTGGTAAACACGTGGTATGTTCGGTAACTAGGCAATCCGGTCATATTTGCTTAAACACACAAACTATGTTCGGGGAGTTATGTTATATTACTATTTAACGTAAGAAGCATCTTCCACAGAGAATAGTTCCATTAAGGGTTCCTTTCCCTGGGTCAGCATGCATATGTAAGCGTGCCTAGTCTTTGATCCTTAAAAAATAGGATTATAGGAAGCCTATCCTATGTGATTTTAAAAGATTGTGCGCTTAAAAGCGGTTTGTCATTTATCCGCCGACCAATGATTCCCTTAAGGACGCTAGCTTTCGGCTTCACCTGTCCAAGGTACAGGTCTGGATTACCCGGTTGTAACAATCGCAAAGGTGCTCCCTTTACACTCTAGCCGAACAATCAAGAACGTAGGGTATAAACACAGGAGTCCGGCAACCCAACTTGGCCAAAACTTAAGTCATAAAGATGCATATAATGGCGAGGAGACTTTATGAAACAGATGACATAAGTATTGTAAGCAATATGCTTTTTAATAGTGGGCTTCATTATAGAAGCCCCCGAGTATTTTGAGGTATGTACAATTGAGGATGCTCTACCCTGTAATAGTTCGGTTGAGTCAAATACTTATTGATAGGAAAAAATAAAAAAAGAAGAGGAGAACTTAAAATAAAAACAAGAGATAAGACCTAGACTGAAAAATAAAAAAAAGTGCTACCGAACTATCCGTAGAATCGTCGGAGCGTGGTAGCGTTCCATGGGTTCGGCTCAAGGCGATTGTTTGACGCGTTTCGAAGGCGATAGGCTCCATTGGTGAGTACTTCGTCAATAATGAAGGGGCCCTCCCATCTTGGTTTCAGCTTGTCCTTTTTCTTCTCCAGGAGGCATAAAACGAATTCGTCAACATTGTATGTCTTGGCCCGCACTTCTCTACTTTGGTATCGCCTGGCCTATTGTTGATAAAATGCGGAACGGGCCTGCGCGATATCGCTCTCCTCTTCAAGGCCGTCTAGGTCGTCCTACCAATCGAGCTCGGCCTCTCGCTCTTCATACATGCACACTCGAGGTGAGTCATGAATAATATCGCAGGGCAAAACAGCCTCTGCGGCGTACACCATGAAAAAATGGCATGTATCCGGTTGTCTGGTTGGGTGTAGTCCACAGCCCCCAGAGTACGGAGTCGAGCTCCTCAACACAGTGTTTATCTGACTCCCGTAGGGAGCGCACTAGTCGGGGTTTAATGCCGCTCATTATCAAGCCATTGGCTCTTTCGACTTGACCATTTGTTTGAGGATGGTACACAGAGGCATAATCAAGTTTAATGCCTAACTTGGCGCACCAATTTTTCACCTCATCAACTGTGAAGTTGGAGCCGTTATCTATGATAATACTGTGCGGGACACCATAATAGTGTACTACACCGGATATAAAATTTATCACTGGCCTTGCCTCAGCTGTTCGGACTGGCTTGGCTTCTATCCATTTAGTGAATTTGTCCACCATGACCAGTAAATATTTCTTTTTATGGCCTCCCCCTTTAAGAGGTCCGACCATATCCAGCCCCCAAACCGCAAAGGGCCAAGTAATGGGGATTGTTCTCAGAGCGGTGGGAGGCATATGACTTATATTTGTGAAAAGCTGGCATCCAACACAATGTTGGACTAGGGTCTGTGTATCTGCTCGCGCAGTTGGCCAGAAGAAACCAGTTCGAAAAGCCTTGCTTACAAGAGCTCGAGCTACGACATGATGGCCGCCCATGCCAGTGTGTATTTCAGCCAGAAGTTGTCGTCCCTCCTCTTCGGAGATGCACCGTTGGAGAATACCCTTAGTGCTTTTCTTGTATAGTTCACCTTCATGAATTTTATAGGCTTTAGAGCGCCGAATTATGCGGCGGGCCTCATTTTGGTCCTCGGGGAGCTCTTGCCTATTAAGGTAGGATAGGAAAGGCTCGATCCAGGGTGCTATGACAACCATGATCTCGTGAGCCGAGGATGTTATTTCTGAGTCCGAGTCCCTGATGACATCATTATTGTGTTCGGCTGGGGGCTTGTTCGGGTCCGAATTAGCGTCCTTGCTCTCATCCTACTGCTACCTCTTTAGCTTGCGTTGTATTTCCTCGAAGAGGAAAGGGAGATGCCGCATAGTAGCGTAAGTATTTCCCTCAGTTTTTTAGAACCAAGGTATCAATCCAGTAGGAGACCACGCGCGAGTCCCTCGCACCTGCACAAACAAATAAGAACTTCGCAGCCAACACGATAAGGGGTTGTCTATCCCTTTACGGTCACTTACGAGAGTGAGATCTGATAGAGATGATAGTTGATATTTTTGGTATTTTTAGTTTAATAAAACAACAAATAAAAGCGGTAAAAGTAAAGTAGATGTAGATTGATATGTTGAGAATAGACCCGGGGGGCATAGTTTTCTCTAGTGGCTTCTCTCATGATAGCGATATTCTACGGCGGGTAAACAAATTACTGTCGAGCAATTGATAGAAAAGCGAATAATTATGAGACTATCTAGGCATGATCATTGTATATAGGCATCACGTCCGAGACAAGTAGACCGAAATGATTCTGCATCTACTACTATTACTCCACACATCGACCGCTATCCAGCATGCATCTAGTGTATTGAGTTCATAAGAACCGAGTAACGCCTTAAGCAAGATGACATGATGTAGAGGGATAAACTCAAGCAATATGATATAAACCCCATCTTTTTATCCTCGATGGCAACAATACAATACGTGCCTTGCTGCCCCTACTGTCATTAGGAAAGGACACCGCAAGATTGAACCCAAAGCCAAGCACTTCTCCCATTGCAAGAACTATAGATCTAGTAGGCCAAACCAAACAAATAATTCGAAGAGACTTGCAAGGATATTATGAGCACACATAAAAAGTTCAGAGAAGAACCAAATATCTTTCATAGATAACCTTGATCATAAACTCACAATTCATCGGATCTCAACAAACACACCGCAAAAAGAGATTACATCGAATAGATCTCCTCGAAGACCGAGGAGAACTTTGTGCTGAGATCCAGAGAGAGAGAGAAGAAGCCATCTAGATGCTAGCTATGGACCCGAAGGTCTGTGGTAAACTACTCACAACTCATGGTGAGGGCGATGATGATGATGATGAAGGCCTCCGTGATGGATCCCCCTCCGGTGGAGCTCCGGAACAGGCTCCAAGATGGGATCTCCACGGGAACAGAAGGTACGACGGTGGAATTAGGGTTTTCTCTCTGTCCACAGAGTTTCTGGGGTACGTAGACTTATATAGGAAGAAGGAGGGCACCGGGGGACGCTCGAGGGGCCCGCGAGGTAGGGGGCGCGCCCCCACCCTCGTGGGCGCCTCGACGTTCCCCTAACGTGGTTCTCAAGTTCCTCTGGCGTGATTTTCTCCAAAAATATCTCTCGCGAAGGTTTCATTCCGTTTGGACTCCATTTGATATTATTTTTCTGCAAATCCCTGAAACAGGCAAAAAACAACAATCTAGACTGGGCCTTTGGGTTAGTAGGTTAATCCAAAAATGATATAAAAGTGAATGATAAAGCCCATTAAACATCCAAGACTTCATAAATAATAGCATGGAACAATAAAAAATTATAGATATGTTGGAGACGTATCAAGCATCCCCAAGCTTAATTCCTGCTCGTCCTCGAGTAGGTAAATGATAAAGACAGAATTTGTGATGTGGAATGCTAACCAATATAGTTTTTCAATGTAATTCTCTTAATTGTGGCATGAATGTTCAGATCTGAAAATTCAAGATAAAAGTCTATATTGACATAAGAAACAATAATACTTCAAGCATACTAACAAAGCAATCATGTCTTCTCAAAATACTATGGCTAAAGAAAGTTATCCCTACAAAATCATATAGTGTTGTCTATGCTCCCTCGTTATCACACAAAAATATTCATATCATGCACAACCCCGATTTCAGCCAAGCATTTGTTTTCATACTCTATCTTTTCAAACCTTTCAACTTTCACGCAATACATGAGCGTGAGCCATGGATATAGCACTATGGGTGGAATAGAGGTGGTTGTGGAGAAGACAAAAAGGAGGGAGATAGTCTCACATTGACTAGGCGTATCAACGGGCTATGGAGATGCCCATCAATAGATAGCAATGTGAGTGAGTAGGGATTGCCATGCAACAGATGCACTAGAGCTAAATATGAATGAAAGCTCAACAAAAGAAACTAGTGGGTGTGCATCCAACTTGCTTGCTCACGAAAACCTAGGGCATTTGAGGAAGCCCATCGTTGGAATATACAAGCCAAGTTCTGTAATGAAAAATTCCCACTAGTATATGAAAGTGACTAAGCATGAGACTCTCTATCATGAAGAACATGATTCTACTTTGAAGCACAAGTGCGGAAAAAGATAGTAGCAATTGTCCCTTTTTCTTTTCTTTTCTTTCTTTTTTTTTCTTTTTTTCTTTGGGTTTTTCTTTTTCTTGGCCTTTCCTTCCTTTTTTCTTTGGGACAATGCTCTAATAATGATGATCATCACACTCAAATTGGTTTACAACTCGATATTAAAACTTGATACTAGAACAAAGTATGACTCTATATGAATGCCTCCGGCGGTGTATCGGGATGTGCAATGAATCAAGAGTGACATGTATGAAAAATTCTGCATGGTGGCTTTGCCACAAATACGATGTCAACTACATGATCATGCATGGCAATATGACAATATGAAGCGTGTCATATGTACGGAACGGTGGAAAGTTGCATGGCAATATATCTCGGAATGGCTATGGAAATGCCATGATAGGTAGATATGGTGGCTGTTTTGAGGAAGGTATATGGTGGGTGTATGGTACCGGCGAAAGTTGCACGGTACAAGAGAGGCTAGCAATGGTGGAAGGGTGACAGTGAGTATATTCCATGGACTCAACATTAGTCATAAAGAACTCATATACTAATTGCAAAAATTTACGAGTCATCAAAACAAAGCAATCAACGAATGCTCCTAGGGGGGAGGTTGGTAGGAGTTACCCATCGCGGGCCCCCGACCTCCACACAAAGGATGACACTCTACAAATACCTCATGCTCTAACTTCGTTACATTGCGGTTCACCATACGTGCATGCTACGAGAATCACAAACTTTAACACAAGTATTTCTCAATTTCATAATAACTCCACTAGGATGACTCTAATATCACTATCCTCATATCTCAAAACAATCATCAAGCATCAAACTTCTCATCATATTCAATGCACTTTGTATGAAAGTTTTTACTACATTCATCTCGGATGCCTATCATGTTAAGGCTAGTTTTATAGCCAAAGCACATTACCATGCTGTTATAATAGACTCGCAAAAGGATATAAGTGAAGCATGAGATATTAATGAAGGAAATATGCCCTAGTGGCTATAATAAAGTTATTATTTGTTTCCTTATATCATGATAAATGTTTATTATTCATGCTAGAATTGTATTAACCGGAAACTTAGTACATGTGTGAATACATAGACAAAACAGAGTGTCCCTAGTATGCCTCTACTAGACTAGCTCATTGATCAAAGATGGTTATGTTTCCTGGCCATAGACATGAGTTGTCATTTGATCAACGGGATCACATCATTAGGAGAATGATGTGATGGACAAGACCCATCCGTTAGCTTAGCACTATGATCGTTTAGTTTTACAGCTATTGCTTTCTTCATGACTTATACATGTTCCTATGACTATGAGATTATGCAACTCCAGAATACCGGAGGAACACCTTGTGTGCTATCAAAAGTCACAACGTAACTGGGTGATTATCAAGATGCTCTACAGGTGTCTCCGAAGGTGTTCGTGGTGTTAGCATAGATCAAGAATAGGATTTGTCACTCCGAGTGTCGGAGAGGTATCTCTGGGCCCTCTCGGTAATACACATCATAATAAGCCTTGCAAGCAAATGACTAATGAGTTAGTCACGAGATTATGTATTACAGAACGAGTAAAGAGACTTGCCGGTGACGAGATTAACTAGGTATGGTGATATCGACGATCGAATCTCGGGCAAGTAACATACCGATGACAAAGGGAACAACGTATGTTGTTATGTGGTTTGACCGATAAAGATCTTTGTAGAATATGTAGGAACCAATATGAGCATCCCGGTTCCGCTATTGGTTATTGACCGGTGATGTGTCTCGGTCATGTCTACATAGTTCTCGAACCCGTAGGGTTCGCACGCTTAACGTTTGATGACGATCGGTATTATGAGTTTATGAGTTTTGATGTACCGAAGGTAGTTCAGAGTCCCGGATGAGATCGGGGACATGACGAGGAGTCTCGAAATGGTCGAGACGTAAAGATTGATATATTGGATGACTATATTCGGACATCGGAAAGGTTCCTAGTGAATCAGGTATTTTTCTGAGTACCATAGAGTTACGGGAATTCACCGGGGAGTATATGGGCCTTATTGGGCTTTAGGGGAAAGAGAGAGAGGAGGCTGCGCCCCCAAGGCTTAGTCCGAATTGGACTAGGGGGAGGGGATGCGCCACCTCCTTTCTTCTCTTCTCTTTTCCCTTTCCTTCTCTCCTACCCCTACTACTTGGAAAGGAGAATCCTACTCCGGTGGGAGTAGGACTCCCCTAGGGCGCGCCATAGAGAGGGCCGGCCTCCCCCTCCTCCACTCCTTTATATACGGGGGTAGAGGCACCCCATAGACACACAAAGTAGATCAGTTGATCTATCCCAACCGTGTGCGGTGCCCCTCTCCACAGAAACACACCTCAGTCATACTGTTGCAGTGCTTAGGCGAAGCCCTGCGCGGGTAGCTTCATCATCTCCGTCACCACGCCGTCGTGTTGACGAAACTCTCCCGTGAGGCTATACTGGATCAAGAGCTCGTGGGACGTCATCAAGCTGAACGTGTGCTGAACGCGGAGGCTCCGTACGTTCGGTGCTTGATCGGTTGGATCGCGAAGAACTTCGACTACATCAACCGCGTCACTAGACGCTTCCGCTCCCGGTCTACGAGGGTACGTAGACACACTCTCCCCTCTCGTTGCTATGCATCTAGTAGATAGATCTTGCGTGATCGTAGAATTTTTTTGAAATACTGCGTTCCCCAACAGTGGCATCATGAGCCAGGTCTATGCGTAGATGATATGCACGAGTAGAACACAAGTGAGTTGTGGACGATACTAGTCATACTGCTTACCAGCATGTCATACTTTGATTTGGCGGTATTATTGGATGAAGCGGCCCGGACCGACATTACGCGTACGCTTACGCGAGACTAGTTCTACCCACGTGCTTCGCACACAGGTAGCTGGCGGGTGTCAGTTTCTCCAACTTTAGTTGAATCAAGTATGGCTACACCCGGTCCTTGTGAAGGTTAAAACATCACATACTTGATGAAATATCGTTGTGGTTTTGTATGCGTAGGTAAGAACGGTTCTTGCTAAGCCCGTAGCAGCCACGTAAAACTTGCAACAACAATGTAGAGGACGTCTAACTTGTTTTTGCAGGGCATGTTGTGATGTGATATGGTCAACACATGTTGAGTGATACATTATTGTATGAGATGATCATGTTTTGTAAAGTTATCAGCAATTGACAGGAGCCATATGGTTGTCGCTTTATTGTATTTGTATGAAATACAATCGCCATGTAACTGCTTTACTTTATCACTAAGCGGTAGCGATAGTCGTGGAAGCAATAGTTGGCGAGACGACAACGATGCTAGGATGGAGATCAAGGTGTCGCGCCGGTGACGATGATGATCATGACGGTGCCTTGGAGACGGAGATCAAAAGCACAAGATGATGACGGCCATATCATGTCACATATTTTGATTGCATGTGATGTTTATCGTATTATGCTTCTTATTTTGCTTAGTACGGCGGTAGCATTATAAGATGATCCCTGAGTATGCACCGTTGCGAAAGTTCGTCGTGCCGATACACCACGTGATGATCGGTTGTGATAAGTTCTACGTTCAAATACAACGGGTGTAAGACAGTTTTGCACACGCAGAATACTCGGGTTAAACTTGACGAGCCTAGCATGTACAGACCTGGTGTAGGATCGAAAGTATGTCTAGAGGGGGGGGGGTGATTAGACTACTTGTAAATATAAAAATTCTGCCTTTTGATCAAGAACAGTTTTTGGCAGATTCACAATTATGATCAAGTCAAGCATCACCCTACACATGCAATTCTAGAGTATAAGCAGCGGAAAGTAAATTGCACATGTAGTAAAGAGAGGTGGAGAAGATCAAACGCAATTTGGAGACGCAATGATTTTTCCCGTGGTTCCGATAGGTAGTGCTATCGTACATCCACGTTGATGGAGACTTCAACCCACGGAGGGTAACGGATGCGCGAGTCCACGGAGGGCTCCACCCACGAAGGGTCCACGAAGAAGCAACCTTGTCTATTCCATCATGGCCTACGCCCACGGAGGGCTAGCCTTACTCGGGGTAGATCTTCACGAAGTAGGCGATCTCCTTGCCCTTACAAACTTCTTGGTTCAACTCCACATCTCGATGACGGAGGCTCCCAAGCGACACCTATCCAATCTAGGAGGCACCACCCTCCAAAAGGTAATAGATGTTGTAGATGATGATGAACTCCTTGCTCTTGTGCTTCAAATGATAATCTCCCCAACACTCAACTCTCCTCACTGATATGGCTGTGGTGGAAGAAAGGATTGAGTGGAAAGCAACTTGGGAAGGTTAGAAATCAAGTTTCATATGGTAGGAATGGAGCAACTTGATCTCAACACAAGGGTAGGTAGTTCTCTTCTCAGAAAGTGTAAGGTAGGAGTGGTAGTTCTTTCTGATGGCTCTCTCCACGAATGAAGAGGGGGTGGAGGGGTATATATATAGCCTCCACACAAAATCCAACCGTTACACACATAATTGAGCAATCTCGGTGAGACCGAAGTGGAAACTCGGTCAGACCGAAAGTTCAAATATAGTGAACGTTGGGGTTTTCGGTGGGACCGAAAATACCATCTCGGTTAGTCCGATTTGAGTCAAGACAGGAACTTGCCAGTTTCGGTGGGACCGAAATCATCAACTCGGTTATTCCAAAATGATGACAAACGGTTACAGAAGCTTGGCAGCCCGTATTTCGGTGAGACCGATCTCAAACTCGGAATGACCGATTTTTCTAGGGTTTGGCTTATGGCTGAGGTGGTTCATCTCGGTGGGACTGAGTTTGGAAAATCGGTTTGTCCGAGATTACTTATGTGTGTGTATTGTAGTGAAAGTTGCTGATAGTTGAAGGAGATATATCACTAAGCACTTGAGCAACCAGATCATCAACACAACCTCATGCCCTTTTAATAGTATTGGCTTTTCCTATGGACTCAATGTGATCTTGGATCACTAAACCAAAAATGGAGTCTTGAGCTTTTGCCAATGCTTGCCTTAGCATTTTGAGGGGTCCACTTCTTCAGTCATTGCCATACCCATATCACTGAACTTCTCTGAAATGATTCTCAAGTAACTATTAGTTCAATGATATATATGTTGTTATTAATTGCCAAAACCACCCGGGGATTAGTTGCACTTTCAATCTCCCCCTTTTTGGTAATTGATGACAACATATAGATCAAAGCTTCGACAAAGGATATAATCAAAGAATAATATCGTCGCTTTGAGAAGTATGTGATAAGCAAGAGCTCCCCCTAAATTTGTGCATTATTTAAAATTTGCGTTTGAATGCAAATGCACAATCGATTAGGATCATGGGTCACTCTTCCATGTCACATACATCTTGGTGGAGCGCACAAAATGATAAGAATGAATAACATGCACCCAATCACCAAGACATGAGTAAATGATCATACAAGATAGGAATAGCATATGATAAGCATTAAGCACACATTAAAGCATAGTATGACCAAGCACTCATTAAGGTAGCATCAAACGTAGTATCAAGCACACTGAAAGTTTCAAGAACCAAAAGAACCAAAAGTATCGCAAAGAAACCGCAAAAGAACGAAAGAGCACTCTCTCTCTCTCTCAGCCCTATGATCTATACAATTTCTCCCCCTTTGGCAACAAGTTACCAAAAAGTTCGAAAAAGCATAGAGCTAAACGTCACTGTGGGCTCTGCTGGCGGCTCCCGTCTGGGTAGATGTCGGAGTAGTAATGACGGCATCGGCGAAGACTTCAGCTGATGTCTGCGCTGGAGGAGTGGATACTGGGGCTATGGCTGGAGTAACTGCTGGAGCTGTAGGAGGTGCTGAAGTGGTAGCCCTGGAGTCAGTCACTGGAATAGTAGCTGATCGGGATCCTCTGGGAATCTGAACAGTCTGGCGATGAGAGTCCTGGACTAGGTCATCCTGCATGAGCTCTGCCCTGTCCTGCCTTGCTTCCTCCATGTCTGCCTCAAGCTTGTTGACGGTCACCTGAAGTTCAGTCAGCTTCACGTCCAGAGCGTGGACCTTCTCATCAACAATCCTTTCCAATCTCTCCTGAGATTGTTCAATGCTGGCCAGGCGTTGTTCAATCCTCTGGGTAGCTTCAAGAATCTGCTCTCCGAAGCTCTTTGGTTTAGCTGCTGCTGCTGCTGCCTCTTTATCAGCTTTGGCTTTCCTAGCAGCTTCAATCTTGGCTTGACCTTCAACCGAAGTTGGATCCTCCTCGTCCATCACAACAACGTTGTCTTCATGCTCTGGCTGCAGTGGTAAGTGTTTCCTATCCAACAGGAATTTGCCCGTGCCAAACTTGGCATTGATAAGCATCTAAATCTGCGGGGCAAATCCACATGACCTCTTCTGGTCAGCTGCAGTCCTCTTAATGGTCTCTACCATTAAGTCCATCACCTTGAAAGGTGCCTTCTCATCAAGTATATGCAGCATGTTGATAGAATACCCTCTGATCATGCGATGGTCTCCAGACTTGGGCAAGCTTCCACACTTCCAAATCTGCTGCGGGGATCTCCTTGTACATGTTCTTCATGGAATCATGGTTCTTCTTAGGAATCCCATAGACATCAATGTCGTCCTCTCTTTGCACTGGAGCATTCAGAAGTTCTGCCCATTCTTCAACAGACGAAGAAAACCTTTGACCTTCAGTCATCCAGGTGATCTTCCCATCAGGATAGAAGTGCGCTGTGGCATAGAACTGCATAATCATCTCATCGTTCCAATCTGTCAGTTTCTAACCCACAAACTCATCAATTCCACATGCAGTGAAGCTTTCATGCACATGGGGAAATAAGTCTCGGTGCTCTTCACTGTCAATGTACTTCTAGTCAACGTATCTGGTATCTGCAACTATAGGCTTCTTATCCATCAGCACAGTCTCATAGAAGTCCTGCTGCTCTCTGGTGTGAAATCTGGGGTCCACAGCAGTCCTTCTCCTCACGGCATATGGGTCAGTCTGTCTCCATAGCCTGAGACCTCTATCTTTCCTTGCCTTCATATCCTCGGCTTGAGGATGAGCATCGTTGTGAAGTGGCAGTTTTGGACGGAGTTTCAGCAACACATGTTCTTCTTCATCAGACTCAGACGGTGGCATATCACCCTTGTTCTTCTCAGATGCTGGAATGTTCCTGGTAGTCCTCTTGGGCTTGGCAGAAGGCTTTGTTGGAGCTGCCTTAGCTTGAGCAGGCTTCTTGGGCTTTGAAGTGGCTCCAGCCCTAATTGCATCACCCATGAGTTTCTGCTTCTGAGGAGCAGGCTGGGGTGCTTCTTCTTCTTCAACTGCTGTATCTGCATGAGGTTCAGCATACACTACCCTCTTCCTCTTGGAAGTTTTCTTCACTTTGCTTGGGGCTGGCTCTCCCAAGTTTAGCTTCTTGGCAACAGCTGACTGCTTGACCTTGCTGGTGCCTTTCTTTGACTGCTGCCCTTGTTGCTCTTTGGCAACAACTTTTCTCTTAGGCTTGGAGGACACCTCTTCCTCAGCTACAAAATCAGAGTCCTCATCATCTGAGTTCCTCTCCTTTCTGGCTCTGGTGGCTGCAGGAGGCAAGCCACTAGGTGTACTCCTCTCACCATCATCAATAGGGCTACTAGCCTCAGGACTAGTATCTGCCTCAGGAATCTCTGCAAAAGGTGACTCTGACCTGTTCTGGCTGTCACTGGCATCTGACATGGCTGACAACCTGTGAATAGATAAGGTATAGGCAGAGTAGAAGAGTTATCACAAACTGCAGAGTTTTTGCAAACAAAATGAGTTCAAATCTTAGTTTTAAGTTTTCACAGAATGCATTTCGGTCAGACTGATTTTCAGTTTCGGTGAATCCGAAGTGTATAACAGAAACTTTACACACCACTTTCGGTTGGACCGAAATGGGTTTCGGTCCTGCCGATAAACTAGGGTTTCACTAAAACTATGCTTCGGTCACACCGATTTGCACAACTCGGTTTGACCGAAAGTGCAGTGCAATGGCCAGAGGCCAAATCGGTCACACCGAAAATTTAAAACCGGTTTCACCGAGATGTGTTCCATGGAAACCTAACCCTAAGAATTTTACTCGAAACTAGAACCGATCTGGTGGAAAGGAAGTTTTTCAATCATGGCCAGATGTAGGGCAAACCAATCGTGCAATGAATCAGATGGGAGCACGAGAGGGATCGAGACTCACCCTAACTTGGTAGAGTCCCTCTACGGCGGCAACGGCGCGGAGGAGAATTCCGTTGACGGCGGCGGAGACCTGCGGCGAGGGCGCACAGGCGACGACGGCGACGATCCGGAGATCAGGGCGACGGCAGCAGGGGACGTGGGAGCGAAAACGTTTGAAGGAATAATCAACGCGCGCTGCCCTCAGTATTTATATCCCCTTGCTGTCGGTGGGACCGAGTTGAAAAACTCGGTGACACCGAGATGGATAACTGTTATGCAGTTACACATTTCGGTCACGCCGAGATTTAGAACTCGGTTTCACCGAGATGAAACCTAGATCAGTCTAAGTGCTTTCGGTTTGACCGAGTGGGAGAAAGTTGGTCTGACCGAAATTTACTTAGAAGGTTTTGGAAGTCAGCCTTAGACGGATCGGTGGCTCCGAGTGCTCCTCACTCGGAGGGTCCGAAAATGACTTGTTCAAAGTTTGTGATATAAGCATGAATAGAATTTGAGACAAGAAAGCATAGATAGCTAGGGGAGGTGCTTAGGCATTCTTGTCCATCCATTTGGCCAGAAAAACAAAATAACCAAACAACAAATGGATGTCCTTGAATGGATAAAATCATGCATTCAACATGCTCACACAATAAGATAGCAAATGAAATATGTGTCAAACATGCACAACCAAAACTCTAGCTACTAGCACACAATTTGTCGATGACTAGGTCATCTATATATGAGTATTTTGACTTAGGAGCCAAATGAGAACATTTGATCATAGGTCATACTCACCGTTTAAGCACAAGTGGGGTTACCACTTTTACATAAAGCATTGATGTGTTCACATCATTTGGAGATGCTTTAGCTCAATTTTTAGAGCAAAGCTCCCCCTAGATGTGAGAACCCCTTTTAAAGGGTCAAACTAACCTTGGGTTGTCGTAGAAGACTTCATGTAGATGTTGAAGATGTGGATGCTCAATGTTGATGTAGATCATCAAGAGTTGGGAGCTATCCTTTGGATTAGGGCACTTTCAATACCTACATGGGTTAGTCCCACAAGGAACAAACAAGGATATCCATAGACATAGATTGAAGTTCACAATAGATGATGTCCATGAAAGCAATGATTACCTTGTCCCTTGACTTACCAACAAGAGGGTTTGTGACTCCATGAACTAGTGCATGATGTGGAAGTTGATTGCACAAGTTGCCAAAATGAATATGAGTGAAGTATGTTGGCGGAGTCACCCTCAAGAACCTTCTAGTTCTTCTTCTTCGGGATCCACATCATCTTGATGGGAATCCTTGGGGTTGTGGTTGAGCTTGACGAAGTAGAACTTGACGTGTCCTTGGGAACCCACTTGACCATGGCTTGAGGTGCTTCAATGAATGCATCAATCTCCTCTTGAAGTTTGTCCTTGGCTTTTAGCTTGTGGTCTTGTGGTGGAAGGTCATCTTGAGCTTGTTCCACATCGGAAGAAGTAGGATCATACTTCTCCTTTTGAGAAACAAAATGTGGAGTAGGGTATTGACCTTCTTCCCACTCAACACCTTTGGCGTTGAACTTTCGCTCAAAACCAATTCCTTGATTCTTCCGGTGTCTTCCTTGCTTGCGAATAATTTCCTCAAAGTTCTTGCTTCCGGCAAGACTCTTGTAGACACCTTTCTCTATGATTTCCTTCAATAAGCTATTCTCTTGCTCAAGTGTAACTTGGCTTGAAACATTGTTAGTGGAATCAAGAGAACTACTAGAAGCAACAACATTGGATTTAACATGGTTATTGTTACTACTAGAGGAAGAATTTTTCTTATGCTTGTCATGCTTAGTCTTAATAGGTGGCAAGAAATTAGACAAGAGAAGTCGTTTGGCAAGATATGAAGAACTCTTCTTTCGAAGATCGTCATTGATCGCTTTTAGAAACTCATGTTCTTGCTCAAGAGTGAGCTTCTCGAAGCGTAGCTTCTCATGAGATCTTAGGAGCTCTCTATGATCTTCTTGAGTTGTTTCATGAGCTAACTTAAGAGTGTTTAGTTCTTTAGTTAGACGCTCAATCTCCTTCATAGCATTGTCATTCGACTCTTCTCGACTATAAAGACTACTAGCATTTTCATCATTACTAAGCTCACTAGATTTATCATGCAAGAGCTCATCTTCACCAAGCAAGTCATCCTCATCACTATTGAAGTCAATGAATTCAGGGTGTGATACCTTGGGGCCTATAGCCATGAAGCATCTTCCAATTCCCTCATTTGGTGAATCAAATAAGTCGTAGGAGTTGGAGTTGGAGGATACGAGAGCAAGACCGGCAACACCTTCATCTTGACTGTAGTCGGAGTCGGAGTGATAGCTTCCATCGGATTGATTGTCGGAGTCGGAGCCGGAGACCCATTCACCTACATGAGCTTGATGTCTTCTTCTTGTGTAGCTCCTTGATGACTTGTCTTCCCTCTCCGAATCCTTGCTTCTCCGAGAGGGTCTTCGTTCATAACGATCATCTCTACTCCTTCTCTCTTTCCGAGGTGACTCATCTCTTGATCTTCTTCTTGGAGATTCTTCTCTTCTCTTGTGGGGAGCCGTACACTCATTTGAGAAGTGTCCGGGTCTTCCACAATTGTAGCAGTTTCGATCACGACTAGAAGATCTCTTTTCATCATATGATCTAGACTTTGAGCTTCTCTCTTTGCCTCTATTCTTGTAGAATTTGTTGAAGTTCTTAACCATTAGGCTTATCTCTTCATTGGAAATTAACTTGTCACTTGAGGTTGCGGGAGCATCACTTGTAGCTTTGTAAGCACCACTTGACTTGTTGTGAAGCTCTTCCTTATCCTTAAGTGTCATCTCATGAGCAACAATTCTTCCAATGACTTCAGTTGGCTTGAGAGTCTTGTAGTTTGGCATCATTTGGATCAAAGTGCACACGGTGTCATACTTTCCATCCAAAGCTCTTAGAATCTTCTTGATGATGAATCGGTCGGTCATTTCTTCGCTTCCTAAGCCGGCAATCTCATTTGTGATGAGAGCAAGCCTAGAGTACATTTCAGCGACTCCTTCACCATCCTTCATCTTGAACTTGTCAAGTTGACCTTGAAGAATATCTAGCTTTGATTCCTTCACAGATTCAGTACCTTCGTGCATTTCAACCAAAGTATTCCAAATCTCTTTAGCATTCTCAAGACGGCTGATTTTGTTGAACTCCTTGGGACACAAAGCATTGAAGAGAATGTCACAAGCTTGAGCATTGTTTTGCAACATCCGCAACTCTTCCGGTGTAGCTTCGCGATCCGGAACTTTTCCTTCCTCGAAGAATTCACCTTGCATACCAACACAAATAATGCCCCATGCGGCTGGGTTATGACCAAGAATATGCATTTTCATTTTATGCTTCCAACTAGCAAAATTTGTACCATCAAAGTAAGGACCTCTACGATAATTACCCTCACTAGACGCCATACTCTCCTAGGTTGTGAAACCAAGCTTATGGAGTCCAATGCAATGGAAACCAAACAATGGAGACCAAAGCTCTGATACCACTTGTAGGATCGAAAGTATGTCTAGAGGGGGGGGGGTGATTAGACTACTTGTAAATCTAAAAATTCTGCCTTTTGATCAAGAACAGTTTTTGGCAGATTCACAATTATGATCAAGTCAAGCATCACCCTACACATGCAATTCTAGAGTATAAGCAGCGGAAAGTAAATTGCACATGTAGTAAAGAGAGGTGGAGAAGATCAAACGCAATTTGGAGACACGATGATTTTTCCCGTGGTTCCGATAGGTAGTGCTATCATACATCCACGTTGATGGAGACTTCAACCCACGGAGGGTAACGGCTGTTGGAAATATGCCCTAGAGGCAATAATAAAAGAGTTATTATTATATTTCCTTGTTCATGATAATCGTTTATTATCCATGCTATAACTGTATTGATTGGAAACTCAAATACATGTGTGGATAAATAGACAAACTTTGTGTCCCTAGTAAGCCTCTACAGGACTAGCTCGTTGATCAAAGATGACCACGGTTTCCAGGTCATAGACATGAGTTGTCATTTGATAACGGGATCACATCATTAGGAGAATGATGTGATGGACGAGACCCAAACGTTAAACATAGCTTTTGATCGTATCAGTTATCGCTATAGTTTTCTGCATGTCAAGTATAAGTTCCTATGACCATGAGATCGTGTAACTCACTGACACCGTAAGAGTGCTTTGTGTGTGCCAAACGTCGCAACGTAACTGGGTGACTATAAAGGTACTCTACAGGTATCTCCGAAGGTGTCTGTTGAGTTGACATGGATCGAGACTGGGATTTGTCACTCCGTGTGACGGAGAGGTATCTCCGGGCCCACTCGGTAATACATCATCTCAATGAGCTCAAAGTGACTAAGTAGTTAGTCACGGGATTATGTATTACGGTAACGAGTAAAGAGACTTGCCAGTAACGAGATTGAACTAGGTATAGAGATACCGACGATCGAATCTCGGGCAAGTAACATACCGACGAGACAAAGGGAACTGTATACGGGATTGCCTGAATCCTTGACATCGTGGTTCATCCGATGAGATCATCGAGGAACGTGTGGGAACCAATATGGGTATCCAGATCCCGCTATTGGTTATTGACCTGGGAGTGTCTCGGTCATGTGTGCATAGTTTCCGAACCCGCAGGGTCTACACACTTAAGGTTCGGTGACGCTAGGGTTGTTAGTGAGAACAGTGCATGGTTACCGAAGGTTGTTCGGAGTCCCGGATGAGATCTCGGACGTGACGAGGGTCTCCGGAATGGTCCGGGGACGAAGATTGATATATAGGATGAGAGTGATCGGAGTCCGGAAGTGTTCCGGGGAGTATCGGGAAGTCGGCGGATGACCGAAAGGGGTTTTCGGGGTTCCGGAAAGAGTTTCGGGCCTAATGGGCCACAAAGGGGAGACGCAACAGCCCTCATAGGGCTGTGCGCCCCCCTAGGGCCCTCTCCTCATGCGCCAAGGGGGCTGGACCCCCCTAGGGCTGCCGCACCCCCTTAGGCTTGGGGGGCAAGGCACCTGGGGGGGAAACCCTAGCCCCAAGGGGCGCCGCCCCCTTCCCATCTGCCCTGGCCGCCGGCCCCTAGGGGAAACCCTAGGGCGCCCCTCCCCTCTCTCCCCCCTATATAAAGAGAGGCAGAGGGAGGGCAGCCACACACGTTCGTGCCTCGGCGCTGCCCTCCCTCTCCCACATCCATCTTCGTTAATTCCCGCAGTGCTTGGCGAAGCCCTGCTGGAATCCTCCACCACCATCTCCACCACGCCGTCGTGCTGCCGGTGTCTCCATCAACCTCTCCTTCCCCCTTTCTGGATCAAGAAGGAGGAGACGTCCCCGAGCTGTACGTGTGAAGAACGCGGAGGCACCGTTGCTTCGGTGCTAGGATCTTCGGCGATCTGAATCGCGGCGAGTACGACTCCATCAACCGCGTTCTTGAACGCTTCCGCTTAGCGATCTACAAGGGTATGTGGATCCAACTCTCCCCTCGTAGATGCATCTCCTAGATTGATCTTGGTGAGCGTAGGAATTTTTTTTGTTTCCCATGCAACGTTCCCCAACAGTGGCATCACGAGCTAGGATCTTGCGTAGATGCTTTCACGAGTAGAACACAAAAGGGTTTGTGGACGTTGATGTTTAGATTGCTTCCCTCCTTAGTCTTTCTTGATTCAGCGGTATTATGGGATGAAGCGGCCCGGACCAACTTTACATGTCCACGTACATGAGACCGGTTCCATCGACAGACATGTGACTTTTGTTGCATAAGATGGCTGGCGGGTGTCTGTCTCTCCTATCTTAGTTGAATCGGAATAGAACAAGGCGGTCCTTGTAGAAGGTTAAATAGCAACTTAAATATCACCGTTGTGGCTTTGCGTAGGTAAGAAGCGTTCTTGCTAGATACCCATAGCAGCCACGTAAAACATGCAACAACAAATTAGAGGACGTCTAACTTGTTTTTGCAGGGTATGTATGTGATATGATATGGCCAATGACATGATGAGATATATTTGATGTATGAGATGATCATGTTGTAATAGTTAATATCGACTTGCATGTCGATGTACACGGCAACCGGCAGGAGCCATAGGGTTGTCTTTAATTTTTGTATGACCTGCGTGTCAATCATTAAGCGTTATGTAATGCTTTACTTTATCGCTAAACGGTAGCAATAGTAGTAAGAGCATGGTGGGCGCGCGACAACCCCGATGGCGACACGATGATGGAGATCATGATGATGGGGATCATGGTGTGGCGCCGGTGACGATGGAGATCATGCCGGTGCTTTGGAGATGGAGATCAAAAGCACGAGTTGATGGCCATATCATGTCACTTATGATTTGCATGTGATGTTAATCCTTTTATGCATCTTATTTTGCTTAGGACGACGGTAGCATTATAAGATGATCCTTCACTAAAATTTCAAGATAAAATTGTGTTCCCCCCGAGTGTGCGCCGTTGCGAAGGTTCGTCGTTTCGAAGCACCACGTGATGATCGGGTGTGATAGACTCTACGTTCGCATACAACGGGTGCAAGCCAGTTTTGCACATGCAGAACACTCGGGTTAGACTTGACGAGCCTAGCATGTACAGACATGGCCTCGGAACACGGAAGACCGAAAGGTCGAGCATGAGTCATATAGTAGATATGATCAACATGTAGATGTTCACCATTGACACCACCTCATCTCACGTGATGATCGGACTTGGGTTGGTGAATCTGGATCATGTCACGCTCGAATGACCAGAGGGATGTCAATTTGAGTGGGAGTTATAAATAATTTGATTAGGTAATAACTCACTTATCATGAACAATAGTCTAAAATGTCTTTGCAAATATTTTGTTGTAGATGGCTCGCGCAGTAGCTCCCCTGAATTTTAATGCATTCCTAGAGAAAGCTAAACTGAAAGATGATGGGAGCAACTTTGTGGACTGGCTCCGCAATCTGAGGATCATCCTCACAGCTGCCCAAAAGGTTTATGTCCTAAGTGCACCGCTAGGTGAACCCCCCGCTCCGGCCTCTGTGGACGTTATGAACGCCTGGCAGACGCGCTCGGATGACTACTCAGTCGTGCAGTGTGCCATGTTGTATAGCTTGGAAGGAGGACTTCAAAGGCGTTTTGAACGTCATGGAGCATATGAGATGTTCCAGGAGTTGAAGTTCATCTTTGAGAAGGATGCTAAAATCGAGAGGTATGAGACCACCGATAAATTTTTGCTTGCAAGATGGAGGAGAATTCGTCTGTCAGTGAGCACTTACTGAAGATGTCTGGGTACTATACCCGCATAGCTGATCTGGGACTTGTGTTCCCGGAGGAGGCTATCATTGACAGAATTCTCCAGTCACTCCCACCTAGCTACAAGAGCTTCGTGCAGCAGTATAACATGCAAGGGATGAACAAGTCCATCGCCGAGCTGTTTTCCATGCTGAAAGTCGCTGAGGCAGACATCCAGAAGGAGTATCAAGTGTTGATGGTCAATAAAACTACCAGTTTCAAGAAAAATGGCAAGGGCAAGAAGGGTAACTCTAAGAAGGGTGGCAAAGCAGTTGCTCATCCAGTGAAGAAACCCAAGGCTGGGCCTAAGCCAGAGACTGAGTGTTTCTATTGCAAGGGGAACAGCCACTGGAAGCGGAACTGCCCCAAGTATCTGGCAGACAAGAAGGGGGCCAACAACAACAAGCAAGGTATATGTGATATACATGTTATTGATGTGTACCTTACCAACTCTCGTTGTAGTGCCTGAGTATTTGATACCGGTTCGGTTGCTCACATTTGCAACTCTAAACAGGAACTACGGAATAAACGGAGGCTGGCGAAGGACGAAGTGACGATGCGCGTGGGAAATGGTTCCAAGGTTGATGTGATCGCCGTCGGCACGCTCGCTCTTCGATTACCATCGGGATTAGTTATGAACCTGAATAATTGTTATTTAGTGCCTGCGTTGAGCATGAACATTAATCTGGATCTTGTTTATTGCGAGATGGTTACTCATTTAAATCAGAGAATAAAGGTTGTTCTATTTATATGGGTAATATCTTTTATGGTCATGCACCCGAAGTTAGGGGTTTATTCTTATTGAATCTCGATAGTGATGATACACATGTTCAAAACATTGATGCCAAAAGATGTAGAGTTGATAATGATAGTACCACTTTCTTGTGGCACTGCCGTCTGGGTCATATCGGCGTGAAACGCATGAGGAAGCTCCATGCTGATGGACTTTTGGAGTCTCTTGATTTTGAATCACTTGACACATGCGAGCCGTGCCTCATGGGCAAGATGACTAAGACCCCGTTTTCAGGAACAATGGAACGGGCAAGTGACTTGTTGGAAATCATACATACTGATGTGTGTGGTCCGATGAGTGTCACGGCGCGCGGTGGATATCGTTATTTTCTCACCTTCACTGACGACTTAAGTAGATATGGGTATATTTACTTGATGAAGCATAAGTCTGAAACGTTTGAAAAGTTCAAGCAATTTCAGAGTGAAGTTGAGAATCATTGTAACAAGAAGATCAAGTTCCTACGATCTGAGCGAGGGGGAGAGTATCTGAGTTATGAGTTTGGCAATCACTTAAGAAAGTGTGGAATCGTTTCACAGTTGACGCCACCTGGAACACCACAGCGTAATGGTGTGTCCGAACGTCGTAATCGAACCCTATTAGATATGGTGCGTTCTATGATGTCTCTTGCCGATTTGCCACTATCGTTCTGGGGATATGCGTTAGAGACAGCTGCATTCACTTTAAATAGGGCTCCATCTAAGTCCGTTGAGACAACACCGTATGAACTATGGTTTGGTAAGAAACCTAAGTTGTCTTTTCTCAAAGTTTGGGGTTGCGATGCTTATGTCAAAAGGCTTCAGCCAGAAAAGCTCGAACCCAAAGCGGACAAATGTGTCTTCATAGGATACCCAAAAGAAACTGTTGGGTACACCTTCTATCTCAGATCCGAGGGCAAAGTGTTTGTCGCTAAGAACGGGTCCTTTCTCGAGAAAGAGTTTCTGTCGAAAGAATTGAGTGGGAGGAAGGTAGAACTTGATGAGGTTATTGAACCTCTGCTTCAACCAGAGAGTTGCGCAGCACAGAAAGATGTTTTTGTGGAGCCTGCAGTGGTTGAAGAGGAAGCCAATGATGATGATCAAGAAACTTCTGATCAAGTTACTACCGAACCTCGTAGGTCGACAAGGGTACGCACTGCACCTGAGTGGTATGGTAACCCTGTCTTGAAGGTCATGTTGTTGGACAACAGCGAACCTACGAGCTATGGAGAAGCGATGGTGGGCCCGGATTCCGACAAATGGTTAGAGGCCATGAAATCCGAGATGGGATCCATGTATGAAAACAAAGTATGGACTTTGGAAGTATTACCTGAAGGGCGGAAGGCCATTCAGAATAAATGGATTTTTAAGAGGAAGACGGACGCTGACGGCAATGTCACCGTGTATAAAGCTCGACTTGTGGCAAAGGGTTTTTCACAAGTTCAAGGGATTGACTACGATGAGACTTTCTCACCCGTAGCGATGCTTAAATCCGTCCGAATCATGTTAGCGATAGCTGCGTATTTCGATTATGAAATTTGGTAGATGGATGTCAAAACAGCGTTCCTTAACGGTTTTCTTAAGGAAGAGTTGTATATGATACAACCGGAAGGTTTTGTCGATCCAGAGAATGCTGACAAAGTATGCAAGCTCCAGCGTTCCATTTATGGGCTGGTGCAAGCATCTCGGAGTTGGAATCTTCGCTTTGATGAGGTGATCAAAGCGTTTGGGTTTGTACAAGTTTACGGAGAAGCTTGTATTTACAAGAAAGTGAGTGGGAGCTCTATAGTGTTTCTAATATTATATGTGGATGACATATTGCTGATTGGAAACAATATAGAATTTTTGGATAGCGTGAAGGGGTATTTGAACAAGAGTTTTTCAATGAAGGATCTCGGTGAAGCTGCTTTCATATTGGGCATCAAGATCTATAGAGATAGATCAAGACGCTTGATAGGACTTTCACAAAGTACATACCTTGATAAAGTTTTGAAGAAGTTCAAAATGGATCAATCCAAGAAGGGGTTCTTGCCGGTATTGCAAGGTACGAAGTTGAGTAAGACTCAATGCCCAGTGACTGCGGAAGATAGAGAAAAGATGAGTGTCGTCCCCTATGCTTCAGCCATAGGCTCTATCATGTATGCAATGATGTGCACAAGACCAGATGTCAGCCTTGCCATAAGTATGGCCGGAAGGTTTCAAAGTAATCCTGGTATGGATCACTGGACAGCGGTCAAGAATATCCTAAAGTACCTGAAAAGGACTAAGGAAATGTTTCTCGTTTATGGAGGTGATCAAGAGCTCGTCGTAAAGGGTTACGTCGATGCAAGCTTTGACACTGATCCGGATGACTCTAAGTCTCAAACCGGATACATATATATTCTCAACGGGGGAGCGGTAAGCTGGTGCAGTTCCAAGCAAAGCGTGGTAGCTGATTCTACGTGCGAAGCGGAGTACATAGCTGCCTCGGAGGCGGCAAAGGAAGGTGTCTGGATGAAGGAGTTCATGACAGATCTTGGAGTTGTGCCTAGTGCATTAAACCCAATGACTCTGTTTTGTGACAACACTGGTGCCATTGCTCTAGCCAAGGAACCAAGGTTTCACAAG
This sequence comes from Secale cereale, assembly GCA_902687465.1. Classification (NCBI taxonomy): domain Eukaryota; kingdom Viridiplantae; phylum Streptophyta; class Magnoliopsida; order Poales; family Poaceae; genus Secale; species Secale cereale. Next base: position 239,223,808 of record LR738715.1, on the reverse strand, counting down.
AGGACCAGACACATAAAGCGACGCTTCAATTCCATCCGCGATTCAGTCAAGGAGGAGGACATAAGCATTTGCAAAGTACATACGGATTTGAGTGTTGCAGATCCGTTGACTAAGCCTCTTCCACGGGCTAAGCATGATCAACACCAAGACTCTATGGGTGTTAGATTCATCACCTTGTAATGCTAGATTATTGACTCTAGTGCAAGTGGGAGACTGTTGGAAATATGCCCTAGAGGCAATAATAAAAGAGTTATTATTATATTTCCTTGTTCATGATAATCGTTTATTATCCATGCTATAACTGTATTGATTGGAAACTCAAATACATGTGTGGATAAATAGACAAACTTTGTGTCCCTAGTAAGCCTCTACAGGACTAGCTCGTTGATCAAAGATGACCACGGTTTCCAGGTCATAGACATGAGTTGTCATTTGATAACGGGATCACATCATTAGGAGAATGATGTGATGGACGAGACCCAAACGTTAAACATAGCTTTTGATCGTATCAGTTATCGCTATAGTTTTCTGCATGTCAAGTATAAGTTCCTATGACCATGAGATCGTGTAACTCACTGACACCGTAAGAGTGCTTTGTGTGTGCCAAACGTCGCAACGTAACTGGGTGACTATAAAGGTACTCTACAGGTATCTCCGAAGGTGTCTGTTGAGTTGACATGGATCGAGACTGGGATTTGTCACTCCGTGTGACGGAGAGGTATCTCCGGGCCCACTCGGTAATACGTCATCTCAATGAGCTCAAAGTGACTAAGTAGTTAGTCACGGGATTATGTATTACGGTAACGAGTAAAGAGACTTGCCAGTAACGAGATTGAACTAGGTATAGAGATACCGACGATCGAATCTCGGGCAAGTAACATACCGACGAGACAAAGGGAACTGTATACGGGATTGCCTGAATCCTTGACATCGTGGTTCATCCGATGAGATCATCGAGGAACGTGTGGGAACCAATATGGGTATCCAGATCCCGCTATTGGTTATTGACCTGGGAGTGTCTCGGTCATGTCTGCATAGTTTCCGAACCCGCAGGGTCTACACACTTAAGGTTCGGTGACGCTAGGGTTGTTAGTGAGAACAGTGCATGGTTACCGAAGGTTGTTCGGAGTCCTGGATGAGATCCCGGACGTGACGAGGGTCTCCGGAATGGTCCGGGGACGAAGATTGATATATAGGATGAGAGTGATCGGAGTCCGGAAGTGTTCCGGGGAGTATCGGGAAGTCGGCGGATGACCGAAAGGGGTTTTCGGGGTTCCGGAAAGAGTTTCGGGCCTAATGGGCCACAAAGGGGAGACGCAACAGCCCTCATAGGGCTGTGCGCCCCCCTAGGGCCCTCTCCTCATGCGCCAAGGGGGCTGGACCCCCCTAGGGCTGCCGCACCCCCTTAGGCTTGGGGGGCAAGGCACCTGGGGGGGAAACCCTAGCCCCAAGGGGCGCCGCCCCCTTCCCATCTGCCCTGGCCGCCGGCCCCTAGGGGAAACCCTAGGGCGCCCCCTCCCCTCTCTCCCCCCTATATAAAGAGAGGCAGAGGGAGGGCAGCCACACACGTTCGTGCCTCGGCGCTGCCCTCCCTCTCCCACATCCATCTTCGTTAATTCCCGCAGTGCTTGGCGAAGCCCTGCTTGAATCCTCCACCACCATCTCCACCACGCCGTCGTGCTGCCGGTGTCTCCATCAACCTCTCCTTCCCCCTTGCTGGATCAAGAAGGAGGAGACGTCCCCGAGCTGTACGTGTGAAGAACGCGGAGGCACCGTTGCTTCGGTGCTAGGATCTTCGGCGATCTGAATCGCGGCGAGTACGACTCCATCAACCGCGTTCTTGAACGCTTCCGCTTAGCGATCTACAAGGGTATGTGGATCCAACTCTCCCCTCGTAGATGCATCTCCTAGATTGATCTTGGTGAGCGTAGGAAAATTTTTTGTTTCCCATGCAACGTTCCCCAACAACGGCTGCGCGAGTCCACGGAGGGCTCCACCCACGAAGGGTCCACGAAGAAGCAACCTTGTCTATTCCATCATGACCTACACCCACGGAGGGCTAGCCTTACTCGGGGTAGATCTTCACGAAGTAGGCGATCTCCTTGCCCTTACAAACTTCTTGGTTCAACTCCACATCTCGATGACGAAGGCTCCCAAGCGACACCTAACCAATCTAGGAGGCACCACCCTCCAAAAGGTAATAGATGTTGTAGATGATGATGAACTCCTTGCTCTTGTGCTTCAAATGATAATCTCCCCAACACTCAACTCTCCTCACTGATATGGCTGTGGTGGAAGAAAGGATTGAGTGGAAAGCAACTTGGGAAGGTTAGAAATCAAGTTTCATATGGTAGGAATGGAGCAACTTGATCTCAACACAAGGGTAGGTAGTTCTCTTCTCAGAAAGTGTAAGGTAGGAGTGGTAGTTCTTTCTGATGGCTCTCTCCACGAATGAAGAGGGGGTGGAGGGGTATATATATAGCCTCCACACAAAATCCAACCGTTACACACATAATTGATCAATCTCGGTGAGACCGAAGTGGAAACTCGGTCAGACCGAAAGTTCAAATATAGTGAACGTTGGGGTTTTCGGTGGGACCGAAAATACCATCTCGGTTAGTCCAATTTGAGTCAAGACAGGAACTTGCCAGTTTCGGTGGGACCGAAATCATCAACTCGGTTATTCCGAAATGATGACAAACGGTTACAGAAGCTTGGCAGCCCGTATTTCGGTGAGACCGATCTCAAACTCGGAATGACCGATTTTTCTAGGGTTTGGCTTATGGCTGAGGTGGTTCATCTCGGTGGGACTGAGTTTGGAAAACCGGTTTGTCCAAGATTACTTATGAGTGTGTATTGTAGTGAAAGTTGCTGATAGTTGAAGGAGATATATCACTAAGCACTTGAGCAACCAGATCATCAACACAACCTCATCCCCTTTTAATAGTATTGGCTTTTCCTATGGACTCAATGTGATCTTGGATCACTAAACCAAAAATGGAGTCTTGAGCTTTTGCCAATGCTTGCCTTAGCATTTTGAGGGGTCCACTTCTTCAGTCATTGCCATACCCATATCACTGAACTTCTCTGAAATGATTCTCAAGTAACTATTAGTTCAATGATATATATGTTGTTATTAATTGCCAAAACCACCCGGGGATTAGTTGCACTATCAATCTCCCCCTTTTTGGTAATTGATGACAACATATAGATCAAAGCTTCGACAAAGGATATAATCAAAGAATAATATCGTCGCTTTGAGAAGTATGTGATAAGCAAGAGCTCCCCCTAAATTTGTGCATTATTTAAAATTTGCGTTTGAATGCAAATGCACAATCGATTAGGATCATGGGTCACTCTTCCATGTCACATACATCTTGGTGGAGCGCACAAAATGATAAGAATGAATAACATGCACCCAATCACCAAGACATGAGTAAATGATCATACAAGATAGGAATAGCATATGATAAGCATTAAGCACACATTAAAGCATAGTATGACCAAGCACTCATTAAGGTAGCATCAAACATAGTATCAAGCACACTGAAAGTTTCAAGAACCAAAAGAACCAAAAGTATCGCAAAGAAACCGCAAAAGAACGAAAGAGCACTCTCTCTCTCGAAGCCCTATGATCTATACAATTTCTCCCCCTTTGGCAACAAGTTACCAAAAAGTTCGAAAAAGCATAGAGCTAAACGTCACTGTGGGCTCTGCTGGCGGCTCCCGTCTGGGTAGATGTCGGAGTAGTAATGACGGCATCGGCGAAGACTTCAGCTGATGTCTGCGCTGGAGGAGTGGATACTGGGGCTATGGCTGGAGTAACTGCTGGAGCTGTAGGAGGTGCTGAAGTGGTAGCCCTGGAGTCAGTCACTGGAATAGCAGCTGATCGGGATCCTCTGGGAATCTGAACAGTCTGGCGATGAGAGTCCTGGACTAGGTCATCCTGCATGAGCTCTGCCCTGTCCTGCCTTGCTTCCTCCATGTCTGCCTCAAGCTTGTTGACGGTCACCTCAAGTTCAGTCAGCTTCACGTCCAGAGCGTGGACCTTCTCGTCAACAATCCTTTCCAATCTCTCCTGAGATTGTTCAATGCTAGCCAGGCGTTGTTCAATCCTCTGGGTAGCTTCAAGAATCTGCTCTCCGAAGCTCTTTGGTTTAGCTGCTGCTGCTGCTGCCTCTTTATCAGCTTTGGCTTTCATAGCAGCTTCAATCTTGGCTTGACCTTCAACCGAAGTTGGATCCTCCTCGTCCATCACAACAACGTTGTCTTCATACTCTGGCTGCAGTGGTAAGTGTTTCCTATCCAACAGGAATTTGCCCGTGCCAAACTTGGCATTGATAAGCATCTGAATCTACGGGGCAAATCCACATGACCTCTTCTGGTCAGATGCAGTCCTCTTAATGGTCTCTACCATTAAGTCCATCACCTTGAAAGGTGTCTTCTCATCAAGTATATGCAGCATGTTGATAGAATACCCTCTGATCATGCGATGGTCTCCAGACTTGGGCATCAAGGTATGCCTCAGAATAGTGTTAGTGGTAGGTAGACCTGCCTGGAGATAGTACACTGAGCCAAGCTTCCACACTTCCAAATCTGCTGCGGGGATCTCCTTGTACATGTTCTTCATGGAATCATGGTTCTTCTTAGGAATCCCATAGACATCAATGTCGTCCTCTCTTTGCACTGGAGCATTCAGAAGTTCTGCCCATTCTTCAACAGACGAAGAAAACCTTTGACCTTCAGTCATCCAGGTGATCTTCCCATCAGGATAGAAGTGGGCTGTGGCATAGAACTGCATAATCATCTCATCGTTCCAATCTGTCAGTTTCTGACCCACAAACTCATCAACTCCACATGCAGTGAAGCTTTCATGCACATGGGGAAAGAAGTCTCGGTGCTCTTCACTGTCAATGTACTTCCAGTCAACGTATCTGGTATCTGCAACTATAGGCTTCTTATCCATCAGCACAGTCTCATAGAAGTCCTGCTGCTCTCTGGTGTGAAATCTGGGGTCCACAGCAGTCCTTCTCCTCACGGCATATGGGTCAGTCTGTCTCCATAGCCTGAGACCTCTATCTTTCCTTGCCTTCATATCCTCGGCTTGAGGATGAGCATCGTTGTGAAGTGGCAGTTTTGGACGGAGTTTCAGCAACACATGTTCTTCTTCATCAGACTCAGACGGTGGCATATCACCCTTGTTCTTCTCAGATGCTGGAATGTTCCTGGTAGTCCTCTTGGGCTTGGCAGAAGGCTTTGTTGGAGCTGCCTTAGCTTGAGCAGGCTTCTTGGGCTTTGAAGTGGCTCCAGCCCTAATTGCATCACCCATGAGTTTCTGCTTCTGAGGAGCAGGCTGGGGTGCTTCTTCTTCTTCAACTGCTGTATCTGCATGAGGTTCAGCATACACTACCCTCTTCCTCTTGGAAGTTTTCTTCACTTTGCTTGGGGCTGGCTCTCCCAAGTTTAGCTTCTTGGCAACAGCTGACTGCTTGACCTTGCTGGTGCCTTTCTTTGACTGCTGCCCTTGTTGCTCTTTGGCAACAACTTTTCTCTTAGGCTTGGAGGACACCTCTTCCTCAGCTACAAAATCAGAGTCCTCATCATCTGAGTTCCTCTCCTTTCTGGCTCTGGTGGCTGCAGGAGGCAAGCCACTAGGTGTACTCCTCTCACCATCATCAATAGGGCTACTAGCCTCAGGACTAGTATCTGCCTCAGGAATCTCTGCAAAAGGTGACTCTGACCTGTTCTGGCTGTCACTGGCATCTGACATGGCTGACAACCTGTGAATAGATAAGGTATAGGCAGAGTAGAAGAGTTATCACAAACTGCAGAGTTTTTGCAAACAAAATGAGTTCAAATCTTAGTTTTAAGTTTTCACAGAATGCATTTCGGTCAGACCGATTTTCAGTTTCGGTGAATCCGAAGTGTATAACAGAAACTTTACACACCACTTTCGGTTGGACCGAAATGGGTTTCGGTCCTGCTGATAAACTAGGGTTTCACTAAAACTATGCTTCGGTCACACCGATTTGCACAACTCGGTTGGACCGAAAGTGCAGTGCAATGGCCAGAGGCCGAATCGGTCACACCGAAAATTTAAAACCGGTTTCACCAAGATGTGTTCCGTGGAAACCTAACCCTAAGAATTTTGCTCGAAACTAGAACCGATCTGGTGGAAAGGAAGTTTTTCAATCATGGCCAGATGTAGGGCAAACCAATCGTGCAATGAATCAGATGGGAGCACGAGAGGGATCGAGACTCACCCTAACTTGGTAGAGTCCCTCTACGGCGGCAACGGCGCGGAGGAGAATTCCGTTGACGGCGGCGGAGACCTGCGGCGAGGGCGCACAGGCGACGACGGCGACGATCCGGAGATCAGGGCGACGGCAGCAGGGGACGTGGGAGCAAAAACGTTTGAAGGAATAATCAACGCGCGCTGCCCTCAGTATTTATATCCCCTTGCTGTCGGCGGGACCGAGTTGAAAAACTCGGTGACACAGAGATGGATAACTGCTATGCAGTTACACATTTCGGTCACGCCGAGATTTAGAACTCGGTTTCACCGAGATGAAACCTAGATCAGTCTAAGTGCTTTCGGTTTGACCGAGTGGGAGAAAGTTGGTCTGACCGAAATTTACTTAGAAGGTTTTGGAAGTCAGCCTTAGACGGATCGGTGGCTCCGAGTGCTCCTCACTCGGAGGGTCCGAAAATGACTTGTTCAAAGTTTGTGATATAAGCATGAATAGAATTTGAGACAAGAAAGCATAGATAGCTAGGGGAGGTGCTTAGGCATTCTTGTCCATCCATTTGGCCAGAAAAACAAAATAACCAAACAACAAATGGATGTCCTTGAATGGATAAAATCATGCATTCAACATGCTCACACAATAAGATAGCAAATGAAATATGTGTCAAACATGCACAACCAAAACTCTAGCTACTAGCACACAATTTGTCGATGACTAGGTCATCTATATATGAGTATTTTGACTTAGGAGCCAAATGAGAACATTTGATCATAGGTCATACTCTTCGTTTAAGCACAAGTGGGGTTACCACTTTTACATAAAGCATTGATGTGTTCACATCATTTGGAGATGCTTTAGCTCAATTTTTAGAGCAAAGCTCCCCCTAGATGTGAGAAACCCTTTTAAAGGGTCAAACTAACCTTGGGTTGTCGTAGAAGACTTCATGTAGATGTTGAAGATGTGGATGCTCAATGTTGATGTAGATCATCAAGAGTTGGGAGCTATCCTTTGGATTAGGGCACTTTCAATACCTACATGGGTTAGTCCCACAAGGAACAAACAAGGATATCCATAGACATAGATTGAAGTTCACAATAGATGATGTCCATGAAAGCAATGATTACCTTGTCCCTTGACTTACCAACAAGAGGGTTTGTGACTCCATGAACTAGTGCATGATGTGGAAGTTGATTGCACAAGTTGCCAAAATGAATATGAGTGAAGTATGTTGGCAGAGTCACCCTCAAGAACCTTCTAGTTCTTCTTCTTCGGGATCCACATCATCTTGATGGGAATCCTTGGGGTTGTGGTTGAGCTTGACGAAGTAGAACTTGACGTGTCCTTGGGAACCCACTTGACCATGGCTTGAGGTGCTTCAATGAATGCATCAATCTCCTCTTGAAGCTTGTCCTTGGCTTTTAGCTTGTGGTCTTGTGGTGGAAGGTCTTCTTGAGCTTGTTCCACATTGGAAGAAGTAGGATCATACTTCTCCTTTGGAGAAAGAAAATGTGGAGTAGGGTATTGACCTTCTTCCCACTCAACACCTTCGGCGTTGAACTTTCGCTCAAAACCAATTCCTTGATTCTTCCGGTGTCTTCCTTGCTTGCGAATAATTTCCTCAAAGTTCTTGCTTCCGGCAAGACTCTTGTAGACACCTTTCTCTATGTTTTCCTTCAATAAGCTATTCTCTTGCTCAAGTGTAACTTGGCTTGAAACATTGTTAGTGGAATCAAGAGAACTACTAGAAGCAACAACATTGGATTTAACATGGTTATTGTTACTACTAGAGGAAGAATTTTTCTTATGCTTGTCATGCTTAGTCTTAATAGGTGGCAAGAAATTAGACAAGAGAAGTCGTTTGGCAAGATATGAAGAACTCTTCTTTCGAAGATCGTCATTGATCGCTTTTAGAAACTCATGTTCTTGCTCTAGAGTGAGCTTCTCGAAGCGTAGCTTCTCATGAGATCTTAGGAACTCTCTATGATCTTCTTGAGTTGTTTCATGAGCTAACTTAAGAGTGTTTAGTTCTTTAGTTAGACGCTCAATCTCCTTCATAGCATTGTCATTCGACTCTTCTCGACTATAAAGACTACTAGCATTTTCATCGTTACTAAGCTCACTAGATTTATCATGCAAGAGCTCATCTTCACCAAGCAAGTCATCCTCATCACTATTGAAGTCAATGAATTCAGGGTGTGATACCTTGGGGCCTTTAGCCATGAAGCATCTTCCAATTCCCTCATTTGGTGAATCAAATAAGTCGTAGGAGTTGGAGTTGGAGGATACGAGAGCAAGACCGGCAACACCTTCATCTTGACTGTAGTCGGAGTCGAAGTGATAGCTTCCATCGGATTGATTGTCGGAGTCGGAGCCGGAGACCCATTCACCTACATGAGCTTGATGTCTTCTTCTTGTGTAGCTCCTTGATGACTTGTCTTTCCTCTCCAAATCCTTGCTTCTCCGAGAGGGTCTTCGTTCATAACGATCATCTCTACTCCTTCTCTCTTTCCGAGGTGACTCATCTCTTGATCTTCTTCTTGGAGATTCTTCTCTTCTCTTGTGGGGAGCCGTACACTCATTTGAGAAGTGTCCGGGTCTTCCACAATTGTAGCAGTTTCGATCACGACTAGAAGATCTCTTTTCATCATATGATCTAGACTTTGAGCTTCTCTCTTTGCCTCTATTCTTGTAGAATTTGTTGAAGTTCTTAACCATTAGGCTTATCTCTTCATTGGAAATTAACTTGTCACTTGAAGTTGCGGGAGCATCACTTGTAGCTTTGTAAGCACCACTTGACTTGTTGTGAAGCTCTTCCTTATCCTTAAGTGTCATCTCATGAGCAACAATTCTTCCAATGACTTCAGTTGGCTTGAGAGTCTTGTAGTTTGGCATCATTTGGATCAAAGTGCACACGGTGTCATATTTTCCATCCAAAGCTCTTAGAATCTTCTTGACGATGAATCGGTCGGTCATTTCTTCGCTTCCTAAGCCGGCAATCTCATTTGTGATGAGAGCAAGCCTAGAGTACATTTCAGCGACTCCTTCACCATCCTTCATCTTGAACTTGTCAAGTTGACCTTGAAGAATATCTAGCTTTGATTCCTTCACAGATTCAGTACCTTCGTGCATTTCAACCAAAGTATCCCAAATCTCTTTAGCATTCTCAAGACGGTTGATTTTGTTGAACTCCTCGGGACATAAAGCATTGAAGAGAATGTCACAAGCTTGAGCATTGTTTTGCAACATCCGCAACTCTTCCGGTGTAGCTTCGCGATCCGGAACTTTTCCTTCCTCGAAGAATTCACCTTGCATACCAACACAAATAATGCCCCATGCGGCTGGGTTATGACCAAGAATATGCATTTTCATTTTATGCTTCCAACTAGCAAAATTTGTACCATCAAAGTAAGGACCTCTATGATAATTACCCTCACTAGACGCCATACTCTCCTAGGTTGTGAAACCAAGCTTATGGAGTCCAATGCAATGGAAACCAAACAATGGAGACCAAAGCTCTGATACCACTTGTAGGATCGAAAGTATGTCTAGAGGGGGGGGGTGATTAGACTACTTGTAAATCTAAAAATTCTGCCTTTTGATCAAGAACAGTTTTTGGCAGATTCACAATTATGATCAAGTCAAGCATCACCCTACACATGCAATTCTAGAGTATAAGCAGCGGAAAGTAAATTGCACATGTAGTAAAGAGAGGTGGAGAAGATCAAACGCAATTTGGAGACACGATGATTTTTCCCGTGGTTCCGATAGGTAGTGCTATCATACATCCACGTTGATGGAGACTTCAACCCACGGAGGGTAACGGCTGCGCGAGTCCATGGAGGGCTCCACCCACGAAGGGTCCACGAAGAAGCAACCTTGTCTATTCCATCATGGCCTACGCCCACGGAGGGCTAGCCTTACTCGGGGTAGATCTTCACGAAGTAGGCGATCTCCTTGCCCTTACAAACTTCTTGGTTCAACTCCACATCTCGATGACGGAGGCTCCCAAGCGACACCTAACCAATCTAGGAGGCACCACCCTCCAAAAGGTAATAGATGTTGTAGATGATGATGAACTCCTTGCTCTTGTGCTTCAAATGATAATCTCCCCAACACTCAACTCTCCTCACTGATATGGCTGTGGTGGAAGAAAGGATTGAGTGGAAAGCAACTTGGGAAGGTTAGAAATCAAGTTTCATATGGTAGGAATGGAGCAACTTGATCTCAACACAAGGGTAGGTAGTTCTCTTCTCAGAAAGTGTAAGGTAGGAGTGGTAGTTCTTTCTGATGGCTCTCTCCACGAATGAAGAGGGGGTGGAGGGGTATATATATAGCCTCCACACAAAATCCAACCGTTACACACATAATTGAGCAATCTCGGTGAGACCGAAGTGGAAACTCGGTCAGACCGAAAGTTCAAATATAGTGAACGTTGGGGCTTTCGATGGGACCGAAAATACCATCTCGGTTAGTCCGATTTGAGTCAAGACAGGAACTTGCCAGTTTCGGTGGGACCGAAATCATCAACTCGGTTATTCCGAAATGATGACAAACGGTTACAGAAGCTTGGCAGCCCGTATTTCGGTGAGACCGATCTCAGACTCGGAATGACCGATTTTTCTAGGGTTTGGCTTATGGCTGAGGTGGTTCATCTCGGTGGGACTGAGTTTGGAAAATCGGTTTGTCCGAGATTACTTATGAGTGTGTATTGTAGTGAAAGTTGCTGATAGTTGAAGGAGATATATCACTAAGCACTTGAGCAACCAGATCATCAACACAACCTCATCCCCTTTTAATAGTATTGGCTTTTCCTATGGACTCAGTGTGATCTTGGATCACTAAACCAAAAATGGAGTCTTGAGCTTTTGCCAATGCTTGCCTTAGCATTTTGAGGGGTCCACTTCTTCAGTCATTGCCATACCCATATCACTGAACTTCTCTGAAATGATTCTCAAGTAACTATTAGTTCAATGATATATATGTTGTTATTAATTGCCAAAACTACCCGGGGATTAGTTGCACTTTCCCCTGGCCTCGGAACACTGGAGACCGAAAGGTCGAGCGTGAATCATATAGTAGATATGATCAACATAAGATGTTCACCATTGAAAACTACTCTATCTCACGTGATGATCGGACATGGTTTAGTTGATTTGGATCACGTGATCATTTAGATGACTAGAGGGATGTCTATCTAAGTGGGAGTTCTTTAGTAATATGATTAAATTGAACTTTAATTTATCATGAACTTAGTCCTGATAGTATTTGCAAATTATGTTGTAGATCAATAGCTCACGTTATAGCTCCCCTATGTTTTTTATGTTCCTAGATAAAACTAAGTTGAAAGATGTTAGTAGCAATGATGCGGACTTGTTCCGTGATCTAAGGATTTTTCCACATTGCTGCACAGAAGAATTATGTCCTTGATGCACCGCTAGGTGACAGACCTATTCCAGGAGCAGATGTAGACGTTATGAACGTTTTGACAAAAGCTCGGTATGATGACTACTTGATAGTTTAGTGCAGCATACTTTACGGCTTAGAACCGGGACTTCAAGATATGGGTATATCTACTTGATGAAGCACAAGTCTGAAACATTTGAGAATTTCAAAGAATTTCAGAGTGAAGTAGAGAATCATCGTAACAAGAAAATAAAGTTTCTATGATTTGATCGTGGAGGTGAATATTTGAGTTACGAGTTTGGTCTTCATTTGAAACAATGTGGAATAGTTTCACAACTCACGCCACCCGGAACACCATGGCGTAATGGTGTGTTCGAACGTCGTAACCGTACTTTATTAGATATGGTGCGGTCTATGATGTCTCTTACCGATTTACCACTGTCGTTTTGGGTTATGCATCAGAGACAGCTGCATTCACGTTAAATAGGGCACCATCTAAATCCGTTGAGATGACGCCTTATGAATTGTGGTTTGGCAAGAAACCAAAGTTGTCGTTTCTTAAAGTTTGGGGCTGCGATGCTTATGTGAAAAAGCTTCAACCTGATAAGCTCGAACCCAAGTCGGAGAAATGTGTCTTCATAGGATACCCAAAGGAGACTGTTGGGTACACCTTCTATCACAGATCCGAAGGCAAGATATTCGCTGCTAAGAATGGATCCTTTCTAGAGAAGGAGTTTCTCTCGAAAGAAGTGAGTGGGAGGAAAGTGGAACTTGACAAGGTAATTGTACCTTCTCCCGAATTGGATAGTAGTACATCACCGAAACTAGTTCCAGTGATTCCTACACCAATTAGTGAGGAAGCTAATGATGATGATCATGAAACTTCAGATCAAGTTTCTGCTGAACTTCGTAGATCAACCAGAGTACGTTCCGCACCAGAGTGGTACGGCAACCCAATTCTGGAAGTCATGTTACTAGACCATGATGAACCTACGAACTATGAGGAAGCGGTGATGAGCCCAGATTCCGCAAAATGGCTTGAGGCCATAAAATCTGAGATGGGATCCATGTACGAGAACAAAGTGTGGACTTTGGTTGACTTGCTCGATGATCGACAAGCCATTGAAAATAAATGTATCTTCAAGAGAAAGGCCGACGCCGACGGTAATGTTACTGTCTACAAAGCACGACTTGTTGCAAAAGGTTTTCGACAAGTTCAAGGAGTTGACTACGATGAGACTTTCTCACTCTTAGCGATGCTTAAGTCTATCCAAATCATGTTAGCAATTGCCGCATTTTATGAAATCTGGCAAATGGATAACAAACCTGCATTCTTTAATGGATTTATTAAAGAGGAGTTGTATATGATGCCACCTGAAGGTTTTGTCAATCCTAAAGGTGCTAACAAAGTGTGCAAGCTCCAGCGATCCATCTATGGACCGGTGCAAGCATCTCGGAGTTGGAATATACGCTTTGATGAGGTGATCAAAGCATATGGTTTTATACAGACTTACGGTGAAGCCTGTATTTACAAGAAAGTGAGTAGGAGCACTACAACATTTCTGATAAGTATATGTGAATGACATATTGTTGATCAGAAATAATGTAGAATATTCTGGAAAGCATAAAGGAGTGTTTGAAAGGAGTTTTTCAAAGAAAGACCTCGGTGAAGTTGCTTACATATTGGGCATCAAGATCTATAGATATAGATCAAGACGCTTGATAAGACTTTCGATGAGTACATACCTTGATAAGATTTTGAAGTAGTTCAAAATGGATCAATCAAATAAGGAGTTCTTGCTTGATTTGTAAGGTGTGAAGTTGAGTAAAGACTCAAAGCCTGACCACGGCAGAAAAATATAGAGAGAATGAAAGTCATTCCCTATGCCCCAGCCATAGGTTCTATAAAGTATGCCATGCTGTGTACCAAACCTGTTGTGTACCTTGCCATGAGTTTGACAAGGAGGTACAATAGTGATCCAGGAGTAGATCACTGTACAGCGATCAAAGATTATCCTTAGTAACTAGATAACTAAGGAAAATGTTTCTCGATTATGGACGTGATAATGAGTTCGTCGTAAAGGGTTACGCCGATGCAAGCTTTGACACTAATCCAAATGACTCTAAGTATTAATCTGGATACATATTGAAAGTGGGAGCAATTAGCTAGAGTAGCTCCATGCAGAGCATTGTAGACATAGAAATTTGCGAAACACATACATATCTGAATGTGACAAACCCTTTGACTAAACTTCTCTCACAAGAAAAACATGATCACACCTTATTACTCTTGGGTGTTAATCACATAGCGATGTGAACTAGATTATTGACTCTAGTAAACCCTTTGGGTGTTGGTCACATGGCGATGTGAACTATGGGTGTTATTCACACAACGATGTGAACTATCGGTATTAAATCACATGGCGATGTGAACTAGATTATTGACTCTAGTGCAAGTGGGAGACTGAAGGAAATATGCCCTAGAGGCAATAATAAAGTTATTATTTATTTCCTTATATCAGATAAATGTTTATTATTCATGCTAGAATTGTATTAACCGGAAACTTAGTACATGTGTGAATACATAGACAAAATAGAGTGCCCCTAGTATGCCTCTACTAGACTAGCTCATTGATCAAAGATTGTTATGTTTCCTAGACATAGACATGAGTTGTTCTTTGATCAACGGGATCACATCATTAGGTGAATGATGTGATGGACAAGACCCATCCGTTAGCTTAGCACTATGATCGTTTAGTTTTACTGCTATTGCTTTCTTCATGACTTATACATGTTCCTATGACTATGAGATTATGCAACTCCCGAATATCGGAGGAACACCTTGTGTGCTATCAAATGTCACAACGTAATTGGGTGATTATAAAGATGCTCTATAGGTGTCTCCGAAGGTGTTCGTGGTGTTGGCATAGGTCAAGAATAGGATTTGTCACTCCGAGTGTTGGAGAGGTATCTCTGGGCCCTCTCGGTAATACACATCATAATAAGCCTTGTAATCAAATGACTAATGAGTTAGTCACGAGATGATGTATTATGGAATGAGTAAAGAGACTTGCCGGTAACGAGATTAACTAGGTATGGTGATATCGACGATCGAATCTCGGGCAAGTAACATACCGATGACAAAGGAAACAACGTGTGTTGTTATGCGGTTTGACCGATAAAGATCTTCGTAGAATATGTAGGAACCAATATGGGCATCCAGGTTCCGGTATTGGTTATTGACCAGACATGTGTCTCGGTCATGTCTACATAGTTCTCGAACCCGTAGGGTCCGCACGCTTAACGTTTCATGACGATCGGTATTATGAGTTTATGAGTTTTGATGTACCGAAGGTAGTTCGGGGTCCCGGATGAGTTCGGGGACATGAAGAGGAGTCTCGAAATGGTCGAGACGTAAAGATCGATATATTGGATGACTATATTCGGACATCGGAAAGGTTCCGAGTGAATCGGGTATTTTTCGGAGTACCGGAGAGTTACGGGAATTCGCCGGGGAGTATATGGACCTTATTGGGCTTTAGGGGAAAGAGAGAGAGGAGGCTGCGCCGCCAAGGCTTACTCCGAATTGGACTAAGGGGATTGGCTGCGCCACCTCCTTCCTTCTCTTCTCTTTTCCCTTTCGTTCTCTCCTACTCCTACTACTTGGAAGGGCTCCTAGTTCTAGTAGGAAAGGAGAATCCTACTCCCGGTGGGAGTAGGACTCCCCTAGCGCGCGCCATAGAGAGGGCTGGCCCTCCCCCTCCTCCACTCCTTTATATACGGGGGTAGAGGCACCCCATAGACACACAAGTTGATCAGTTGATCTCTCCCAACCGTATGCGATGCCCCTCTCCACAGAAACACACCTCGGTCATACCGTTGCAGTGCTTAGGCGAAGCCCTGCGCCGGTAGCTTCATCATCTCTGTCACCACGCCAACGTGCTGACGAAACTCTCCCGCGAGGCTCTACTAGATCAAGAGCTCGTGGGACGTCATGAAGCTGAATGTGTGCTGAACGCGGAGGCTCCGTAAGTTCGGTGCTTGACCAGTTGAATCGCGAAGAACTTCGACTACATCAACCGCGTCACTAGACGCTTCCGCTCCCGGTCTACGAGGGTACGTAGACACACTCTCTCCTCTCGTTGCTATGCATGTAGTAGATAGATCTTGCGTGATCGTATATTTTTTTTGAAATACTGCGTTCCCCAACAATCAAAAATTTCTACAAAATAAAATCACCACCATGCTCTAAAAGATATAAGTGAAGCACTAGAGCAAACTATTTAGCTCAAAAGATATAAGTGAAGCACATAGCGTGTTCTAACAATTCCTAGGGCATATTTATCTCTCTCAAAAAGGTTTTACCAGCAAGGATGATTGTGGCAAACTAACAGGCAAAGACTCAAATTATACATGACGCTCCAAGTAAAACACATATCATGTGGTGAATAAAAATATAGTGTCGAGTATAGTTACCGATAGATGAAGACGAAAGAGGGGGTGCCTTCCTGGGGAATCCCCAAGCTTAGGCTTTTGGTTGGCCTTGAATTTTACCTTGGGGTGCCTTGGGCATCCCCAAGCTTAGGCTCTTGCCACTCTTTGTTCCGTAGTCCATCAAAGGAATACTCAAAACTTGAAAACTTCACAACACAAAACTTAGACAAAAATCTCGTGAGCTCCGTTAGTATGAGAAAACAAACCACCACTCAAAGGTACTATAATGAACTCATTATTTGTTTAAATTGGTGTTAAACCTACTGTATTACAACTTCTCTACGATTCATATCCTCCAATACTACTCATAGATTCATCAAAATAAGCAAACAACACACGAAAAACAGAATCTGTCAAAAACAGAATAGTCTGAAGTAATCTGTAACTTTCTCATACTTCCGTAACTCCAAAATATTGAAATAAATCGGTAACCGTGAGGAATTTGTCTATTAATCATATGCAAAAAGAATCAACTAAATAGTGCTCCCCAGTAAAATCTGGTGACTATTCTAGTGAGCGCTAACGATTCTGTTTTTTATAGCAAGATCATATAAACTTCACACAAGTCTTCCCAAATGTTCTACTTGGCACAAACACTAATTAAAACACAAAACCACATCTAAACAGAAGCTAGATGCAATATTTATTCCTAAACAGAAGCAAAAACAAAAACTATAAAATTGGGTTGCCTCCCAACAAGCGCTATCGTTTAACGCCCCTAGCTAGGCACGTTACAAGGATAGATCTAGGTATTGCCATCTTTGGAAGGCAGTCCATAAGTGGCTCTCATAATAGATTCATAAGGTAATTTAATTTTCTTTCTAGGAAAGTGTTCCATGCCTTTCCTTAACAGAAATTGGAATCTAATATTTCCTTCCTTCACACTACTGGAATCTGGCACTTTGCCATCTGCCATGGCAGATGGCAAAGGCATGATCGGCGGATGGCAAAGGCTTTTCCATCAGCCAGCAGATGGCAAACAGTTTGTCTGAATTCCAGTGGGCAAAGGCTTCTTTGCCATCTGCTGGCTGATGGCAAAGAGCCTGTGCCTTTTCCATCAGCTGGCAGATGGCAAAGCCTCTTAACGGGGTTAGCCCCGTTAGAAGGATAACGACATACTTTGCCATCTGCCAGCAGATGGCAAAGGATGCAGGCTCTTTGCCATCTGCTGGCTGATGGCAAAGGCTGCAGGCTCTTTGCCATCTGCTGGCTGATGGCAAAGAGCCCAAATAGGCCAGTCCAATTTTTTTTCTCTGCGGGCTCTTTGCCATCTGCCAGCTGATGGCAAAGCTCTTTGCCATCTGCCAGCAGATGGCAAAGTGTCTATATTGCCCCATTTAATTTTGTGTTTCTTATATCAATTCATTTTCACAGAAAATCAAACACAAATATATTTATATGACCAATATAGCATATTCAACACATTACCAATAGTCATGAACACACACACACACACACACACACACACACACATATATATATATATATATATATATATATATATATATATATATATATATATATATATATATATATATATATCCAACACATGTTACCAATAGAAGCACGTTTCATCCGTACATATACATAGTTTCATCAATATTACACAGTTTCATCCATAGGTAGCAAGTTTCACAAGGTCAAAACAAAAACTAAATACAAGCACTCCATCAACCCAAGCTTCCGTGGTCTTAAGCAAATCTGTAAAATGGGAAAGAAGGAAGTTAGAAGAAGAAGACTAGAAGAAGAAGATTATTATGATGCAACTAAAATGTGAAGATTATTATGATGCAACTTATATCTGTAAAATAGGTCATTTTGGAGCTAAGTAAGGTCATTATGTCATTTTGGAGGTAGCTAAGCATATGAAGTCATTTAGGAGCTAAAATATGACATTTCTTAAGCATATTATGTCATTTTAGAGCCAGTTAAGCATATTAAGTGATTTTGGAGGAAAAGATTCTAAGTATAGGTCATTTTAGAGCTATCCTAGGTTAAATAGGTCATTTTTAAGCTAGCTAAGCATATTAAGTCCTTTTGGAGGAAAAAATGCTAAATATATGTCATTTTAGAGCTATCCTTGGTTAAATAAGTCATTTCGGAGCTAATCAAGCTTATTATGTCATTTTTGAGCTAGCTAAGAGTATTGAGTTATTTAGGAGGAAAAAATGCTAAGTATAGGTCATTTTAGAGCTAGCCTAGGTTAAATAGGTCATTTTGGAGCTAAGTAAGGTTATTATGTCATTTTGAAGCTAGCTAAGCATATGAAGTCATTCAGGACCTAAAATATGTCATTTCTTAAGCATATTATGTCATTTTAGAGTTAGCTAAGCATATTGAGTAATTTTGGAGGAAAATATACTAAGTATAGGTCATTTTAGAGCTATCCTAGGTTAAATAGGTCATTTTTAAGCTAGCTGAGCATATTAAGTCATTTTGGAGGAAAAAATGCTAAGTATAGGTCATTTTAGAGCTATCCTAAGATAAATAGGTCATTTTGGAGCTAATTAAGCTTATTATGTAATTATTATTGAGCTAGCTAAGCATATTGAGTCATTTAGGAGGAAAAAATGCTAAGTATAGGTCATTTTAGAGCTAGCCTAGGTTAAATATGTCATTTTAGAGCTAAGTAAGGTTATTATGTCATTTTGAAGCCAACTAACCATGTGAAGTCATTTAGGAGCTAAACTATGTCATTTCTTAAGCATATTAAGTCATTTTGGAGGAAAAGATCCTAAGTATAGGTCATTTTAGAGCAATTCTAGGTTAAATAGGTCATTTTTAAGCTAGCTAAGCATATTAAGTCATTTGGGAGGAAAAAAATGCTAAGTATAGTTCATTTTAGAGCTATCCTAGGTTAAATAGGTCATTTTGGAGCTAATTAAGCTTATTATGTAATTATTAAGCCAGCTAAGCATATTAAGTCATTTTGGAGGAAAAAAATGCTAAGTATAGGTCATTTTAGAGCTATGCTAGGTTAAATAGGTCATTTTGGAGCTAATTAACCTTATTATGTAATTTTTTTAGCTAGCTAAGCATATTAAGTCATTTTGGAGGAAAAAATGCTAAATATAGGTCATTTTAGAGCTATCCTAGGTTAAATATGTCATTTTGGAGCTAATTAAGCTTATTATGTCATTTTTGAGCTAGCTAAGCCTATCGAGTCATTTTGGAGGAAAAAAATGCTAAGTATATGATTATGTCGCTAGTATCCTTATGGCAGAGAACCCGGGCCGACATGACTAGTCATAGAACCAAGGTGGCACAAACGTACAGGGACAGGCATACATGACCCAGCAATGCACGTGTCGGTCATCAGCGAGTGCAACCAAGTCGTAGCAAGCTACAAGGACTTCGGCGATACACCGCGTGACATTTCCCCGTAGGGACAGACACAGGAGCAAAGAAGGACACATGCCGGTCAATCCATGTGTTCCGGAGCAGTAGCGAACTACCATGGCTCAGTGGAAGCACTAGGAGGCATTTCCCTGTATGGAAGGCTACCAAAGGCACACGACTAGATGTCGAATCCCACAAATACAATGCATTTCAAACATACACACATTATGCACGATATGTGTAGATACACCATGGCATCACAACAAAACTCTATTAAGCAAAACACTTGGGAAACTTACCGTCATCACGGAGGTGTAGGTGTAGGTGTAGGTGTAGGACCGGTCGCGCCAGTGGCAGACGGAGAAGGATCGGTCGATGCTTGTCAGGAGTTACGCTACACCAAAGATTATTTCCAATGTATCATTAGCATGATGCAACTCAAATGTGAAGACTAGTAACTAATGACCGTTCAAATGAAACTCACTGTGCCCGCCGGAGCAATGACTGGCATCGACGGAGGGGTCTGACCGTTCTTCTCGCACATGGACTGCACATTTGGTTTTGACGAGTCAGTCATATTAGTTACTAATGAAAGGAACATTGTGTGCATGATTTAGCTAATATGCAGAAGAAACTTACCACGAAGAGATCGTACATGGCCCGGTTAGCCGAGTCGTTCCGGTTCCTCTCCTCCTCCAACAGCCTAGCCGTCCTCTCCTCATTCTCCCTCTCCCTCTCCGTCGCCTGCCGGTCCCTCTCCGCCAACTGCCGGTCCCTCTCCTCAAAAGCAGCCTGGGTCTTCGCTCTCTCTGCCTCAATAGCAGCCTGCAACACCACTCGTTAGCATTGTAATCATCGACGGTCGCAAACACAATGTAATGGAGGAAAGGCTACTGAGTCCATATAACAAACCTGGAATTCGATTTCTACTGGCCGTAAACGAGACGGTATCTCAGGATCAGAGCTGGTATGGCGCTTCTTGATCTGCGGGAGAGTGCTACTACAACGTATCAGTCCATTACCCATGGCTAACGAGCCATGGGACCTCCCGCCACCAGATATCATCACCAGCTCTGGATCAAAAGGCCGGCTCGGGTTAAAGTTCGGCCCTTTCCTCGCCTTCCCCTGCTTAACGTACTGCACCATCTTGCGGTGGGAGGCCACGTTGCTGAAGTTATTTGCATTTTCGAGGTCAGACTCAGAGAATGCCTTGGCCTTCTTGTACGGTGCAATATTGGACATGCCATAGAGGTCGAACAGCTCTGGCATTGGAGCCTTGTTGAGTTTTGACTAAAAGAGAGGAACAGAGTATTAGTTAAGGACTCAAGCTAGCACAAAGAATGAATTTGCATGAATCATGAAGCAAACCACACATACCCAGTTATTCCCGTACCCATATAGGTTGACGCTGCCTAGATGGTGCGGCACGCCTTTCATTTTGAGACGCTTCTCCTTTGCAATGTTGTGGGCGACACACCATTGGGGAGAGCACCACTCATCCACCAACGCCTCCCAGCAGTCCATCTTGTCCACACACCATCTCGGGGGCACCTAAGTTAAGCAAGAGAAATTTGAGCGCTACGCCTACGAATCAAATTAAGGAAACTAAGTACAAGGCCTTAAGAATAGGTAATTACCTTCATGTACTTCTCCTTACTCAGATACTGGTTCCGACACTTCTCTTTTCTCCTCCTAATACCAGTCTGTGCTAAGTAGTCTCGAACAGCCTGCGTCCGAGCCTCGTGCCGAAAGTTTCCAAGTAGGCGCCTGCACTCGGCGTCGATAACCCGAGCCGCGACCTCCTCCTGTCCCTCAGCACACCTGTAGAAGGTCTGCAATCAAACAAGAAAACACGGATTAGAAGGTCCGCAATCAAACAAGAAAACACATGTAGAAGGTATGCAATCAAAGAAGAAAACACCACGTAAATGGCAAAGGAGAAATTACCCAAAATGTGGCGATCACAATGTCGGCCACCGTGTCGCACTCGACATCGCCGACCCTATGCTCCGGCGGGGCCGGGGCAGCCAAGTAGTGCTCCCAGGTCATTCCTAGCTCTGGAACCTGGCCCTCACCGGGCAACGTGACCCACCCCGGAAAGCACTGGCGACAAATCACACCAAGGACAGTGTTGGGCTTGCGGACCCCGTCTGAGTGTGTCCAAGAACTGCAGTATGACAAGGCCAACGCATTAGATATTCGAAGAAACGTCAAGGCAAAAGGTTAAACAAGAGTAAATGCACTTACTTCTCCCCGTTAGGCGCAATCAACCACCTCTGGTCGGGGGTCGTCGGGGTGGGCGGGAGCTTTGTACCACCACGCTGGTAGACTTTGCGCCCCTCAACCAACTCACCCTCACTGTTGGATCCGTAGCGAACGGCATCTAGGGCGGAGCTCCCACCAGCAACTTAAACACTCATTAGCACAAAACCCCCTCCTTCCTAGTAATGTTGGCTTATCCCCTCCCGTTCATATCCCGCAGCGAAATAGCCATGGCGGTGACGCCGGCGCCCCACGCCAGATGGCTTCTAAGGCGAGGGGCCACAACCCGCGCCACCAAAATAAGCGGCGCATCCATGCACCGTGCTGACTCCCCTTGGCGGGGACGGCTGATGTGGCGAGGCGGCCACAGCAAGCGCTCCCAACGGCGGCGACGCAGGCACCCACCGCGTCGAAGCTCCCCTCGGCCAGGAGGGGTCCCGAGGTGAGGCGGACATAGACAGAGCTCGCAACGACGGTGAGTCAGCCACGCACCACGTTGAAGCTTCCCTCGGCGGGAAGGGCTCGCGAGGTGAGGCGACTACAGCAGGCGAGGCTCATAGGTGTGGGGGACTGGCGGTGCAGGCCCTGAAGCTCACCTCGAGCTGGGGTCCCAACGCTCTTGCTAGACCGTCTCCGGAGATGAAGTCGAGCGGCACCGGTGGTCATATCATGTATGTGTATGTAGGGAGCCCGTCCAGCAAAAGTATGCTGCAATTATCATGTAATTTCCGTGTAGGTAGTATCTGATTCAGTGTGAAGTTGTAGCTCCTCCTAATTGGCTAATTCTCGATGTACATAATTTTCTCTCTGACTTTGTAGCTCCTCCTTTGTAAACTTGTAGCTGAATGTTGATGAACAACAAGATTTTTTGCTTTAGTTTATATGACTAATACAGCGACTTGTTTGTACAGATCTGAATAATGATGGAAACACAATTGCAACTAGCTACGTGATTACACTTTCTAGTAATAAGTATAGAAGAAAGTAAGAACTGAAAATGCAGTAAGCATAGCAAAGAGCAGTTCATATTTCTGAAATTCAGTAAGCATCAAAAGCTTGTAGTCTTTCAGAAAATAGCAGTTTCTATTTCTAAAAGATCACAGTAATACTCGGCGCACCATCATACTCTGCATAACGGGTTGTTTTATTTCTGCATGGGAAAAGAACCTACAAAATGGATCAAATCATCTCCCAATTGAATAATGAACGCGAGAGTTTAATGGCCAGTTATTTGCATAAGTTGTAAATTTGCTGTCTGTTACCAATTCTCTTTGGATAACACATTTGCTACAATTTAGATTGACAATACAAACACTAAAAAACTCTCAAACTTAAACATTCAGAGATACAAAAATCTCAAAAGCTCATATCACATGAATTTCATGCCCTCAATAGCTCAAAAAATAACATTGAAGCTCTGAATTTCATCTTGTTCTACACCAAAATTAAAAGCACCAGCTTGCCTCAAATTAAATAGAAGGGGAGGTCAGGGGACTGGATAGAGGCATGGCCATCAAGATCGAGGGCTAGTGGTGAGGAGTACACCAAGGAGTCAGTCACATTGAAGAACAGAATGTCATTGTCACGTTGTTCTCATTTGATAAATTGTTTCAGTTTAGGTCAAAAAATTGATAAATTGTTCTCATTTTCTGAACCAATAAATGTCATTGTCACATTGAAGAACAGAATGTCAATCATGATCACATGATTACATACATATATCAAATGTGGAAGAATGAACGCATGCAGGCAGTCTTTGAACTAGATCCGCCACTAGCTGTACCTATGCATCAGAGATGGGGAATCGCAGTTGTCAGGGGGGAGGAAAGGCACCTGGAATGAAATGAGGGCCGGAGACGGGGCGGGGGAGGGCCGGCGACGGGTCG
>LR738715.1:239186584-239199854 GCA_902687465.1 Secale cereale | reverse complement strand
CGACGGGTCGGGGGACGGCCGGCGACGGGGCGGGGGAGGGCCGGCCACGGGGCGGGGGAGGGCCGGCGACGGGGGCGGGGGAGGGCCGGCGACGGGGTTGGCGAGCTTCAACGACGGCGACGGGGTGGTCTGATTCGATGGGAGATGGGGTTCGATGGTGCGATGGTCTGACCAGCCCGAGCGCGCCCATGCCAAAATATTGGCTCGCGAGTGTGATTTGGCGGTCGGATCGACGCCAAAACTTTGGTTCGCCCTGACCAGCCCGAGCGCGCCCATGCAATTTACGCCAATTCGTTGGCGGGCCGAGGGCGCAGAAAACGACGGCCAAAATATTGGCGACGTAACTTCCACTTTGTTCGTTCGGTGTTATGAAAAGCAATCAGCATGGCCGTGTAATTAATCATATTAATCCTTTTCTAACACAGCCCAATACTAATAAATATACCGGCCCAGTTCCTCTACTTGTCTCCACTAGGTCCTATTTTTTGGAATATATAGAACTCATCTAGATGAGACATAATTTGGTCTCATTCATCTGAAAAACAAGAACAAATATAATCCACGTCAGCACACATGCATCTTATAGCGTTGAAAGTGCAACTAATCCCCGGGTGGTTTTGGCAATTAATAACAACATATATATCATTGAACTAATAGTTACTTGAGAATCATTTCAGAGAAGTTCAGTGATATGGGTATGGCAAGGACTGAAGAAGTGGACCCCTCAAAATGCTAAGGCAAGCATTGGCAAAAGCTCAAGACTCCATTTTTGGTTTAGTGATCCAAGATCACATTGAGTCCATAGGAAAAGCCAATACTATTAAAAGGGGATGAGGTTATGATGATGGTCTGGTTGCTCAAGTGCTTAGTGATGTATCTCCTAAACTATCAGCAACTTTCACTGCCATATACACTCATAAGTAATCTCGGTCCCATCGATATTCCAAACTCAGTCACAGCAAGATGAACCACCTCAGCCATAAGCCAAACCCTAGTAAACTCGGATTTTCCGATTCTGAAATCGGTTTCACCGAAACATGGTTTGCCAAGGTTCTGTAACCTTCTGTCATCAAATCGGTGTCACCGAGATGATGAAGTCGGTCCCAACGAAACTGGCATGCTCTTGTCATTGCACGAATCGGACTAACCGAGATTGTATATTCGGTCCCACCGAAAACCCCAACGTTCACATTATTTGAACTTTCGGTCTCACCGAGTTGTCCACTTCGGTCCCACCGAGATTGCTCAAATGTGTGTAACGGTTGGATTTTGTGTGGAGGCTATTTATACCCCTCCACCCCCTCTTCATTCGTGGAGAGAGCCATCAGAAAGAACTACCACTCCTACCTTACATTTCTGAGAAGAGAACTACCTACCCTTGTGTTGAGATCAAGTTGCTCCACTCCCACCATATGAAGCTTGATCTCTAACCTTCCCAAGTTGCTTTCCACTCAATCCTTTCTTCCACCACAGCCAAATCAGTGAGGAGAGTTGAGTGTTAGGGAGATTATCATTTGAAGCACAAGAGCAAGGAGTTCATCATCATCTACAACATCTATTACCTTTTGGAGGGTGGTGCCTCCTAGATTGGTTAGGTGTCGCTTGGGAGCCTCCGTCATCGAGATGTGGAGTTGAACCAAGAAGTCTGTAAGGGCATGGAGATCGCCTACTTCGTGAAGATCTACCCCGAGTAAGGCTAGCCCTCCGTGGGCGTAGGCCATGATGGAATAGACAAGGTTGCTTCTTCGTGGACCCTTCGTGGGTGGAGCCCTCCGTGGACTCTCGCAGCCGTTACCCTTCGTGGGTTGAAGTCTCCATCAACGTGGATGTACGATAGCACCACCTATCGGAACCACGGGAAAAATCACCGCGTCTCCAAAATTGCGTTTGCTCTTCTCCACCTCTCTTTACTACATGTGCAATTTACTTTCCGCTGCCTATACTCTAGAATTGCATGTGTAGGGTGATGCTTGACTTGATCAAAACTGTGAATCTGCCAAAAACTGTTCTTTGTCAAAAGGCAGAATTTTTATACTTACAAGTAGTCTAATCACCCCCCTCTAGACATACTTTCGATCCTACAAGTGGTATCAGAGCTTTGGTCTCCATTGTATTGGTTTCCATTGCATTGGACTCCATAAGCTTGGTTTCACAACCTAGGAGAGTATGGCGTCTAGTGAGGGTAATTTCCGTAGAGGTCCTTACTTTGATGGTACAAATTTTGCTAGTTGGAAGCATAAAATGAAAATGCATATTCTTGGTCATAACCCAGCCGCATGGGGCATTATTTGTGTTGGTATGCAAGGTGAATTCTTCGAGGAAGGAAAAGTTCCGGATCGCGAAGCTACACCGGAAGAATTGCGGATGTTGCAAAACAATGCTCAAGCTTGTGACATTCTCTTCAATGCCTTGTGTCCCGAGGAGTTCAACAAAATCAGCCGTCTTGAGAATGCAAAAGAGATTTGGGATACTTTGGTTGAAATGCACAAAGGTACCGAGTCTGTGAAGGAATCAAAGCTGGATATTCTTCAAGGTCAACTTGACAAGTTCAAGATGAAGGATGGTGAAGGAGTCGCTGAAATGTACTCTAGGCTTGCTCTCATCACAAATGAGATTGCCGGCTTAGGAAGCGAAGAAATGACCGACCGATTCATCATCAAGAAGATTCTCAGAGCTTTGGATGGAAAGTATGACACCGTGTGCACTTTGATCCAAATGATGCCAAACTACAAGACTCTCAAGCCAACCGAAGTCATTGGAAGAATTGTTGCTCATGTAATGACACTTAAGGATAAGGAAGAGCTTCACAACAAGTTGAGTGGTGCTTACAAAGCTACAAGTGATGCTCCCACAACCTCAAGTGACAAGTTAGTTTCCAATGAAGAGATAAGCCTAATGGTTAAGAACTTCAACAAATTCTACAAGAATAGAGGCAAAGAGAGAAGCTCAAAGTCAAGATCATATGATGAAACGAGATCTTCTAGTCGTGATCGAAACTGCTACAATTGTGGAAGACCCGGACACTACTCAAATGAGTGTACGGCTCCCCACAAGAGAAGAGAAGAATCTCCAAGAAGACGAAGTTCAAGAGATGAGTCACCTCGGAAAGAGAGAAGGAGTAGAGATGATCGTTCTGAACGAAGACCCTCTCGGAGAAGCAAGGATTCGGAGAGGAAAGACAAGTCATCAAGGAGCTACACAAGAAGAAAACATCAAGCTCATGTAGGTGAATGGGTCTCCGGCTCCGACTCCGACAATCAATCCGATGGAAGCTATCACTCTAACTCCGACTACAGTCAAGATGAAGGTGTTGCCGGTCTTGCTCTCGTATCCTCCAACTCCAACTCCTACGACTTATTTGATTCACCAAATGAGGGAATTGGAAGATGCTTCATGGCTAAAGGCCCCAAGGTATCACACCCTGAATTCTTTGACTTCAATAGTGATGAGGATGACTTGCTTGGTGAAGATGAGCTCTTGCATGATAAATCCAGTGAGCCTAGTAACGATGAACATGCTAGTAGTCTTTATAGCCAAGAAGAGTCGAATGACAATGCTATGAAGGAGATTGAGCGTCTAACTAAAGAACTAAACACTCTTAAGTTAGCTCATGAAACAACTCAAGAAGATCATAGAGAGCTCCTAAGATCTCATGAGAAGCTACGCTTCGAGAAGCTCACTCTAGAGCAAGAACACGAGTTTCTAAAAGCAATCAATGACGATCTTCGAAAGAAGAGTTCTTCATATCTTGCCAAACGACTTCTCTTGTCTAATTTCTTGCCACCCATTAAGACTAAGCATGACAAGCATAAGAAAAATTCTTCCTCTAGCAGTAACAATAACCATGCTAAATCCAATATTGTTGCTTCTAGTAGTTCTCTTGATTCCACTAACAATGTTTCAAGCCAAGTTACACTTGAGCAAGAGAATAGTTTATTGAAAGGGATCATAGAGACAGGTGTCTACAAGAGCCTTGCCGGAAGCAAGAACTTTGAGGAAATTGTTCGCAAGCAAGGAAGGCACTGGAAGCATCAAGGAATTGGTTTTGAGCGAAAGTTCAACGCCGAAGGTGTTGAGTGGGAAGAAGGTCAATATCCTACTCCACAGTTTGTTTCTCAAAAGGAGAAGTATGATCATACTTCTTCCAATGTGGAACAAGCTCAAGATGACCTTCCACCACAAGACCACAAGCTAAAAGCCAAGGACAAGCTTCAAGAGGAGATTGATGCATTCGTTGAAGCACCTCAAGCCATGGTCAAGTGGGTTCCCAAGGAAACGTCAAGTTCTACTTCGTCAAGCTCAACTACAACCCCAAGGATTCCCATCAAGATGATGTGGATCCCGAAGAAGAAGAACTAGAAAGTTCTAGAGGGTGACTCCGCCAACATACTTCACTCACATTCATTTTGGCAACTTGTGCAATCAACTTTCATATCGTGCACTAGTTCATGGAGTCACAAACCCTCTTATTGGTAAGTCAAGGGACAAGGTAATCATTGCTTTCATGGACATCATCTATTGTGAACTTCAATCTATGTCCATGGATATCCTTGTTTGTTCCTTGTGGGACTAACCCATGTAGGTATTGAAAGTGCCCGAATCCAAAGGATAGCTCCCAACTCTTGATGATCTTCATCAACATTGAGCATCCACATCTTCAACATCTACATGAAGTCTTCTACGACAACCCAAGGTTAGTTTGACCCTTTAAAAGGGGTTCTCACATCTAGGGGGAGCTTTGCTCTAAAAAATTGAGCTAAAGCATCTTCAAATGATGTGAACACATCAATGCTTTATGTAAAAGTGGTAACCCCACTTGTGCTTAAACGATGAGTATGACCTATGATCAAATGTTCTCATTTGGCTCCTAAGTCAAAATACTCATATAAAGATGACCTAGTCATCGACATATTGTGTGTTAGTTGCTAGAGTTTTGGTTGTGCATGTTTGACACATATTTCATTTGCTATCTTATTGTGTGAGCATGTTGGATGCATGATTTTATCCATTCGAGGACATCCATTTGTTGTTTTGGTCGTTTTGATTTTTTTGACCAAATGGATGGACAAGAATGCCTAAGTACCTCCCCTAGCTATCTATGCTTTCTTGTCTCAAATTCTATTCATGCTTACATCACAAACTTTGAACAAGTCATTTTCGGACCCTCCGGGTGAGGAGCACTCGGAGCCACCGATCCGTCAAGGGCTAATCTCCAAAACCTTCTAATTGATTTCGGTCAGACCAACTCACTCAAACTCGGTCGAACCGAAAGCATTTAGACTGATCTAGGTTTTCATCTCGGTGAAACCGAGTTGTGATTTTCGGCGTGACCGAAGTGCATAACTGCCTAGCAGTTATCCATCACGGTGCCACCGAGTTTTACAACTCGGTCCCACCGACAGCAAAGGGGTATATATTCCAAGGGCCGCGCGCGTTGATTCCTCCTTCAAACGTTTCGCCCCCACATCCCTTGCTGCCGTCGCCTTGGTCTCCGGATCGTCGCCGTCGTCGCCTGTGCGCCCACGCTGCAGGTCTCCGTCGCCGTCAACAGCCATCTCCTCCACGTCGTTGCCGCCGTAGAAAAACTCCACCAAGTTAGGGTGAGTTTTGATCCCACTCGTGCTCCCATCTCCGATTCAATGCACGTTTGGATTGCCTATTATCTTGCCACGATTGAAATCCTCCTGTACACCAGATTGGTTCGTTTGAACTAGATTCGAGTAAAAAATTTTAGGGTTAGGTTTCCACGGAACACATCTCGGTGAGACCGATTTTATAATTTTGGTGTGACCGATTTGGCCTATGGCCATTGCACTGCACCCTTCGGTCCAACCGAGTTGTGCAAAATCGGTGTGACCGAAATGAAGTTTTTGTGAAACCCTAGTGTTTTCGGCAGGACCGAAAGCCACTTCGGTCAAACCGAAAGTGGTGTGCCAAGCTCCTGTTTAACACTTCGGATTCACCGAAACTTAAACTCGGTCTGACCGAAATGTCTTCTGTGAAAACTTAAAACTCGAATTTGAACTCATTTTTTTGCAAAAACTTCTGCAGTTTGTGATGACTCTTCTTCTCTACCTATACCTTATCTATTCACAGGTTGTCAGCCATGTCAGATACCAGTGACAGTCAGAACAGGTCAGAGACACCCATTGCAGACATTCCAGAGGCAGACACTAGTCCTGATCCTAGCAGCTCATCTGATGATGGTGAGAGGAGTACACCAAGTGGCATGCCTCCTGCAGCCACCAGAGCTAGAAAGGAGAGGAATTCAGATGATGAGGATTCAGATTTTGTTGTTGAGGAAGAGGTGACCTCAAAGCCTAAAAGGAAGGTCGTTGCCAAAGAGCAACAAGGTCAACAATCTAAGAAGGGCACCAGCAAAGTCAAGCAGTCAACTGTTGCTAAGAAGCTGAATTTGGGAGAGGCAGCTGCAAGCAAAGTGAAGAAAACCACCAAGAGAAAGAGGGTAGTGCATGTGTCAGAAGCTCGAGCAGATATGTATATTGATTCTCATGCAGATGCAGCAGTCGAGGATGAGGATGAGGAAGCACCCCAGCCTCCACCTCAGAAGCGGAAGCTCATGGGTGATGCCATTAAGGCTGGAGCCACATCAAAGCCCAAGAAATCTGCTCCAGCTAGGGCAGCTCCAGCAAAGCCTGCTGCCAAGCCCAAGAGGACCATCAGAAACATTCCAGCGTCTGAAAAGAACAAGGATGATGTGCCACCAGCTGAGTCTGACGATTGAGGACAAGTTTTGCTGAAACTTCGCCCAAAACTGCCACTCCATAATGATGCTCATCCTCAAGCTGAGGATATGAAGGCAAGGAAAGATAGAGGTCTCAGGCTATGGAGACAAACTGACCCATATGCCGTGACGAGAAGAACTGCTCTAGATCCCAGATTTCACACCAAAGAGCAGCAGGACTTCTATGAGACCGTGCTGATGGACAAGAAGCCCATAGTCGCAGACACCAGATATGTTGACTGGGAGTACATTGACAGCGAAGAGCACAGAGATTTCTTTCCACATGTGCATGAAAGTTTCACTGCATGTGGAGTTGCAAATTTTGTAGGTCAGAAATTGACCAGTTGGAACGATGAGATGATAATGCAATTTTATGCCACAGCTCACTTCTACCCTGATGGAAAGATTACGTGGATGACTGAAGGTCAAAGGTATTCTTCTTCTGTTGAAGAATGGTCAGAAATTCTGAATGCTCCAGTGCAACGAGAAGATGATATTGATGTATATGGCATTCCAAAGAAGAATCATGAATCCATGAAAAACATGTACAAAGAGATTCCAGCAGAGGACTTGGAAATTTGGAAGCTCGGCTCAGTCTACCATCTCCAAGCAGGCTTACCTACCACTAATACCATTCTGAGGCATACCTTGATGCCCAAGTCTGGAGATCATCGCATGATCAGAGGATACTCTATCAACATGCTGCATATACTTGATGAGAAAGCACCTTTCAAGGTGATGGACTTCATGGTAGAGACCATTAAGAGGACTGCAGCTGACCAGAAAAGGTCATGTGGATTTGCCCCGCAGATTCAGATGCTTATCAATGCCAAGTTTGGCACGGGCAAATTCTTGTTGGATAGAAAACATTTACCGCTGCAGCCAGAGCATGAAGACAATGTTGTTGTGATGGATGAGGAGGATCCGACATCTGTTGAAGGTCAAGCCAAGATCGCAGCTGCTAAGAAAGCCAAAGCTGACAAAGAAGCAACAACAGCAGCAGCTAAACCAAAGAGTTTTGGAGAGCAAATTCTTGAAGCTACTCAAAGGATTGAACAACGCCTGGCCAGCATTGAACAGTCTCAGGAGAGCTTAGAGAGGATTGTTGACGAGAAGATCCACGCTCTGGACGTGAAGCTGACTGAAGTACAAGTGACCGTCAACAAGCTCGAGGCAGACATTGAAGAAGCAAAGCAGGACAAGGCAGAGCTTACGCGTGAGTTGCAGGATGACTTAGTCCAGGATTCTCATCGACAGACTGCTCCGGTTCCCAAAGGATCCCGATCAGCTGCTATTCCAGTGACTGACACCAGGACTACAACTTCAGCACCTCCCACAGTTCCAGCAGTTTCTACAGCTCCAGCTCCAGTGTCCACTCCTCCAGCACAGACATCAGCTGAAGTCTTCGCCGATGCTGTCATATCCACTCCGACATCAACCCAGACGGGAGCCGCCAGCAGAGTCCACAGTGACGTTTAGCTCTATGCTTTTTCGAACTTTTTGGTAACTTGTTGCCAAAGGGGGAGAAATTGTATAGATCATAGGGCTTCGAGAGAGAGAGTGATGTTGTCTTTGCGCTTTTGCTCTTTCGTTCTTTTGCGGTTTCTTTGAGATACTTTTGGTTTTCGAGACATTCAGTGTGCTTGATACTCCGTTTGATGCTACCTTAATGAGTGCTTGGTCGTACTATGCTTTAATGTGTGCTTAATGCTTATCATATGCCATTCCTATCTCGTATGACTATTTACTCATATCTTGGTGATTGGGTGCATGCTGTTCATTCTTATCATTTTGTGCGCTCCACCAAGATGTATGTGACATGGAAGAGTGACCCATGATCCTAATCGATTGTGCATTTGCATTCAAACGCAAATCTTAAATAATGCACAAATTTAGGGGGAGCTCTTGCTTATCACATACTTCTCAAAGCGACGATATTATTCATTGATTATATCCTTTGTCGAAGCTTTGATCTATATGTTGTCATCAATTACCAAAAAGGGGGAGATTGAAAGTGCAACTAATCCCCGGGTGGTTTTGGCAATTAATAACAACATATATATCATTGAACTAATAGTTACTTGAGAATCATTTCAGAGAAGTTCAGTGATATGGGTATGGCAAGGACTGAAGAAGTGGACCCCTCAAAATGCTAAGGCAAGCATTGGCAAAAGCTCAAGACTCCATTTTTGGTTTAGTGATCCAAGATCACATTGAGTCCATAGGAAAAGCCAATACTATTAAAAGGGGATGAGGTTATGATGATGGTCTGGTTGCTCAAGTGCTTAGTGATGTATCTCCTAAACTATCAGCAACTTTCACTGCCATATACACTCATAAGTAATCTCGGTCCCACCGATATTCCAAACTCAGTCACAGCAAGATGAACCACCTCAGCCATAAGCCAAACCCTAGTAAACTCGGATTTTCCGATTCTGAAATCGGTTTCACCGAAACATGGGTTGCCAAGGTTATGTAACCTTCTGTCATCAAATCGGTGTCACCGAGATGATGAAGTCGGTCCCAACGAAACTGGCATGCTCTTGTCATTGCACGAATCGGACTAACCGAGATTGTATATTCGGTCCCACCGAAAACCCCAACGTTCACATTATTTGAACTTTCGGTCTCACCGAGTTGTCCACTTCGGTCCCACCGAGATTGCTCAAATGTGTGTAACGGTTGGATTTTGTGTGGAGGCTATTATACCCCTCCACCCCCTCTTCATTCGTGGAGAGAGCCATCAGAAAGAACTACCACTCCTACCTTACATTTCTGAGAAGAGAACTACCTACCCTTGTGTTGAGATCAAGTTGCTCCACTCCCACCATATGAAGCTTGATCTCTAACCTTCCCAAGTTGCTTTCCACTCAATCCTTTCTTCCACCACAGCCAAATCAGTGAGGAGAGTTGAGTGTTGGGGAGATTATCATTTGAAGCACAAGAGCAAGGAGTTCATCATCATCTACAACATCTATTACCTTTTGGAGGGTGGTGCCTCCTAGATTGGTTAGGTGTCGCTTGGGAGCCTCCGTCATCGAGATGTGGAGTTGAACCAAGAAGTCTGTAAGGGCAAGGAGATCGCCTACTTCGTGAAGATCTACCCCGAGTAAGGCTAGCCCTCCGTGGGCGTAGGCCATGATGGAATAGACAAGGTTGCTTCTTCGTGGACCCTTCGTGGGTGGAGCCCTCCGTGGACTCTCGCAGCCGTTACCCTCCGTGGGTTGAAGTCTCCATCAACGTGGATGTACGATAGCACCACCTATCGGAACCACGGGAAAAATCACCGCGTCTCCAAAATTGCGTTTGCTCTTCTCCACCTCTCTTTACTACATGTGCAATTTACTTTCCGCTGCCTATACTCTAGAATTGCATGTGTAGGGTGATGCTTGACTTGATCAAAACTGTGAATCTGCCAAAAACTGTTCTTTGTCAAAAGGCAGAATTTTTATACTTACAAGTAGTCTAATCACCCCCCCCCCCTCTAGACATACTTTCGATCCTACAAGCGTCACATCCAATGGCTATAAAACATGAATGAGACTAAATTATATCCCATCTAGATGAGTTCTAGCAAACTGTATTTTTTAAGCGTGATGTCAGCTTTGTCAAACTGTGCAGTTCGATTAGTTGGTCATATTTATTAATTACTACCGTCAATAGAGATGAACGGAGACATATGTGCTGGACTAATTAAATTAGTTCGGCCGTGAATTTCATGGTCTTGCATGTTCATTTTATTTTTTATTATAGTTAATTAAGTTTTCTTTATTATGAAAATATAAGTTTTATGCATCTTTTTTATGAGCTCAACATTACAACCAAATTAGAATCTAACCAATAACTAGCAATCTAAGTTCCAAATGAACAACAACTCAGTTGTTCAAAAACCAAATGGAGGCCTAGTAGTTTTGCCAAAAATTTGGCACATGCAAGGGCTATAATCCAAACAAATATAGGCTAGTTTCCTTTTTTTTGGGAGGATTAGGCTAGTTTCCTTGTTAAATGAGTGATTTATGAGTGTATTAGTAAAGGATTTGTGCGTGCACGATATATTATCTCTTTTTTGTTTTTTTACCTGAAAAAAACCCATCTCTTTGCCATCTGCCAGCAGATGGCAAAGAGGTGGGGCTGGTACGCCGTCACCCACTTAACGGCAACAGGAGTTGGCTACCTCTTTGCCATTTGCTGGCAGATGGCAAAGATTTTTTGCCATCTGCTGGCAGATGGCAAAGATTGTTTGCCATCTGCTGGCAGATGGCAAAGAATTGGCTGATGGCAACCATGTTCTTTGCCATCTGTCAGTTCTTTGCCACCTGTTTTTTATAAGTAGATGGCAAAGAAGTTCTTTGCCATCAGCTGGCAGATGGCAAAGAGCTGGCTGATGGCAAAAACCCAGATTCCAGTAGTGTCATATCAATAATTGCACCAATCGTTCTAAGGAAATGTCTACCAAGAATAATAGGACATGAAGAATTGCAATCTATATCAAGAACAATGAAATCTACAGGCACATAATTCCTATTGGCGACAATAAGAACATCATTAATCCTTCCCATAGGTTTCTTAATGGTAGAATCCGCAAGATGAAAATTTAAAGAACAATCAGCAAGCTCATGGAAGCCTAACAAATCACAAAAAAATTGGGATAGTGGAAACACTTGCACCCAAATCACACAAAGCAAAGCATTCATGATCTTTAATTTTAATTTTAATAGTAGGTTCCCACTTATCATAAAGCTTTCTAGGGATAGAAACTTCTAATTCAAGTTTCTCTTCATAAGATTGCATCAAAGCATCAACTATGTGTTTGGTAAAAGCTTTATTTTGACTATAAGCATGCGGAGAGTTTAGTACGGATTGCAACAAGGAAATACAATCAATCAAAGAGCAATTATCATAATTGAATCCCTTGAAATCCAAAGTAGTGGGTTCATCACTATGCAAAGTTTTAATCTCTTCAATCCCACTTCTAACAATTTTAGCATCAAGTCCCAAAAACTCCGAATCATTGGGATATCTTTTAATTAAGGTAATCTCATCTCCAATCCCATCTTTATCAAGATTCATACTAGAAAACAAGGATCTAATAGGAGACACATCAATAACTTTCAGATCTTCATCTTTATTTTCATGATAACTAGAATAACACGCTTTTATATAACTCTTTTTTAGCACGCATCCTAGCGGTTCTTTCTTTGCATTCATCAATGGAAATTATCATGGCTTTGGGAGACTCATTGATATCATGCTTAGGTGGAATAGATCTAAGTTTCAAAGAATCAACATCAAGAGTAATTCTATCCACACTTCTAGCCAACTCATCAATCTTAAGCAATTTTTCTTCAAGCAAAGCATTGAAATTCTTTTGCGAATTCATAAACTCCTTAAAACTAGTTTCAAATTCAGAAGGCATCTTTCCATAAGAGTTATTGTAGGAATTACCATAATTATTAGAGGAATTACTAGGAAAAGGCCTAGGATTAAAGTTTCCTCTATAAGCATTGTTACCAAAATTATTCCTACCAACAAAATTCACATCCAAAAATTCATTATTATTTTCAATCAATGTGGATAAAGGCATATATAGGATCAGAAGAAACACTCTTAGTAGCAAATAATTTCATAATTTCATCCATCTCTCCACTCAAAACACTAATCTCTTCAAAAGCATGCACTTTTTACTAGTAGATCTTTCGGTGTGCCATTGAGAATTATTAACCATAATATTATCTAGGAGTTTGGTAGCTTATCCTAAGGTAGTTTCCATGAAAGTGCCTCCTGCGGCCGAATCTAAAAGATTTCTAGAAGCAAAATTCAAGCCAGCATAAAAGTTTTGAATAATCATCCATAAGTTCAAACCATGTGTAGGGCAATTACGTATCATTAATTTCATTCTCTCCCAAGCTTGTGCAACATTCTCATGATCTAGTTGCTTAAAATTCATAATATCGTTTCTAAGAGAGATGATCTTAGCAGGAGGGAAATACTTAGAGATAAAAGCATCTTTGCACTTATTCCACGAATAAAACTATTTCTAGGTGAAGAGGAAAACCAAGTTTTAGCACGATCTCTAAGTGAAAATGGAAATAACTTCAATTTAACAATTCATTATCCGTATCCCTCTTATTTTGCGTATCACACAAATCGACAAAGTTGTTTAGATGGGTAGCGGCATCTTCACTAGGAAGGCCGGAAATTTGATCTTTCATAACAAGATACAACAGAGCAGCATTGATCTCACAAGATTCAGCTTCAGTAATAGGAGCAATCGGAGTGCTAATAAAATTATTATTGTTGGTATTGGAGAAGTCACACAATCTGGTATTGTTCTGAGCCATAGTGACAAGCAAGCAATCCAACACACAAGCAAACAAGAAGAAAGCGAACGGAAAACACACAGCAAAAAGAAGGGCAAATAAAACGGCAAGGGTGAAGTGGGGTAGAGGAAAACGAGAGGCAAATAAATGTAATGCTAATGATAAGGGTTTGTGATAGGTACTTGGTATATGACTGTTGCGTACG